>QEPC01014177.1:3098999-3115805 GCA_003113815.1 Sphenodon punctatus | reverse complement strand
CCCCTGCCATGCAGGGTGCCTGCCTCTGACTGGCACTGAATATGCTGATATTCATCTGAATAATGATCTTCATGGGGACAAAATCTATTGCTTATATAATTGGGTCCGTTTATCAAAATCTCCTGTACATTTTCTGAAATGGCAAGAAAGGTATTCGATACATTCCTGTCAAATATTCTGTAAACAGAATGACATATCAAAATGTAACAGCTGGAAATATATTTTAAGGTTAATGTCTTATACCCTTGGGACCCTTTATCCACTCTTTCCTAAAATTGGCATAAATATTAAGCATATGGAGGGATGTAATATTCACAAGTTTCATGAACATTGGATGCAATATAAAGAAGTTGTAGTCATGAATGTGTATGGATCCTTTCTTAAAATCACAACATTCAATTGCTTCTGAAATCGGTTTCCTTTATCAAATCGTTCCTAATTTTGGAACACTTGGTGCCCTCCATTGAAGGTACACTCTCCCTAACTTTCATCAAAAAGTAATAAGAAACAAAAATGTTATTGCCAGAAATATGTTTTTTAGTTTTTTCCTTTTATTTCAAAAACTAAATGTTATTTTCAGTTTCTGATTGCACCAAACTAAAGACCAAACCGATCCCGATAGAACCGAATACCGAATCTCAACATTCGATCTAAACCACCGAACGGCCAAACATTCAAACTGATGAACTGAACCAAAAGGGCGAACCAAACGGACGAAAAGAACGCAGCCGAACCGAACGGCCGAACCCGAACCACGATCTGTTCGCCCATCCCTAAGAACCCCCACCCAAACATGTGCCAGTCATCCCTAGCAAGGGGCTCCACTCTCCAGTTGCCATCCCTACCTAGCACCTCCAAATAAGGGCAGGATTTGCACGTTCCAGCCAGGGTCTTTCTAGTTGCCATTCCTAGTGCCCCAAGGAGGGCAGGATTTTCACGTGCTAGCCAGGGTTTCTCCATTCCCATCCCTCCCTAGCACCCAAAGAATGGCAGGATTTGCACATGCCAGCAGGTTCTCTCCATTTCCCATCCCTAGCATCCCCTAACACCCCAAGGAAGAGCAGGATTTGCATGTGCCAGTAAGGGTCTCTCCATTTGCCACAATCCTTCCCCCTGAGAATCTCGTCCAGCCTCCTCTGGAGACTCCGGGCCAGAGGGGTCACCTGGCTGAGGGTGGCTGTGGAGCTGCTCATGGTCTCTGTCACGGCCAGGAATAGTCTGTGGACGAAGACCCTTTGAAGGAGCTCCCATTCCACCCCATCAAACCATTCCAGTCCCCCACAGTCCATCTCCAGTTGAACTGGATGCAGGGTGGTTTTCTGCTCAAGAAGCTGATCAAGCATCAGGAAGGTGGAATTCTGCTGTGTGGCCACATCCTGGACCAGCTGGTGCCCTAGGGACCCTTGATCAGCCTGCTTCTTCCAGAGGAGTTTGATGCCCTTCATGGCCCGGTTGAAGAACCCTGCCAGCTTCCTCCCCCGGTCGATCAGGGAGCTAAGGGTGCCTTCCCCAGTCCCCTTCTCCCCCAAGCCCAGAGCATCCCTGACCACCAGGTGAAGGGTGTGTGTGGTGCAAGGGATGCTGGTGAAGCTCCCGTCATGGACTGCCTTTCGTACATTCGCGGTTTTCTCCATCACCACACACCCCTTGGTGAAGGCTGCACCTGATGGAACCCACTCCCTCACCATGGCGGCCAGGGCTAACTTTTTGTTCCTGGAGATGTGGCGGCTGTGCATGACTTGTGCCTGATGCAGGACCCACCTATACCGTGTTTCGGGACCCCTCCTGCCACTCCCCAAAGCTGCCTCCAGGTCCTGCCACCAGTGTGCTGTTACTGCCAGGTATGCATGCTGGGTGTTTCTGCTGGACCACAGGTCCATGGTGAAGTGGACCAAGGACCCCCCGGCCCCTGCCAGCTGCTCCCTCACCAGCCCCTTCAAAGCCCTGTAAAGGTCTGACACCGCAGTTCGACTGATGGTGGTGTGGGATGGCAGCTTAAACTGGGGTCCAGGAACCCAATCAGCCACTGGAAGCCCTTGTCCTTTACAATTGAGAAGGGCTGCCCAATGCCCATCCAGCACAATCATTTTGGCCAACAGGTGCTTGGCTTTCTCTTGAAAACCACGCTGTCCTGCTGCCGATGGCCTTGGCAGCTGCCCCCACCCCAGCTTCTCCATGGTGGACTGATGCTGCTGGCGAGGCTCCTGCTGCTGTTCTTTCCCCCTGTTCTTGCTGGTAGCAGCAGCAGTTGATGCAGGATGCTTGTCCACTGAAGGAGCTGGGCAACTGGCCGCTGCAGTCGGGAACCCGCTGGCATCCACTTCCCCTGCCTTCTCGCTTAGCAGCAGAGCATTGTGGCATGACTTCAGGTGCTTCGCCATTGCAGTTGTACCAAGGTTGGCGAGCACCTGCCCACACTTCACCAACTTATTGCACAAAGTGCACTGCACCTCTCTGGGATCATCTTCCCACACCAGCTTAAAATGTTCCCATACAGATTATTTTTTCTTCCTCCTGCTTTCTGGCCCACCCCGGGTGACACACTGCTGCCAGCCCTGCTGGGAGGGGCAGAATTTGGTGGCACTGGTGACACAGCTCTGGGAGGAGGCTCAGCCATCGCATCAGCTCCAGACACCTCCTCTGTGGCACTAGTGTCTGCCTCTGACTCACTGTCCGCGATTATGGTGATGTCCCGTGAAGGGAAGTACTGGAACCCTGAGGCTAGACGGCCTGTGCCCGCCATGCTGCTGGCACTCTCCCTGTGCCCTCCTCCATAGATGATACTGCTGCTGCTACTGCTCCTCCTCCTCCTCTCCCTACTGCCATTGCCTGGGGATCGGGCTCTACCTCAAGCAGCCAGGGTGGAATCCAACAGCTCTGGACTGCTGGGGATCGCCTCCACAATGGGGGTCATTGGTGGCCCTGGAGGAACATTGGAAGCATCAGCACCTGCTCCAGCAGAAGCAGAGATAGCTGCAGCCTCAAGTCCTGCAGGCCTTCAAGCGCCCTGCATCGCAGTGGCGGAGGCCACTGCCAGGAGGCGACATTGAGCCACTGAAGCCTGTTGCCCTAAAGCAGGCCTGTGGAGTTTGGGGTGTGGTGATGTGCTTGGGATATTGCTGCTGCCTGCTGCCACTCCACTGGCATGGCCCCTACCCCTACCACATCTCCCACGTGCCCCATTGCCTGTCTTATGGGCAGCAGACTGGCCTCTCCTACTTCCCTTCTCCATGTCTGTCTGACAAACACACAAAGATTTTACTTTAAAAAAAAATTAAAAAGTTTACTCAGACTTTTAAAATAATATTATATATAGCTATCAATACACTAAATCTAACTGCTATTAACTATTCTAAAACCTATTGAACTAAATGGAATATCCTAATAACTACAAAGGCCTTGTCTACAAACACACTATAAATAAATCACTACACAGTATCTCTATCTATCTCTATAACTAAGCTAACTACTATGTTTATCTATCTAATATCTGTCTATAGGGGGAAACACAAAGAACACAGGGAGGCATACAGAACTGAAATGAAAATCAATCTAATAATAATCCTACTCTAAATAAATCCCAAACTTAAAACAGGGGAAGGGAATCAGGGATGGAATATATAGAGGGAGAGGGAAAGGATTCAATGGAGTGGGGAGGAAGAACACAGGGAGGGGTAAAAAATAAAAATAATGCCTAAATCTATCTAATATCATATAAATAAATGATAATATGGAGGTAAAAGGGTTGAATGGGTGAAATGGGAGGAGGATGGCAATGGATTGAGGAGAACAAACTTCTGGGAGAGGGAGCCTTCTGAAAACGCCTGCTGTCAGAACAGTGACTAACTCAGAAGATGTTGGGAAGGGGGGAGGGCAATGCATTTTGCTACTTGCTGCACCCGCCTCACCGCAAGCCCCATCGGCTCTGTGCAGCCTAGCCCGTGGCCAATAGCAGTCTGTGAATTCAGTGGTCTGAGGAGAAAAGGGATGGTCATTGGGCAGACTGGCTGCTACTCCAAGCCTCTCCACCCCTGGGGCCTGGAAGTCTGCTCCTCAGCTGACTCCCCCCTCCCTGTGCCTGCCTGGGTCAGGCAGTGGTTACCAACTGGCAGTGGTCATGTTTCTCCTGCCCGAATCACCCGAACTAAATCCAAACCAACCGAACTGTTCGGTCGTTTTGGAGTTCGGAATCTCGGTCGGTTTGGGTTGAGGTTCGGTCATCCGAACGGACTGATTTTGGGCCGAACTCCGAACTTCCAAACCGCATTCGCACATCCCTAATTTTTAGACAAGGTGCAAAGATGCATAAAGTGAGAAACTTGCGCACGAGGTGTGGGGCGATAGATGTTCCCCCGCACTACCGGATGTGACGTTGTTTCCATTCTGAGCAGCGGCCGTCGAGAACAAGCACAGGTTTGAAGATGTGGTGTTGTAAAGACCCCTCTAGAGGAGATCAAAGTTGAGACTGTTAAATTTCCAGTTCCTAAATCGAACTGGATTTTTTGGATTCTTTTCCATACCCAAACTTTTTTTCAGTCAGATACACAAAATATCCAAATACCAACAACAGGTAAACCAAAGTACCAATTTCTTTTCAAATTTTTGTTCCAATTTCATCCTGGATTTTAGAATTTGTTCAGGTGTTATTTCAAGTAATTTTGGGTACTTGGAAATTTGCAATTGAAATTTTGGTTTTTGAGTACTTGGTCGGTATTTTGGTCATTAGGGCCACCAATGGCTCAGGTGGTAGAGCATATTATTTGCCTGTATAAGGTCCCAAGTTCAATCCCTGGCATCTCCAATTCAGGATCTCTGATAGCATGTCTGGGTGAGGCCTCGTCTGTGGATCCTGGAGGGTCTTAGGTAGCATACCTGGCTGAGGTCTCTACCAGAGAGCCGGTTTTGAAACCCTGCTGCTATGTCAGGTTGTGACTGTACTGGGCTAAGATAGATCATTGGTCTGACTTTGACTTCTACTTGTATCCTTACCAATTCACATACCTGAAACACCCCCCAAAAACATGGGTATTATTTTCAGGATACCAAATCAGTTTCCCTTTCAGCTCTACTTGAAATCCTTTATCGGGTGATTTCAGGCGTTACGAAAATGCCTTTCACCACAGTGGACCATGGTGGATCCCCTGTGGTGGTGGAATCCCCGTGGACGTCTACTTGACGCCCGTCAGATGTTCACCACAATGAATCTCTGGGGAGGGGTCAAATTAATGTTAATGTTTTATGTCGTACACTGCCCAGAGCTGCCTGTGGCAGGATGGAGTGGTTACAAACGTCTAAATAAATAAATAAGATATGGAACTCAAAATCGCTGATATTATTTATGAGTTGCAAAGAAGCTTCCCATTTCAGTTGTTCTCCTAACGCACCTGTGTAGAAGTCTTTTCCACGTACATGTTTCCTGTGCAGCTGAACACTCTCTCTGAAGGGACGGAACTGGGAGGGCATCCAAGATGTATGCACACCCCTGTCCTACCAAATATGGCACTAAGTTTAGTTTCCTAGCTCTGAGAAGCTCAAGTCCAGTCACGTGTGCAGTGGCACCAGTATTTGACAGTGGCTTCCGAAGTTTTCTGGGGAACGGCCTTGGTCCTTAGAACTTCGGAACTCAGAAATTCTGAACTGAGGACCAGAATCTTCATTGAATAGTGAAATTTTCCAAGGACCAAGTTTCAGCACTACAATTTACCCATCAGTATAGCTTGCCAACTCAGTAATTATAATACCCAATATTTCCAGGTAATCAGATGCCTGATCAGTATTCAGGAAGCCCATTGGGCCCCAACATGGTACTCGAAATCACTGGTACTATTTTTGAGTTGCAAAGAAGCTTCCCATTTCAGCTGTTCACCTAACACACCTGTGTAGAAGAAATACACGTCTTTTCCACTTACATAGTGACACCCACAAAGAGGAGATGGATAAACAGACTGACAATGCCTTTGATTATCCAATAAAAATGTGCAGTGTTTTGTTTCCTTCTATGTTAAAAGCTTCTTGGTACCAAAGGGCAGAGTTATTATCAAACAAGATGAACTGTTTGGACAAGGACATACAAATCATATTTTCCATCTCGAGGAATCGGCAGGGAGCCGGGTGTGCAGCAGAGAGTGGGAACAGTGCGTTGGATGGACTTCCTGTAAACAAACACAGCCCCGAGGGCTCGAATTTTTAGCTTCAAAGCAAGAAGGAGCGTTCTTTAACTTTAAGTGCAATAATGAATCCTGGTATCATTTTGCATTCAGGAAATCAGAGGAACCTCACCGCCAAGAAGAAGTTATCTTTTGTAATTATTCCCTTCTCTTTGTTTTTCATCCTGTCATGCAGGACGTCTGAAAATGTTTACTTTGTGAGTTACACAACAAGCAGATCCTCTAGGCAACTCACCTCCCTACCAGGATCCTTTTTAGGATCACAAACTATCCCTGCAGTCTGGCAAAGCGTTTGTGTATTTTCAGCGCTCTTTGTCTGGGGATAAGTGTTTCGTTCCTTCTGAATGAATCTTAATCACGGTGTCTCTTCTCACTCTTTGTTTCATCATCAACTTCTCCCGTCTGTTCTTTCCTCATCTATCCCCTTTTGCATCCTTCTTTGCTATTTAGACCCTTTTCAAATGGGTCGTGGCTGGGGGGGGCAGGGTAGGTGAGGCGCCGCTGGTGCGGTGGCGTTGGCGGGGAGGGAGGTTTCACACAGGTGCACACTCTTCCCCTCTGCATCCCCATGCATACCCCTGCACAGATCAAATGGCATTTTCACAGGTTGCTCAGTACGTGAACAATGGGTAGAGATGGGTGGGGATGCATGGCATGCGGGATCACACACGCATCTCCATCCACCGGCCACAGCTGTGCAAACAAGGCACACCCATGCATGCCAACACAGTGGACATGCGTGGGCATACATGAGTACATCTCATTTGAAAAAGGCCTAAGTCTCTTCTTTCTATGCCCCCCTCAACTCCTCCATATACATTCTCCTTATTCCCTGAGTCGTGCACCTCCAGTTGGGCTGCGCACCTCCAGGCAAGAGCCAACAAAGCCCATAGGGAAGCTAGGGCTATAGCTAGAGCATAAGTCTATTTAGGGGCATGACTGTGTCAACATTTTGGTGGACCTATCGCGCAAAGGTCCCCCCAGCAGCAATCTTTGGCCTAGAGCTCATCCTGATGAGCGGGCCCTGGAAAGGACCCAGAACCTGTTCCTTCAACGCCTCCTCAGGGTTGCCCCAGAAGTTCCAGGGGCAATCATGAGAGCTGAAGTAGGTATTGTTTTCCTGACGGCAAAAGCCAAGCAGGCATTCATTAGGTATTGGCTGAGACTATTGGCAAAGCAGGAGACAGCCCTCCCGCTTCAATGCCACAGGGAAGAGCTAACAACTACGGGGGTTCGCTCATACCCATGGGTTTTCTATTTATGGCGGACCATTAGGGAGCTTGGGTTTTCCTTCAAGTATTTCCAGAGTAAAAGCCTACGGGCTATTGAATTTGAAGCAATTCAAAGAATACAGGACATAGACCGCCAGGAGGATTTAGGAAGGATAGCCCAATGGAAAGTGGCACCGAATTTGAAACTCATTAAGTCAACCTTTGGGTTTGAGAACTATTAAGATCTGCTAACAAACCCAGGGTTGCGTTAGTGTTACACGAATTTGCGTTTTCAGCTAGTTAATTCAACAATCATTGAGGGTAGATATTGTCATACTCACGAACAACGTTATTGTTCGTGTAGTCTGAAGAATTAGACACTGTTGAGCATTGTCTATTCCGATGTCCACAGCTCACTGCCCTTAGATGAACGTGGATGGCTCCGTTGTTACCTGATAATTGCGGTGCTTACAAGGGAGGAAGCTACGAGGCCTTATTGACGTTGGCTGGCAAGAATGACATCTTGGCAATTGCGCTGATTGTGAGGTTGGCAACCAGAAGGAGAGATCTCATTAAAACCAGGCAGGCTAAGATGGTTGAAAATTAATAATTTCTTTTACTAATTTTATTTTTTAGCTATTTATATATTTTTATACTTTAATGATGGTATATTCGTTTGGGGTTGGGGATGGGTGTTGTATTCTATTTCTATACTTGTGGTGGCTTAAATGGCAGGTTACATCTTACTGTCTGATCTGTATCAGCTGAGCTGATATGGTAGCATCCCATTGATTGCAATCTGGGGATGATAGTAAATTTTGTATATGAATTTGCTGCTTTCTATATACAAACTTAAGGAAGGCAATGAGGCCAACGCTCCATGTTCGTCCCATTATGTACTCTATTGCATTTAAAATTTAATAATGTTGTTGTATTTGGTATGTTGGGTCATGGCGAGAGCTAGTACCAGTAATAAAATTTATCTATCTTATCTTATCCCCTGAGTGTCCACTGACATTCCTATGCTCCCCACCCACTAAGCCTTCTTTCCATCTTCCCTGCATCTTTCACTCAGCCATTAGGGGTCCCTAAGGGACTCAGTCATTAGGGGTGCAGAAGGCATCCCTACTCTTTTCATTTTATTTTTTGTTTTCGTTTACAAAAACCTCATTGATGGGGTCCATCGTCCTCTGGTATCTCAGATCCGGGGTCTGGGGGTGCTTCTGGATCCAGAGCTCCACCTGGATGATCAGGTGGTGGCTGTGATGAAGGGCGCATTCTGCCTGTTACATCTGGTACATCGGTTTAGGCCATATGTTTCAGACTCTGATCTGGCCACAATTGTTCATGCTTTTATTACCTCAAGACTGCACTACTGTAACTCACTCTACGTGGGTCTACCCTTGGTGCAGGTTCAGAGACTGAAACTGGTGCAGAATTCAGCGACCTATCTCCTAATGGGGATGGACCGATGCAAGCACATTACACCACTGCTTCTGTTAACAGGAGACCCCCTCCCACTCGTGACCTCTCGGGGTGATGTACCCCAATAAACACCGTTCCTTAAACTTCAGGGGGAATTGGCTTAAAGACTTAAACTGGGGTCTCCACGTGTTCAAAGGATCAAGCTGAGGACAGTACGCACTACAGGCAGGTTATGTACCCTCCCCAAATAGAAAGAGAGAGAGAGAGACAGGTATCCAAAAACAACAAGTTTATTGGTATCTAAAACAGAGAAACACAGCCCCCGTCTGTCTGGAGGAATTTAACAAGGGGAAAACACAAGCGGTTTGTGGGGATTGTAGGAGAAGGGTGTGTGTGTTCCGGTGCTGTCTCAGTGAGGGGGAGCAAGAGAACATGACAGGGAGAGAGAGAGAGAGAGACAGGGAGAAAGAGGGCTTCCCAAGTTGGCTGGGAAAGTCTGGACCTGTGGTTACCTTTCCTTGCCTGTTGAGATGGGACAGGCGGCCCACGGATCCAGTGGAGTTCAGGGGATGGAGGAAGAAAGAAGGGGCAGACCAGAGTCTGGAAGAACTCTTAACTCAGACATGCACAGAGTGACCTGCACGTATCTGGGTCCCAAGATTTCTCAAAGGTTGAGGAAAAAACCAAGGGCAGTTAAAGGGTGCAGACAAAGGAGTTTTGGGAGGCTACGAAGGGTCATTTGGGGTGTACAATGTGCTAATGAGGGGAGGTTACTTCCATGACAAAAAGGGCTATACAAGATGGACAAGATATCTTTGACACAGGGGGAAACTATAAACAAAAGACGCAGGGAGGGGAGGTATGGCTAACGATGGTCCTTTAGGTTACAATGGGTGTGTGTCTGGTTTCTCTTGGGGAATGCAAAGATAGGATGCTGCTGCATTGAGTCCTAACAACCAGTCCTTTGTTATAACAGGGTGAGTCTCTAGCCTTAATGACTCCATTCTTTATTCAGAGGGCTCTCCCTTCTAGTTTCTTTCTCAACCTGAGGCTGGTATTTTTCCATGAGTGGTCCTTTTTTGCTAGGAGCTAGGGTGACTGGGCCCGATCCTTATTTTCCATGTTCCCCCCCCTCTCTTGCATCCAGTGTGGGGTTTTTACCCCAAACCTTCATGCCCTTGGTTACCCCTGTGGGTTTTGCTGACCCCCGGGTCCAGACAGTTGGCTATCACAACGAGGGGGGAGGTACCTCAGTTCTGAGGGGGAGCAGGGGTCCAAGCTAACACTTTGCTCTCTGCACTAGCTGCCGATAATCTTTTGGACGCAATTCTATACCACCTCTATGCTGATGACACACAACTCTAGCTCTCTACTCCCTCTCTCTCTCCCTCTGTTCAAGCTCGTCTCATCACTGTCTTTCTGACATCTCTACCTGGATGTCTCAACATCAACTCAAACTCAACATGGCTAAAACTGAACTCCTTATCTTCCACCCTCATCCTTCCTCTGTCCCCTCCTCGATGTCAATAATTATTGTTGGGGTCACCATCCTGCCTGTCCCCCAAACCCATAGCCTAGGCTTCACCTTTGACTCAACCCTTTCTTTTTAACCCTACATTGACTCTGTTGCTAAATCTTGCCACTTCTCCCTCCACAACATTGCTAAGATTCACCCTTTTCTCTCTGTCTCGTCTGCCAAAACTATTGTTCATGTTCTGGTCATCTCTCGCCTCGATTACTGTAACCTCCTTCTCTCTGGACTTCCCCAGTCTCCCCTTTCTCCACTTATCTCTGTCCAAAACTCTGCTGCCAGGGTCATCCACCTCGCCAGTCGCTTTGACCATGTGCAGCCCCTCCTCTCTTCACTTCACTGGCTTCCCCTTCCTGAACGAATCCTGCACAAACTCCTAGTCTTCACCTATAAAGCTCTCATAACCTTTTCCCCCTACCTCTTGGCGCTTATCTCCCTCCATACTCAACCCTGTGCACGTCACTCCTCCTCTGTCCCTTCTCTCACCCTTCCATGCCTCCCCTGCTCCACTAACCACCTTTTCCCCTTCTCCCTTGCTGCCCCCCATGCCTAGAACTCCATACCTGTCCACATCCACCTTGCCCCCTCCCTTCATACCTTCAAATCTGTCCTTAAAACTCACCTCTTTCACTCTGCTCTGTCTGACTCTTTATCCTGCTGATCCAGTATATCCTATACGTACGGTCTGTTTACCCTTATCCTTGCCACATGGACCTACCTGCTGTTATTCTCAATGTAACCAAGCCAAGTACGTGCACTTGAGACGTCGCATCTTCATGAACGTTAGACCCTTTGTCTCTGCCTCTGTTCCCCTTCCTATATCTCACCCCAACTCCCGTCTCTCTGATTGTAAGCCCTAAGGTAAGGACCATGTCTATTTTGTTACTTTGTAAAGTGCCAGGTACACTGCTTGCGCTTTATAAATGTTTTAATAAATAATAATAATAATAATAATAAATAATTCAAGGTGTTGGCCTTTAAAGGCTGCTTTAGCAGGAGGGGTGGGGTATAAATAAATAAATAAATAAATATAAAGCCCTACATGGCCTGGGCCCCACCTACCTGCAGGACCACCTCACCCTCCATATCTTGGATCAGCCCCTGCGGTCAGCCGGGGGTGTCCTCCTTGAGGTCCCCCAGGTTTCCTGGGTGTCAACCATGAGGAGAGTATTTTCTGTGGCTGCACTGCATTTGTGGAACTCCCTCCCTTTGGAGGTCCAGTTGACCTCCCCTCTTTCTGTAGACAGCGTGAGACCTGGCTGTTCCGCTGGGCCTTTACCAAGGGAGATGGGTTGGGTTAGAGAGTGTCTGGGTATGGCTTATTTTAATCTGGGGGTTTTAGGTTGTTTTAATTGTATTTTAGTTATGTATTTTTAAATGTTGTTAGTCCCTCAGATGCTTATAGCAGGACGGGGTGGCATATACATTTTAATAATTAATATAAATAAATACATATTTATTATGGGGCAGGAGGGTCATAAATGACCCTACCTTTTTGTTTTTTTCCTGTTCATTTTATTAGAAATTATTAAGAAAAAAGGAGGAAATCACTAAGCAAGCACAAAATGGCCACGGATCGTTCTGCGTACACACAGCCTTTTTCTGAAATGATGCTATCTGTCCAGCAGCATCTCAGCTGCATTCTTGCCAAGAAACTCAGGAAAACAAAAACAACAAAAAAGAACGGTGCGTGTGCAAATGGCACACGTGCATGTGCAGAATGCTGGGGGGCGTGTTCAGAAGGCAGGGGCCGTTCTGCACATGTACAGCCCTTTCCCAAAATGGCACTGGCAGTGTTACTGCAGCCAGTCTGCACAGGCACGGCTGCCATTTTGAACATGAACAGACCGGCAGCCCTTTTCCAAAATGGTGTCGCTCTTTTGTTTTTAAATGAGCTTCTTGTCTCGATCTCACGCTCTTAGCGAGACCTTCCCAAGATGTCACTGAGGACTCTTGATTCTCACAACAACAAAAAATTATTCTCGCTTCAGGCCTATCCCTGGAAGATGCCTGTTCGGTAGGATTAAAGCAAGCACTCATTTACATACTCCCAAATAATTTCACCATGTTGGGAAAAGGGATTGATTTCCCAATCATTTTCCAACTCCAATGTGATTTTTCACAATACGATTTACCAACTTTATGCTTTACAACACACCACTTCTATTTTACAGATGGGGAAATGAGGCTGAGACGTTGTGACTTGCCGAAGGCCACCCAGTGAGTTCATTGGCTAGGGTGAGATTCAAACCTTCATCTCCCCTGTCTAAGTCCAGCACCTTATGCAATACACCACAGTGGCTCAGAGAATGTTTGTATGTTGTTTCCTTTGCTTTGACCAATCTGAAATTGGACTGCAGATTTGTAAAGGAATCTGTGTACCAGCCAGTGAGTGATGAGGAAATACAAGGGAAAATGGAGTGCCAGAAATGGAGTGCAGAGAAAATAGAAGAAATGCAATATGACGTCAGTATTGGCTCTCCGGATTTCAATTTGACAGCAAAGTGATAAATGGCAAAGTGTTTAATGGAATCTCAGTAAGTAAATTATCAGTAAATCTGGAAGTAGAAGTAGTATAGTTTATTGTATCCAGAAATTGCGCTATAGCAATGTAACAAATAAATACCAAAACATGTGTACATATGGAGGGGGCTCGTGGGTGCGCCACTGCGTCGTTGGAACAGGGCACCTGGGGAGCACAAGTACACAACCGTCCCCCTGCATCCCACCACATCCCCATGCATGGAGCAGGCTACATTCTTGATGGTTGATCTGGCATGCAGGGTAGGTGGGGATGTGTCAGTTGCCGGAACAAGCACCCACATGCCTCCACATGTACACGGGATGCTCCCCTTCGCATCTCGTCTAGAAAGGGCCATTGCCGAGTACCGAGAGATTCTCGATTCAACAAAGGTGGTATTGGGAACCAGGATTTCAATGGGAATTCCCAATTTTACGAAATCTCATTTCAGTCCTACTGTCCAGTCTTTTCCTAAAAACGTCAAGAGGAAGGAGACTCTGGACCATAACCTTTCTAAGGCATGCTAGGCCTGAAATGGGCACCCCCCAAAATAGGAATTCCTGTTGAATGTTACACTCTCCAACCTGTTGGACTGGGTACCGTGGAGCTCCAGAGTAGCGACTGACAGGGTGCCATCCATGTCAGCATACCTGGATCTTTGGAGTGAAGCAGCAGGAGTAGCAGCTGGTGGCAGAGCAGACTCATCAAAGAGAACTAGAGAGAAATGGATAATAGGGTATGGAATAGAGCTGAAAGGAGTATCCACAAAAATGGGTATTCTCATCAAATTGCTGATACCCTAATTGACTCATAAATAATAGTGAGTATCAGTCAGTACCCAATTGTAACATGATTAGGGTTCTCGTTGTCCTAGAATGTCCCAGAATGCTCCAGAATGTTGACCTCCAGCACCAATTTATTTTATTTTATTTTTTTGGTTTTCCATCCTGATTTACTGATCACTAAACAGAAAATTGAAAAAAACAGTACTGGAAATTACTCTTTTTTTCTGAATATTTGGGTAGCCGATCATTGATCGGGGTAGCCCATCAAATACCCAAAGGGATGGGACTCTGGGGGAAATTTCAGATTTGGATTTTTGGGATTCACTTCTCTGATCATTTTGGTTCTCAATTCGGTTTCTGTTTAATTTTTGTTGCCTTAATTTTTTTCCTGATTTTTTTTTTTTTGGCATTGCAAAAAACCCAGCTGAAAACAAATTGATGCCAAAAAATCCAAAATCGCCCAAAACAGAATCAAAACAGTCATTTTCAGGTCAATTCAGTTCTACCCAAATCCAAAATTCCCATCCCTAACCGAGAAAGTACTTGAAAATGTGTCCGTTACTTGTGGATAACAAACTGGCTAATCATTTCAGCTCTAATATGGATTAATTTTTTTAATTTAATTTTATTTATTTATTTATTTTAATGGTTTTACTACCCCACCCCTTCTGTCACAGGTAGCTTGGGATGGTTTACAATCCTAATCAGATAAAACCACCATAAAGCTGAGAACAGTATTAACTTTTGTGCTAACTTCATGTAAATAAGGAGCCGTTCTGATCTGTCTAGAGGAGCAGTGACTGAGTGAACAAGGCATTCATCTACATTCCCTACTGGTACCAGATTTCAACACAATTCAGGTTCCCAAAGTCTGAGAATGTCGACTTCCTGTCCCAATTTTTCAGTTTCCCTTCTTGGTTTTCCATCCTGTTTTACTAATCAGTAATTGGAAAATTGGAAAATCAGTACCAGAAATTACCAATTTTCTGGGTTGCCTAATAACAAATTGGTGATAGGGTAGCCCCTCAAGTCCCTGTGATGCACTTGAAATGTGGGTATTACCCACAGTTAGCAAAGGAGCTACCCATTTCAGCTTCACCGTTCATCCCAGCAGTGCCATATCAATCATTCACATAGATGCACCTCTGAGTAGCTATTGCTAAACAAGTGGATTATGCTTCACAGCTGCATGTACAAAGCGCTCTGCAATCCTTAGACAACAACAACTTCACCGGACTCACTCATTCATGAGTGATAATGCTGCCTATTCTTAGTTGATGGTAAATCATAGGATGCATTCACAAGAGCGTGTTCTCTTACATTTTAAAATTCTTGTGGGAGCGACCAATTGGACCTTATCTTCTATCACACATTCCTCTAGATTGAATTTTTTCTCAGGTGCTGTCGCTGCCGTGCCAATAACCAGACTAGCGATCACAGCTAGCAACAGGGTGCTGCAAGACGGTCCCATGTCTCCCAATGAGGCTGGCGGACAAAAAGAGGGGCGTGTCCTTTTTCACATTACGAGAAAGATAGCTCTATTGTTAAACCTTAGTTTGCCGTCTCATTCTTGTGGGTCATTTGCAGAGGTGTCTTGCAGTCTAATATTTTCACACAATAAAACAATACCTGGGGGAAACTGTTCAAAAATGGGTTTTTGTCACCTGTGAATGTGCCCATACTTTATATATATATATATATATATATATATATATATATATTATATATATATATATATATATATATAGTCTTCATCATACTGTGGGGCTCTGCTAACAGGACTGGCTGAGTGGTTTAATCAGGAATAACAAATGGATCTGCTATCAGAAGACCAATTTACAGGGAAGACAAAATTACCCTATTTGTCATGTTAATATCCAAGCACTGTGTTTGATAGCCTTTGTCACCCACTTGGAGAACGTTTTGCTCCAGATTTTATGCAGTTCATCTTGGAATGAGAAGCTTTGCTAAATCCTTCTGCAAAATCCATCATCTCCAGTGTGGTGGGAAAAAGTCCTCACACAAACAAGAAGATGCTGTCACCCATCCTAACTTCCGTAAACTCTTTTCCCGATACAACATTCCTGAGATCCTAACATTGGATTTTCCTAGACCTAACAATAATGTGTTAAAAATCCATTGTACATTGAAATCACTGATGTCATGACAATCTTATTTGTAGTTGTTCTTGCTGATGTTCATGCTGTTGGGTCAAGTGTTTCAGTAGATACCCAACAGTTTCCTCCCACCGCATGTTGCTTGGATGATCATGTTTCTGTGTGTTCTTGGATTAACAGAGACTGGAGTGCTGTCCTTCTCTAAACATAACAGCAGCTCCATGCAGTGCAGAGCTACTTGTTGAAAACACCTGAGATCTTTTAGTTCCTCATCCACAATAAAGGAGTAGTAGTGTGCTAGCACAAACAGAAAATGACTGAATGTGTGTTTAACCCCAAGAATGAATAACTAGGGCTACATTTGTCAATACTTGTTGTGTCAGAGGTTTACAGCAAGAGGTTCTTGAGGAACATCAAATAATCATGAGGAAAGAAGACCACCCCAACAGTTAGCTGTCAATATGACATGAAGGAAAGGTTTAATACCCATGTCATGGAGGACAACTTGAACAATGGGGTACCAGTTTAAAATTCAGACACAATGGGGAAAGGCAAAAGCTTTTCTTTTGGGTCTTTACCAGGAAGGTCTTCAGCGAATTTAATAAGGAATGAAGGAAGGACGGATAGATGGACACTCATCCATTAACTCAAATTACAATTCAAAGTAACTAGGATAACACATTAAGGCCACTTTTACACGGATGCCACCAACCCACAAATACCCGGAAACACCTATCAGATGGGTGGGAGAGCATGGGTGGAAATGGGTGTCAAACACCCAGTCATCCATGTAAAAGCATGTAAAAGCAAAAACACCCACAGCCACATGGGCCGGACTGGTAAAGCCCCACTGCACCGGTGCCATGGGTCACGCACGTGCTGTCACACAGACACATCCATGGGGGGATGCCAGATGTCTGGCCGAGATCCCGTAAAGGAGGGCGGAACCATGGCACACACGTGTGGGCTCCCACGATGGTGACCAGGAAGACCCATGAGAGTCAATGCATGGGAACGGGTCGGGTGAGCATGGGGACCCAGGAGTGCCC
>QEPC01014177.1:3080228-3093819 GCA_003113815.1 Sphenodon punctatus | reverse complement strand
AAATGTTCCATGCATGTACAAATTTAAATGCCCGTGCATGCACAAAATGTTTTGCATGCACAAAAAGTTTTTGCATGCACACAAATTTAAATGATCTGTGCATGCACAAATGGCCACTGGGCTGTTGTGTGCATGAATGTCCCCTTTGCACATTGGTGCCATTTTGGAAAAAGGAAGCTGGTGTGAGTATTATTATTATTATTATTATTATTTATTAGCAAGCATTTATATAGCACAAGCAACGTACCTGGTGCTTTACCAGGTCACGCAGCTGTCTCAACAACAGCCCACGGTGTCAAAGGTGGCCGAGAGATCTAGCAGGACAAGAAATGTCGAGAACTGCATGGAGAAATAAATCCCATTCCCCCCCCAAAAAATGCAGCAAGCCAGGCCCCAGCAGCAGTCACAAAATTAAGAAAAAAGAAATTCACCCCCTCCCCCTCCAGGGGCAGCCTCTTCCTTAGCATGGGATTGTGGCAATGGGAACTTGAACCAACCAAGCAACCTTGGGAAGTGGAGCCAGGCAGAGAGACCCCTCCACATTATGCCAAGTGTCAACCAAGCAGCAGGCAGCAATGTGGCACCCTATTAATTATTTATTATCTATTATTATTATTATTACTATTATTATTATTTTATTTTAAAAAAGCATGGCATAGTAAAGGATAATGTAAAGGGTAATGTAACCCCCATCCCCCAGCATTGGCCCAATGGACAGGAGAGGCCATGCCAGGCCAGGCACCCCTTTCCACCCACAACCAATTACTTACAGATCCAGCAGCACTGTAGCATGCGGCGCAGCCAGATTCACCAAAGAGAATGGACAAAACAGCTGCAGCGCAGACAACTTTATTTTGCACTGTCGGGCAGTTCAAAAGCTGACCATCTGACTTGGCCAGCCAATCAAAATTTGCCATCTGGCTTACCATCAATCAATTGTCCCCTCCCATACCACCCTACTACCCGTGGAGTTATTCATGCACAACCTCGAGTGGTGGTTGCCGATCCTTGCCCATTTGTTTAACACAATTACTAATTTTGGAATTATTCCGGCAGGATGGAATATTAGTATTGTGATACCCATTTACAAAAAAGGTGATAACAAACTCCCTCAGAACGTCCGACCAATTAGTTTGGTCAATGTGATCGCCAAGCTCTATGCTAGATATTTACTGGGCAAGCTGGAAGATTGGGCTAGGATGGCTAATTATTTTCCTGAAAAACAGGCGGGGTTTCGGACAGGACACGCAACAATTGATCACTGTTTTACACTCAATCATCTTATGGAGAAATATGTTAATATTCGGAAAGGCAGTTTGTTTATAGTCTTTCTGGATTTGCATTCAGCCTTTGATCTTCTTGACCGCAATATCCTCTTGGACAAATTGTTTTCCACTAATATGGATCGGAGATTAGTGTGCCTTGTGCATTTATTGTATTCAAATTCTGTCTTGAAGGTTCGTGTGGGTAACAAGAGCTGACTTTCAGATCAGGTCCTTGTGTCCAATGGGGTTAAGCAAAGATGTGTTTTGGCCCCCTTTTTATTTAAGTTTTATGTAAATGGGATAGTGGCGGCAGTTACTCGGGACCATTGTTTTCCTGCAAGTGTTTTGGGGCAGCCTCTGGCAATTTTGTTATATGCCTGTCTCTTATACACATCTAGATGTGTCTCTGTTGAGGCCCTTGAGTATCCCCAAAATCTGTTCCTGAGAACCCTTCTCGCAGTGCCTAAGTGTGTTTCTGCATGCTTACTGCGGCTCAAAACTGGTATTCTCCCTATAAAAGTAAAAATTCTTATGGCCGTAGTGAATTATTGGCACAAACTGGAAAGCATGCCAGAGCATCGTCTCCCTCGGTGTTGTTACACTGAGGCTAAGACCTGGCTTTCCCCGTATTCCTGGTGTTATAGGGTGGGGAGTTTATTACATAGGCTTGGCCTTTCCATGGAAATGCTACTTACCATTCCTCAATGCAGCAGAAAGAGGCTTCTTCTCAAACAGCTTACAGATCAAGCAGTCCAGTTGGACATAGGGAAAATGAGTGAACTTAAGATTGCCCCTTTTTATAAGGATCTTATGTGTTCCACTGGGCTTGAAATATATCTAGATTTATTAGAAGATCCTGGCTTATGCAGGGCTTTGACTGTCCTGCGTTTCAATTTGCTGCCCACCAAATATTGTTAGGAAGGCGCTCTCGAACCCCTTATGAAAAAAGACTATGCTCTTGTAATCTAGGATGCGTTGAGGATCTGCTCCATACTTTATTTGTCTGCCCTCTTACTCAGTATGCGAGGGAGCTGTTTCTTGCCCCTGGGCTTGCTTTGAGGCTGTTAGGGATGGGCGAACAGAATGCAGTTCAGATGTTCGGATGTTCGGTTCGAAACCCGGGTTCGATGGTTCGGTTCAGCCGAGTTTGGTTTGGCCGAACTGAGCCGAACATTCAAAAATAGCGATACCGAAGCCGAAACGAAATCAAAACTGAAACCTAGTTTTCGGCACTGAAAAGACATTTTTCCTGCCCCCGCGCTCATCCGAACTCATCCGAACACGACCAAACTGTTCGGTTGTTTGAGAGCTAGGTTCGGACATTCGGTTCGGACATCCGAACAGACTGAGTTCGGTCTGAACGCCAAACATCCGAACCGCGTTCGCCCATCCCTAGAGGCCGTATTCCTCCCCTATTCAGCTGCTGGTGTATTTTACAACAACTAAGAACCCTGATTATATAACTCATTTAGCCTTGTTGGCCCGTGAGCTTTGCAAACACCCCTCTTGAGCCTCTTCCGCTGCCTGGCTATTTAGATAGCCCTCTCTGGCATGCTGCCAGCCTCCCTGATTTACTGCTTGATTGAGATTACATTCCATTAGTGCATATGTTTGCTTTGTACACATGTATTTCCCCTAGATTGAGTGGTTTTGTACTTGTAGCTGTGTCTTTATTGTTATTCTTTTCTTATGTGACATGGCGAAAGCTAGTTCCCTTAATAAAGTATTATTATTACTTTTTTTAAAAAAATGGCACTAAGTTTCATTTGCAGAAGAAGTTCAACTGCCCTCCAGCCCCCCATGCACACAAAGGTTTCTGAAGTTTCTCGAAGTTTTCTGAATAACGACCTTGGTCCCCGGAACTTCGGAATTCACCTTTTCCGAACTGAATACCTTAATATTCTGCAAACTCCAAAATTATCCAAAGACTTCATTTCAGTCCTAGAGTACTCAAAAATCAGTAACTGAAATTTCAGTTTTTCAAATACTTGAATGGTATTCACAGGTACTGATTCAGGTACTGATGGGAGTTTGGTGGGTCGGTTGGGGTAGGGTTGTGAGGGAGGTTGGAATGGGTCAGGGGAAGGTGGCATTGGGTGGTTTTGTAGGTGCCTGTGGGATGGTTGGGGGGGGTTGTATTTGATTGTTGTAATTGATTTTTATGTGTTTATATATGTTGTTAGCTGCCGTGACCCTTTAGGGAAGGGTGGGATAAAAATTTCAATAAATAATACCACAAACAGTCCCCAGCAATGTGAGTATTACCCGTGGGTACCAACTCGGGTCCCTGTTTCAGATCTACACATGCATTTTAGTGAAACAGAAACAATGCAGACAAATTTTAGAAATGAAACTCTCAGCAGGTTGTTAAACTTGGAGGCAAATTAGAGATGGCAAAGTTAGTCTTCCCCAGATGTCTCTCGCCACATGGCAGCCACTGCTCCATGTGGCTGGCTTCACCCTTTAATTTCTCAATGAAGCCAAAGAGTAGGAAAGCACTTGTGAGATGAAATTACCTCTCCCTGCTCCTGCTCAGCTCGATTACACAAACAGTAGGGAGGGAGAATGCAGATTTTTATGCACATTCTGTTCATAACCTTAAAAACAAAAAGAGCAAAGAAGTATCAGAGAGCTCAGCAATCCAACACCTGCTCTCATAATTGAGGGCGGCTACCTCATCCACCAAACAAAAGCTCATGCACACACCAAGCAAAACCCATTTGTTTTTAAAGAGGGTGGTTGGATTTTGTCACACGACATTGCGTTCCATAAAAACATAATACTAATAGTAAAGGTGAACAAACCGTGAAAGTGTCCTTGCGGGGTCTGAGTGGCCCAGATGCCAGGGTAAACATTTGGATTTGTTTGTGGGTTTTTTTAAAAAAATGATTGGCATATCTTTTGGAGTTCTTCTTTTCATTCTGATCAGAGGCAAAATTAACCTTATCCATCCCTCCGATGTGTAAGTTATGAAGGTTTTTGACTTTCTTGTACAACGAGAGGCTCATCTTCAGCTTTGAGAAGAGGATATTCTCAAAAATGTCAGTGGTGAAAAGGAGCAGCTAATTGGGGGGCAACTTTATCTTTCTCTATGTAATAAAACTAGGGGGCACTCGATGAAATTAATTGGCATCAAATTTTAAACAAATGATAGGAAGTATTTTTTCAGTCAATATACAATTAACCTGTAAAATTAATCAGGCACTTGCTGTGGTGGGCCACACATTGTGGAATTCACTCCCTCCAGATATTCAGTTTAGTTCACCTCTCCTCACCTTCAAAAGGCACCTGAAGTCTTTTTTTATTCTCCAGGTGCTTCTAAAGGATCCACTGCTTCTCCTGATTGGAATTTTTCGACCACTTTTTTCTTTTCCTTTTTAGTTGTTTTTGCAAATGGATTTTAAGTTAATTTCTTGTGATTTATTTCCTTTCGTGAAGCTCCCTAAGTCCCATTCAACAAGGTGAGTGTGTTGGGGGGTGATAGATAAATGAATTGTTGTTTTGTTTTTGTTGTCGTTGAGAAATTCCCAATTCTCAACACTTTCTTGGTTGACAATTTTTCTCGATATACTGTTTGCCATTACTCATTTACCGTTACTGTTTTCCAGGTACCGCATTCTTCCCATTAATGTACATGCGCAATCAAAATGGTCACCACAGCCGTGGCACATACACATTACTGGGAAGAACATGTTACATGATGAACAATAATGGTAAATGTTAAACAGTATATTTAGAAAAATTCTCTGCCGAGAAAGCATTGAGAACTGGGATTTTCTCAATTGTCAATTCTTGCAAAAAACTGTGTCGAGAACCAGGATTCTTAGCCAGAATCATGAGAAAATCAATATCAAGTTTCAGCCCTAACTAGAATAGTGTTGTGAAGACAATTAGCATATCTGGCTTAAAAAATTGATTGGATAAGTTCTTGGAGAAAAGGTTAATAAAAGTCTATTTGTGACCAGGTTGCTCCTCCAGTCCCTGTACAGGCACTGGGGGTGTCTCTTGGGGAATTCGGAAGTGGCCCCTCACAGGCCATTTTTATATGGACACACACCTCCCCCGCCACACATGCTCGGTGTTTGGGCAGGTGCGGTGCGGGGGGAACCATATAAATGGCTGGTGGTGGGTGGGTGGATGGGTGTCCGTTTTGCGTTCACCCACGTGAACACTGAGCAGGATGGGTTGGGACGCTTGCGCGGCCCCGTGCAACACCCACCTTCACCATCGCACACCCATCTCCACCCACCTCCATCATGTAAAAGGACACGCACACACCTCCACCCACTGTATCAAAACACCCATCCCCCCCACCCACCCACCCCGTCCATGTAAAAAGCGCCACAGACTCAATTCCTTCGTTTCTGGGTTACAGTCACTTTATCAGCCTTTAATCCTGGGCTGGTATAAGAGACTCCAGGACAATGTTAAAATTATTTAAAAACCTGGCCTCTGCCTCCCCCTACAGACAGCCTATTCCACCAAACCTAGAACCTTCCCTGCCCATGCACGGATCAGGCATAGACCAGTAAGTCCCAGGCAAATGAACAAACACACCCCTCTTGGATAATGACAAGGTGGCTTCCATTTGCAAGTCTGTCTGGTTTTCCTGGGCAGAGTCCCACGTCATTCCTTTGTGGCTGAGGTCTGGACCAGATTTTCTTCAGCTTCCTTCAGGAGCTCCAGGCTGAAGGTCCTCACTCCAACATTTCCCTCCTCAGACTGAGGGCTTCCTCCATTTATACCCAACAGCCCCTTGTGCAACAGGTGCTTAATTGGGCCTAGGTAGCAATCCTCTACTGACTACAGCACCAGTCCATTTCTTAGCACCTGCTACAATGCTATCCTGTGCTACTCCAAGAAGCATCTATGCTACTTGTTCTGGTGCTAAAACCTTGCCCTGCTACACTGTTAGCAACACCTCTCCCTTTCCAGGAATGGTAATGAATAACAGGAAATGAATCACTCCATTATGTTGGGAACTTTACTGAAGCAACTGAAGCTTCTACTGTCACACACTGGATGCTGTGGTAGATGGACCCTCGCATAAGACCCACAATTTTGTACAATGTCAGAAGCCTGATGAGCTACCCGAAAATACCAGGTATTACTCTTACCAAGTTACCAATTGGTACCAATTGGTAAAATGCTAAATTGGTACAGAAATCAGGACAAAAAGTCAGAAAATCAATAACATAAGGCAGAACATCAATATCAGAAGGCAGAAAATTGAGATGAAAAAATGCTGAATTGGTATGTTGGGTAGCCCATCTGTAGCAGAGAGCAGTCCTGCAGGGATCCCTTTCAGAAGGGGGGCTTCGGGGGTCAGAAGGAGGACTATGTGGCAGAGCCAACCCCATAGCTGGTGAAGAGCCTGTGGGATGAACAGGCTGAGAAACCCCTGTGACAGAATAGGCAGGGTTGGTGGCCCCTTTAAGGCTGAGAGGAGTGAAAGCCTGGCCATGCCCACGCTGCCTAGATAAAGAAGTGAAGGCTGAGTGAAGAACTCAGTCTCTACCAGGGAGACAAAGGAGCAACATCTCCCTGAAAGCCCTCCTGGTCTATGCTCTCCAGGGTGCTGAAAGACTGGAGAATCAGCAGGACCCCGGTATTGTGGAGAGGGTATGTCCAGAAGGGAACCTCTTGCCTGGAAGAAGGCTTGGTCAGAGCCTGGGGTTTTAAGTCCTGGCTGGCTGGACTTTGGAGACTTAGAGATGGGCGAACGCAGTTCAGAAGTTTGGCGTTCAGACCAAACTTGACCAGTTCAATCAACTGAACTGAACTTCTGAACTGAACTTGATTTTCTAACTGAACCAAACCAAATTTCCGAACTCAGATCTGTTCACCCATTCCTAAAAGATAATGGGTGAAAATAGACTCTTTAACAACCCTTGGTGGTCATTTATGCATGTTTCAGGGCTGCATAGGACACCAATACAGTCCTGCAACATGCATAAATAACCACCAAGGGTGGTTAAAGGGGATTTAGCATCATGTCTGTTTTCACCCAATATTCCATTTAGTTCAATGGGGTTTGAATTTCTGAACATTGTTCGGAAGTTTGGAGTTTGGACTGAACTCGAATAGTTTGGCCGATTGAACCAAACTTCCGAACCGAATTTCCGAACTGAACTGAATTTCTGAACTCGGTTCTGTTCACCCATCCATATGGAGACTTGTGGTTGGGTTGCTACTGTGTTGCTCCTGAGTCAAGGAGAGATAGACCTGGGCCTGTAGGGTGGAGGCGGCCGAGCCGGCAACCCCAGATACACTGGACACAGGCGGTGTCCAAATAAAGGACTGTGACTAAGACCCTCTGGATTGTGTCCTGAGAGGGTACCCCCTGCTTGGAAGGAGGGTGTTCCACCTATGCTCGAGACAGACACTGCATAGCAGGGGGAGAGCTAATTCCCTGAGTGATGCCCCAGCGCCCCGTGTGGCCCTGAGGCGCCCTCCCCGCTACACCATCAGACACCAATCAAGTACTGTTTCGTGCCCAATGTTACCAAGTCCTGTTGAATACTGCAATTCCAATGGATATACCCATTATTTTTTATAGTCCTTTCATCTGCATTGGTACCTTCTCCAAGAGTATTGTGGGCATCTTTGCCACAAGAATAGGAATATGTTAATGGGAATCCAGTTTGTTTTGGTTCCCAGATAGGCCACCTGTCTCTTAGCCATTTTAGAAGCTCGGGAAGGCTGCTGCAGCCCCTACAGCAGTGTAGAACATCCTGATGGAACTTGCTTTGACCAACATCCTAACAAGACTCAGCCTGTAAGCATGTTGGACTTTCTAAGTATGCTTCACCATGCTCCTTTCTTCCTGAACCAGTTATCTGCCTCTCCTTCCCACTTTGAATTTTCATCTGCTCCTTGAGTCCTCCGCTATCATCTGTCCTACTTACGCCTTCCATCCAGAATTGACCACTAGTCATGACCTTCAGACCCAGATGGCCCTCCAAATTTGATAGCTATAGAAGTGGGTTGCTTACTGAGGTCAGTTCCAAAACCACAGCCTCAAGGTCTGGTTAGCCTGGTCACTGTTTTCCCTGCACCTCTGCTAGGCTTGAGCTAAAAGCAGTTCCCCCCCATTTGTTGTTGTTATTTTTGTTGTTTTGTTTTATTAGCAAGCATTTATATAGTGACAGCAATGCACCTAGTCCTTTACAAAGTAATGGAATAGACATGATCCCTGCCCTAGGGTTTACAATCTGAGAGATGGGGGGGAGATGAAGGAAGGGGAACAGAGGGGGAGACAAGGAGTGTAACATTCACAAAAATGGGAGATTCCAGGTGCAAGCGCTTGGCTTGGTTATTTCAACAATGATAGTTGGCTGATCTGTGTGGTGAGGATATATTGAGTACACAGACCTCAAGCAACAGTTTGTACTGGATGGTAGGTATCAGCAGGAGTTCATGGAGGGGAGCGAGGAGTCGGGGAGGGCAGAGCAGAAGAGGTGGGTCTTGAGGAGGGATTTGAAGGTACAAATGTAGGGGACAAGGTGGATGTGGACAGGGAGGGAGTTCCAGGCATGGGGAGCAGCTAGGGAGAAGGGACGAAGGCAGTTAGGGGAGAAGGGGAGGCATGGGAGGGCGAGAGAGGGGACAGAAGAGGAACAGAGTTCACGGACTAGAGTATGGAGGGAAATTAGCGCAGAGGTAGGGGGGAGCAAGGTTGTGAAGAGCTTTATAGGTGAATATTAGGACCTTGTGCATAATTCGTTCAGAAAGGGGGAGCCAGTGAAGAGAGAAGAGGAGGGGCTACACATGGTCAAAGTGATGGGTGAGATTGATGACCCTTGCAGAAGAGATTTGGACAGAGATAAGGGGAGAAAAGTGAGGGTGGGGAGGCCAGTGATAAGGAGGTTACAATAATCAAAGTAAAAGATGAAGTCTAAGCTATGGACTTGGGGGATGGGAAGGATGGTGATCTCATCAATGAGGATTGACAGGGAAGAGGGAGAGGAAGGATGAGGGGGGAGATAAAGAGTTCAGTTTTAGCCATGTTGAGTTTGAGTTGACATTGAGACATCCAGGTAGAGATGTCAGAGAGACAGCTTGTGAAATGAGCTTGAATAGATGGAAAGGAAGAGGGAGTAGAGAGATAGAGTTGTGTGTCATCAGCGTAGAGGTGATATTGGAAGCCATGGGAGGCAATGAGTTTGCCTAGGGACAGGGTATATATGGAGAAGAAGAGAGGGCCAAGGGCAGAACCTTGGGGAACACCAACAGAGAGGGAAAGGAAGGAGGAGTTGGAGTTGGCAAGAGACACATTGAAGGAGCAGTCAGAGATGTAGGAGGAGAACCAGTCAAGGATGGAGCCACGGAAGCCAAGGGAGTGGAGTTCAGTACAAGTGAGTGTTCAACAGTATCGAAGGCAGCAGAGAGGTCAAGGAGGACAAGAATGGAGTAGAGGTGATTAGATTTAGCCATAAGATGATCGTTGGTGATCTTAGCAAGAACAATTTCAGTAGAATGAAGGAGGGGAAAGGGGAATTGGAGGGGGTCGAGGGAGGAGATGGCGGAGAGGAAGTCGAGGCAGCAGGAGTAGACAAAAAGTTCAAGAAGCTTGGAAGCAAAAGGGAGGAGTGAGACAGGATGGTAGCTAGAAGGGTCAGAGGGGTCAAGAGTGGACTTTTTGAGGGTAGGAGAGACAGTGGCATGCTTGAAAAAGGAAGTGAAGGAGTTAGTAGAGAGGGAGAGGTTGATGATGTGCAGGAGGGAAGGGGCGACCAGGGACGTAATAGAAGTCAGGAGGAGGGAGGGGTTGGGGTCATGAGAGCAAGTGGAAGGCTTGGAGGAGGAGAGCAGGGAGGAGATTTCCTCAAGGGAGGTGGGAGGGAAGGAGGACAGTTGTGAAAGAGGGAGAGGGGAGGGAGTAGGAAGAGGAGAGGAGTGGGAAGCCATGTCGAGGCAGATATTGTCTATCTTCGAGATGAAGAATGAAGTAAGATCCTGGGCAGAAAGGGAAGAGGGAGGAGGAGGAGAAGGGGGCTTGAGGAGGGAGTCAAATGTGGAGAACAGACGGTGAGGGTCCTGAGACCAGGACTCAATGCGGGAGGTGTAGTAATGCTGTCTAGCGAGGGAGATTGCAGAAGTAAGGGAGGAGAGACAGAATTTTAAGTGAGGGAACTCAGCATGAAAGTGGGATTTGCACCAGAGGTGTTCAGCAGCATGGGTGCAGGAGCGGAGGTGGTGGATACAGGGGGTGCACCAAGGATGAGGGTTGTGGGAGCAGGTGGGGTGCGAGGAAAGGTGGTCAAGGGAGTCAAGGGTGGAGGAGAGAGATACATTGAAAGCAGAAATGGCAGAGTCAGGGGAGGAGGAGAAGACTGAGGGGAGAAGGGGGGAGAGAGAGGAGGCAAGGACCAGGGGGTTAATGGCCTGTGGATCACAACTCATGGAAGGGGCGTGGAGATTGGTTTTTGGACTTCTGAACTGGTTTGGATTCGACCGAACAATTCGGTCGAATTCGAGTTCAGTTCGAAAGTTTGGTTTTGTCTACCGAACTATTCGAGTTCGGTCCTAACTCCGAACTTCTGAACTGTGTTTGCACATCCCTAGTCTGCCTCTGCTCCTCCAGCTCTGACACTCTAGCCTCCAGAGACCACATTATTTCTCTGAGAGACAGAAGCTCTTTGAACCGATGGTTCAGGTTGTATCTTTTGGTGGGGTTAGTTTGTTTAGTTTTTAGCCCCCTTTCTTGCTAAGTTGCCCTTATGTCCATGCCCCCCTGCCGCATGCTGTCCTCTATTTCCCCTTTCTCATGGTCTTCCAGCCTTTCCTTGTTCTATCACCTCACCTGCTGCCTCTCTTATAGTGTTTGTTCTCTGTTACCTCATGCTCCTTGCTGTGTGTGTATTGCCTCTCTCTTATAGCACACCGGTTCCCTTTTCAGCTTAGTTAATATTCCTGTGCGGCTGCACTGCGTTCTCCATTGCTTTCATGGTGCTTTTATTAGTTTTGTTGCATGTGGGCCATGGCTCAGGTGGTAGAGCACCTGCATTGCATGTAGAAGGTCCCTCCCAAGTATCTCCGATTCAGGATCTCTGGTAGCACGCCTGGGCGAGGCCTCTGCCAGGGATCCTGGAGGGTCTCAGGTAGCACGTCTGAGTGATGCCTTTGCCGGAAATCTGGATTTGAAACCCTGCTTCCGTGTCAGGTTGTGACATTGCTGGGCTAAGGTGGACCATTGAGTCGACTCTCTGTGTCTGGGTTCTCTTTATGCTTCTTTAGCCCCTATGGTTCTTTGCTTAGTTCCTTGTTTCCATTCACAGTTTCCAAGCTTCCTTATGTTTCCTCATGACCATCTTGTGCCCTTTCTAGCTTTTGAGCCTCCCTATAGAGTCTGGCTTAGAGGCTTCTTCCCTTGTAAGTGCCTCCCCCACCCATTATTTTTTTTAGATTCCTAGTCCCGGCATTCCTTGCTAGTAATTGTTCCCCCATCATAGCTAGGGATGGGCAAACAGAATGCGGTTCGGATGTTCAGTTCGAAACCCGAGTTTGGGTTTGATGGTTCGGTTCAGCCGAGTTTTGTTTGGCCGAACTTGGCCGAACATTCAAAAATAGCGAAACCGAAATGAAATCGAAACCGAAACCTAATTTTCAGCCCTGGAAAGTCATTTTTCCTGCCTCCAAACTCATCTGAACATGACTGAACTGTTCAGTCGTTCGAGAGTTCAGTTCGGACGTTTGGTTTGGACGTCCGAACAGACCGAGTTCGATCCAAACTCCGAACATCCAAACCGCATTTGTCCATCCCTAGTCATAGCTACCTACTCTTTCAGTTCTCTGTGAGGGTCCTGTCTACCTTTACAGATTCCTCCCCTCCTGGTTCCTTGCTTCTTGATTTGTCCCTTTTTATAGTTACCAGCCTTCTTAGTGCCCATTACTGTAGTATCCCTCTTTACCGTAAGTCAAGGACTGGTTTTTCCACTCTCTGGTTCCTCTTTGCCTTGTTAAGACCAAATTCCCTATCTGCCTGCTTCCCCAGCCCTTCCTTGTCGTATCCATGTTTGTCCTAGTTGACTTTGGCTCCCTTATCTCATCTCCTTCCTGACCTCGGTGATGAGGCACTAGTTCCCTTAGGCCAGTCTCTGTGCTGAGCATCGTCTCCTGGACATCAGAGAATGGCGGAGAGGTTTCCTTTACCTTTTGCTGTACTCTTCCACTGTATCCTTAGCCATTTCTTTTTCCCTGCGTGCCCTGCCTTTTGCCCCTTCCCAGAACCTGATAGCCTGTAGCCCACTAAGGAGTCCTAAGCTGAGAATGAATGAAGAAGGCCTCAAATGCAGAGGTCTAAAGAAACTGCCCTGTGTGTTCTGAGCCTTTCTGGGGAGGTCTGAGGAGGACACAGGACTTTGTTCCACGGATGCATACCTCAGAGTATCCATTTGACAGGTAAGTATGGAGAGCTACCAAGAAGAAAAACATCAGATTTTTTTTCAATAGAGGGAGTGGTTTAAAATAAAAAAGGAAACCACAAAGGCTTCCTGGACTTCTGAAAGTTTACCCTCTGCAAGTTGCTATCTTCTGTTTTTCTTCCAAAAAGTCCTTAATTTTTTCCTGATGTAAGGTCCAGCAGTACCAAAACACTCCTGTAAGCTTGCTTGAAACCACAGTGTAATACATCAACGGGGCAACGATGCGAGGATGATGTATTGCATTAATACATCATAAGAGTACTATCACTTTTCTGATGTATTAGTATAATACGCTACCAGAACACTATTGCTGATGAATTACTCCAAAGCATAGTTTTTAAACCTACAAAAAGCACCAATGTCTGTGCACACTGAAAACAATGGCTAATAACAAATGTAAGAAAGAATATGGCTCCACTTTGTCTCAGACAGTAAGAATATAGAGAGAACCCATGCAGAGCACCTCATTTCACTATAACTGTCTTTTCTCGAGTTTCCAATAAACCAATGCTCCCTATGAGACCGTGCAGTAGAATTACATCAAAATTTCCTAGCAAACCGACATAAGAACATAATCAGTGCCATATTGAGTCAGACTAATGGTCCATTGAGCCCAGCATCCTTTCTCCGACAGTGGCCATCCTCAGCCAATTCAGAGAAGTACCCATAAAATCATAATAGAGTGATCCACTCTTTCCTGTTCACTCCCAGCTCCAGAGTGTCCGCGGTTACCTCCCCTGACCAACTTGACTAAAAGTAATTTATATAATCTATCCTTCAAAAACTTATTTTAGGGGTAGAACTAACCTAGGAGTTACCACTCAGGAAAAGGATCTGGGGGTGGTTGTGGACAATACAATGAAATCCACAGCGCAGTGCGCAGCAGCAGTCAAAAAAGCA
>QEPC01014177.1:3066694-3078956 GCA_003113815.1 Sphenodon punctatus | reverse complement strand
GTAGGCCTAGTAGCATTATAGAAATGATTGGTAGTAGAGCTGAAACAAGTAACTGCTACTATTTGATATTTGGACTGATATTGTGATATCTGCAGTATTCCATATCCGTCTGGATATGGATAGTACTAGGGATGGGCAAACCTGGTTCAGATGTTCGGAGTTCGGATTGAACTTGGTGTGTTCGGACATCCGAACCGAACATCTGAATCGAACTTTCGAATGACTGAACAGTTCTGTCATGTTCGGATGAGTTTGGACAAGTTTTGGGGCAGGAAAAACAGCTTTTCAGGGCCAAAAATTTGGTTTTGGTTTTGTTTCAGCTTCGGTATCGATAGCACTATTTTTGAATGTTCGGCCAAGTTCAGCCAAACTGAACTCGGCTGAACCAAACCATCAAACCCGAACTTGGGTTTTGAACCAAACGACTGAACATCCAAACCGCGTTCTGTTTGCCCATCCCTAGATAGCACTATCCAATTTAGCATCTTGTTAATAGGTAATCCTATTAACTGGATTACCATCTACCATGTTATCATTTACTGACACACTGTTTACTGTCTACTACATTACTGTTTAATTAGTTCAGATAGTTGTCGGTCCTACCCAAACTTGGCGGACATACCCTACATATGATATTTTGCACAGGCCTTGAGGCGGGGGATCATTTAGTGGGAGAGGTGTCAGCACTGCCCTTGTCATGGATGGATTATTATCTCTTCCAAGCCAGTATCCTGACACACGTCACTCAGTCCCTGGGAAAGTGCAGAGCCAGTTCGGTTGGTTTGCCTCTGGAGACTTATGGAAAATGATAGATTCTGGAATGCTCTGGGGGATGTATCCTCTGGTTTTGATGGCCGTTCACCCCATGACATCATGGCCTTTTGGAACTCTGTGCTGACCGAGGCAGGTCCCTGTGGTACATGTACGTGGAGGACCTGTAGCAGATGAAGCAGAGCAGATGAAGGCAGCAGATGAAGGCATCTGCTTCATCTGTAGCAGATGAAGGCTTTCTTTGCTACCCTCATTGCATCCACAAAGTCAAATCCAGCTGAGCTTTTCTGGGTGGTGAGGAGGCTGGTATGTCCGGTCTCCCTTCGCCTGGGCCCAGAATCATCTAATGCTTGCTGTAACTTGTTTGTTGACTTTTTTTGTGGATAAAATCAGTCAACTCNTTCGGCCAAACCAAACACCGCCAAACCGAACTCAGGTTTCAAACTGAATGACCGAACGTCCAAAAAGCTGAACCGCATTCTGTTCTCACTTCCCTACCTGCCACCGTACTCAGAAGTTTTGACTTCAGAAATTCAGAACTGTGGATCGGAATCCCTGGTGGATTCCTAAGTTTTCTGAGGACTGAGTTTCAGCTCTACCCAAAATCAACAATCCTGGACTTTCTGGGACATTGGCTACCCAAATCAAACACTGTTCAGGTACATACATTTTTTGAGTTGATTCAGATACTGAAAATTTGATGGGTATACCTATTTTACTAGTACTTGTTTCTGCTCTAATCCCGATATATGTTCTTTCCACCATGCTCTTGGTAAGAGTGCAGATTTTTCTTCATCCTGCCGGCTGCTTAGCATCCTGTCAACCAATTCTATATAGTCCAGCCCATGCTAATGCTCTACACATACCTGTTATCTCTCATCTAGGTCAGAAAATTTTTATTCTTGTCAGTTCCTAAGTCCCAACTGTCGGCTTCTAGATACATTGTCATTTCAAAGCATTGGCTAAATACCACTCAGACTGACTACTCTGAATAATTCCGCTAAGTCCATAAACGTTCTGGCATTTCACTCAAAATCTCATATATAGTTGCACTCTCCTTGTTTTCCATGGTGTATATTATCCGAAGATTTGAGATGCAGCAAAAGAACATGTTCACTTTTTTTTACCCCTTTGAAAATACAGTGGGAGCCAATACGTAATAATTGGATGTCCGGGGGGAAACATCACTGTCAGGCTAAGGAAAAGAATTATATAGAGTAGATAATCACCATTTCTTTGCCTTTGTATTTTCAGCACGTTCATATCCGTGTATATCCAAGGAAGGTAGGAGACTTCAGCAGAAATGACACTGTCTACGAGGAGATGGGTCTGCTCTCAGAGATGTTTTTGCCTGATCAAACTGGTTGTCCGTCTCACAAAATCAAACTTAATGAGCCAGGTCTTGACCTTGATAGAAGGGAATGATTTAAAATGAACCCAACTAGATTTGGTTTCTTAAGACAAGAGTGAGTTTCCATAGTTATCAACTTTTTATCTCGCTGGCAGGAGAAAAATACAGTTTCTTATGAGGACGCAGATTCCTTCAATGGAAGGTGTACAGCAAAAACACTATCACAAACCCAGTCATACAAATTATTTGCTGCACAACTTCAGTGATTAAATTTATTTTGACCATTTCCATTTTCCTGCCAAAACATGAACATGGTTCTTTAGCCCACCATTCTTACAGGAATGTACAAAATATAGAGAAATTCACTCTTAAACTACTTAGAGCATCTTTCCAACTAGAGAGTCATTGTAGTGTACTTGATAAGATGCGGGACTTGGTTTTGGGAAGCCAGGTTTGAATCCTGTCCTAGTCTGGGTGGCCTTGGGCAAGTCACAACCTCTCAGCCTCAGTTCCCCATCTGTAAAATGTGTGTGTGTGTGTGTGTGTGTGTGTGTGTGTGTGTGTGTGTGTGTGTGTGTGTGTGTGTCTCTCTCTCTCTCTCTCTCTGTGTTCCCTCACCATTGTTAAACTTAGATTGCAAGTCCACAGGGCAGGGAATTGTCTCCAATATATGTGACTGTAAAGTGCTACGTAGGCCTAGTAGCATTATAGAAATGATTGGTAGTAGAGCTGAAACAAGTAACTGCTACTATTTGATATTTGGACTGATATTGTGATATCTGCAGTATTCCATATCCGGCTGGATATGGATAGTACTAGGGATGGGCAAACCTGGTTCAGATGTTCGGAGTTCGGATCGAACTTGGTGTGTTCGGACATCCGAACCGAACATCTGAATCGAACTATCGAATGACTGAACAGTTCTGTCATGTTCGGATGAGTTTGGACAAGTTTGGGGGCAGGAAAAACAGCTTTTCAGGGCCAAAAATTTGGTTTTGGTTTTGTTTCAGCTTCGGTATCGATAGCACTATTTTTGAATGTTCGGCCAAGTTCAGCCAAACTGAACTCGGCTGAACCAAACCATCAAACCCGAACTTGGGTTTTGAACCAAACGACTGAACATCCAAACCGCGTTCTGTTTGCCCATCCCTAGATAGCACTATCCAATTTAGCATCTTGTTAATAGGTAATCCTATTAACTGGATTACCGTCTACCATGTTATCATTTACTGACACACTGTTTACTGTCTACTACATTACTGTTTAATTAGTTCAGATAGTTGTCGGTCCTACCCAAACTTGGCGGACATACCCTACATATGATATTTTGCACAGGCCTTGAGGCGGGGGATCATTTAGTGGGAGAGGTGTCAGCACTGCCCTTGTCATGGATGGATTATTATCTCCTCCAAGCCAGTATCCTGACACACGTCACTCAGTCCCTGGGAAAGTGCAGAGCCAGTTCGGTTGGTTTGCCACTGGAGACTTATGGAAAATGAGAGATTCTGGAATGCTCTGGGGGATGTATCCTCTGGTTTTGATGGCCGTTCACCCCATGACATCATGGCCTTTTGGAACTCTGTGCTGACCGAGGCAGGTCCCTGTGGTACATGTACGTGGAGGACCTGTAGCAGATGAAGCAGAGCAGATGAAGGCAGCAGATGAAGGCATCTGCTTCATCTGTAGCAGATGAAGGCTTTCTTTGCTACCCTCATTGCATCCACAAAGTCAAATCCAGCTGAGCTTTTCTGGGTGGTGAGGAGGCTGGTATGTTCGGTCTCCCTTCGCCTGGGCCCAGAATCATCTAATGCTTGCTGTAACTTGTTTGTTGACTTTTTTTGTGGATAAAATCAGTCAACTCCATCACGGGTTCAACACTGCGCATTTGACAGTAAGTGAACCAGAAGCAGTTGAGGCCCCGGATTGTCCTGTTTTATGGGATTAGTTTCAGTACATGTCGCACTCTGATGCAGAGAATGTTCTGGACGCTGTTTGATCCACTCATTGTGAACTGGACCCATGCGCATCCTGGTTGGTTAAGGCCAGCTGGGAGATGTTGGGACCATTGCTGCCTGGGATAGTCAATACCTCCCTTAGGGAGGGCAGAGTTCCAGGCTGCCTCAAAAAGGTGGTGGTGCTGCCTCTGCTCAAAAAACCATCACTTGAGGTTTATGCCCTAGTCAGTTACTGGCCAGTCTCTAATCTTCCCTTTTTAGAGAAGGTTACTGAACAGGTGATGGCTCGGCAGCTTCAGGAGCATCTGGACTGGATCAGTTTCTTAGATCCCTCAAAGTCAGGCTTTCATCCGGGATATGGCACTGAGATTGCACTTCTGGCCTTGGTTTATTTATTTATTTATTTATAAATATATTTGTATGCTGCCCTCTCCTGCTACAAGCATCTCAGGATGGCTAACTACATTTAAAAACCTATAATAAAATCCATTACAATCGACATTTTAAACCTCACATTAAAATAGCCCAACACTAAAACAATAAGACCCTACCCCAGCCCAACCCACCCATCCCATCTCCCTTGGCAAAGGTCCGGTGGAACATCCAAATCTTACATTGTCTATGGAAAGAGGGGAGGTCTAAGGACAGGCAGACCTCCAGCTGGAGGGAGTTTCACAGCCATGTTGCGGCCACTGAGAAATTAGAATGCTCTCCTCATGGTCAACACGTGTGGGACCTCAAGGAGGGCACCCCCAGATAACCACAGAGGCCAATCCTAAATCCATAGGGTGAGATGGTCCTGCAGGTACGTGGGGCCCAGGCCATTTAGGGATTTAAAGGTCAAAGCCAACACCTTGAATTAGGCCTGGAAGACTATTGACAGCCAGTGCAGAGAGCAGAGCACTGGAATAATGTACTCGCGTTGACCCATCCCCTTCAGGAGACGAGTCATCACCTTCTGCACCAGATGAAGTCTCCAGACCATCAACAGGGTGGCCCCACATAGAGTGCTTTACAGTAGTCTAATTTTGAGGTAATAAAAAAGCATGGATGATTGTGGTCAGATCCAAGTCTTAGACATAAGACCTAAGTCGACATTTCAGATGTAGTTGGCAAAACGCACGCTTTGCCAAAGCTGCAACCTGGACAGGCAGAGCTGTGGATCTAGGAGTACCCCCAGACTATGGACCTGATAAATGATGGGGGACATCACTCCCCTGGCTTTCCCCACAACCATCACCTCCATCTTGTTGGGATTTAACTTTAAGCAGCTCGCCCTCATCCAGTACCCCACAGTTGACAAACACCGGGTAAGCAATGAGACTGACGGAACTGGGTCTGATGAAAGAGAGAGAGATAGGCTGCTTTTACATGCGCAGGTCGCTGTGGTGTGACCTGCTCATGCGATATTTCAAAATCCCGCAAGGCAAGATTAGACGAGATGGAAGTCTGGGATCATGCATATTGAAGGCAGTCACGCATTGTTTTCAGACCACGAATTAAATACCTCAGTTGTGAGGTATTTAATTCGCGGTCTGAAAACAATGCTCAACCATTGAAAAACAATGAAAAACATTCTTCAAGCACCACTTGCTGAGTTCTTCCTGCTAGGAATGAGTGGAAACATTCAAGAACAGTCCCGCCCACTCCTGCACAGTTCCGCAGGTGCATCACCAACATCTCATGGTCAACAGTATCAAATGCAGCTGAAAGATCTAACACCACCAACAGGGTTGACCAACCTCAGTCTAATGCTCGGTACAGGTCAGGTCATCCACCAAGGCCATGAGCATGGTCTTGGTGCCATATCCCAGAAGAAATCCCAACTGGGAGGGTTCAAGAAAATTGATGCGATCCAGTTGCCCCTGAAGCTGCTGGACCACTACCCGTTCAATAACCTTCCCTAAAAAGAGAAGGTTAGAGACAGGACGATAGCTGGCTGAAAGATATGGATAAGTAAGCATATTTTTTCAGCTTGCTTACTTGATGCCTTTGACAGCACTTAGTATAAAGTCTGTGTCATTTTACTCAGATTTTCCTGTTAATGTGGCTTTCTCACACAGCAACATGGGAGAGAAAAGCATTTAACGAAGTAGGAAAATGTTGTGTAGAAATGGCAGGGGGGACTTGGGGACTGGGGAAATTCCAAAAAGTACTTTTAACACATTCTTAAAAATACATTAGATTGCCAGTTGATGCTGTGCCTTTAGATGTAGCAGCAGTATTCGAGTAGTACCTTAACATAGACACGCACCTCACCCTGACCCTGCTAACACTTATGCGCTTGAGTGATTTTCACAAATTGCATTCAATGGGTGAAATTCTAACCCCACTAAAGCCAATGGGAATTTATCGTTTATGTTAGAGCTGAAATGAATTTCCACAGTGAATACCACATTTGTCAAATCTTCCCCCTTCGATTTGGGTCTGACCAAGTGGGTACCAAACACTATTCCTTCACGCTACATTCAGATATTCATTTCAGAATGCTTACTTGAATTTCCATTTTTTGTTTAAAAAAAAAAAAAAGAAGATGTCCTGTCATGTCTCTTCAGATATTCAGTCCAATAACTAAATAGTTGAACAAAAGCAGCTGGGAAAGAAATGGGAAAAAACAGAAATAATGGAGCTGAAACGAATACTGACAAAAATGGGTATCTACAATGAATTTATGGTACCCAAATTGACCCAATAACATCGGGTACTGATTGGTGCCCGACTGTGTTTCAGTTCAGATACCCAATGTCCCAGAATGCCAACACCATTTTTTTCCCCTCCAATACCAATTTATTTATTTATTTTCCATTGCAGAAAGTCTACTTCCAGTCCGGAAGTCAAATTCCAATCTTAATTTCTTCACTACCAGTCCCAATTTTTTTTAATTTTCCATACTGATTGTTCTATTTTTCATCCCAATATACCAATCGGTAACTGGAAAATGGAAATTTGAAAAATCAGTACTGGAAGTGACTGGTTTTTTGGGTCTCTGGGTACCTAACCAGTGGGTAGCCAAGTACTCAATGCAGTACAAAAAAAAAAAAAAGAGTACAGGTAATAAGGTATCAATTTCAGCTCTAATAATTATAGTCGATTTATTTATATAGCACCCTTCTTTCAGAGAGTGCTCAAAGCACTACACAACATTAATACAATAAAATGGTATAACTTAAAATCCATATAAAATTCATTTAAAAGGGAAAGATAGAAGAGGAAGAAGAAACACATGAAGGAGAACTAGCAGTGGATTCTCTAAAAGCACCTGGAGAGTAATAAAGTTTTCAGATGATTTTTGAAGGGGAGGAGAGAGGAACAACTTAGACCACTTTCACACCTCCCCACCTCCCCCAATGTGCATATTTCGGCTGTGGGAAGGAATGCGCAAGCCAAAATATGTGCTGAGTTTGACTGGTTTGAAAGCCCCCCTCCTCTCCCCGGCAAACACATGCACGGATACAGAGCTGGGTGTTTGTCAGCAAAGCCCTGTATCACATTATTGAATTTAATGGGGAAATAACACTAAAACCTTGGCGGCCACAATCAGGGGTTTCATGTGACGATGCTAATGTGAGTTAAACTTGCATTAGTCCCTGCCCATCCCTGAATGCAGTCAAGAAGCCATATATCTGGGTGGATCGACTTCCTCACTGAGGGGCCCACCACAGCAAAGGCCCAATTGCCCACCAACTCAAGTTGCCATGGCAGAAACCTGAAACATCAGGTGGTATCTGAGCTTAGATAGCCAGTAGATTGAGGGTCCAGGAGATGGTCTCCAATATAGTCAGGACATACGCTGTTTGGTGGTTATAAACCACTGAACCAGGCGGCAGGCAATGCAGAGAACAGACACAGGAGAAGTGTAACGTGATCAGGACTGCCAAAACCAGGGGGCGGCTGTGTTGTCAGTGCAGAACGCTATTTCAAAAGCCATTAAAGCAGTTGGGATAATTCAGGATTTTTCTGACTAATATCCACTTTGGTTTGCATATTCATTTCGATATATGGAATGGTATTCATTATTATTTACTATTATTTGTAATGTTGTTTGTGGCATGGGGAAGCTGAAGGGAATGACTAGAGCTGTGAGAAGACAAACCTGGGATCTATAGAGAGGTAGCAACAAGATAAAGGGAGACCTCTCAAGCATCTTCCAGTAAGCTCATCACAGAGAACCAGTCTTGCCAGCCTCGGAGAACATACAGCTCATCCCTGTCCAGGAAAGAGCAGAGAACAAGGACTCAAGGATTCTAAGACAAGGAGAGAAGAAGAGTCTAGAATCAAGAGGGAGCCTGGAAACTAGAGGGGTACAAGGCCTGGAAATAAGGAGGGAACAGGGATCCTAGGAGCTAGGAGGGGAACACCAAGCATCAAGCTTAGGCGACACACTGGGGCAAGACAAGAAACAGACACAACCACCCCCATAGGCTGGCGGGAGTAGGGAAGAGTAGGAGCAGGACAGCGGGATGGCAACAAGGACAAACACAGAGTGTGGGGGGGGGAGAGCAGTTGCTCTGCCCAACTTTCTGTGGCCACCAGCAGGCCTTAAATATTGACTGGCAGACAACCAACCAGGACGTTGATCGGCAGAATGAGAAGAATGGAACACAGCTGAGAACGGGCACGGCCTGGCAAGGACTGGAATCTGGCTGAAACTCGATTCTCGTATTATCACTTTCCTCGATGAGAATCAAGGTTCTCAGTTAGTTCTTGAGAATGAGTCAAGGACTTCCTGGATTCTTGCCGAGAAAAGAGAGAATCTCAAACAGCCTTCCCCTGCTTTTATTTTTGATTTGTTTTTTAAACCTGGATGATTCACCTGGCTACCTCTTCGAGACAGGGACTGCGCCAGCTCTGGGTCTCTCACCTCTTGGCTTTGGGGAGGGGAAAGTGAGAAGGAGGCTACAGTCTGAACTAGGGTTAAAAAAGAACTGTGCATGTGCCTGATGTCTGCCGGGGCCGTTCTGCGCGTATGCAGCCCTTTCCCAAACTGGCACCAGTAGTATCATTCACTGCCATTTTGGAAAAGGGTATCTGGTCTGCGCAGCCCTTTTGGTTTAACAAGATATCCCATGAGCGATTTCATACTGGGGCGGAGATCTCAGTGAGAACTTGGTCCGGGCATGAAATCTCACAAGATATCTCATGAGAATCCAAACCAATTCTTCTTTCAGTCCTAGACTGGGAGAACAAAGGTGGAACATGGGGAGGAGGAAAGAAGGCTGAGTAGCGGTGCTAGTGGTCAGAGCAGCACTCCAAACTCCCAGGATCAAGGGTTTGAGACCCCGGACCTGACAATAGGTACTGACAGAATGTAGTCTGTCTGACTCTCTCTCTCGATCAAGGTTCAGTCCTTCACTACTATAATTCGCTTGTACATCTGTACAACATTGAAAAATAATCTGTAACTTTTCCACCCTACAATCTGTGACTGATAAAGACTGAGGCATCATTCACGTAATTCATGATCAGAGGGGAAACAAGTAACTTTAGTATCCATCATATCCAATATCCGGTTGGATACCAAATGTATATGTTTAATATCTGGTGGTTTTCTGGTTAACCTTATGAGCATTTACTGAATTACTGTTTGACTTTTGGAAAATATCCCCACTGTCCGGACTGGCTTGGTTACGTGGTAACGTAGTAAGTTATTGGGTGTTTTTAAATGGACACTTGCTCCACTTGTGCGCAGCCTCACTTTCAAGTGGCCCATCTCTTTAAAGGTGAGCCACTTTGGGGTGAGGTGGAGTAAGAGCAGAGCAGGTACCTGTTCTGACTCCGCTCCACTTGCGGTACTCCATAACATCCCGGAGCACCACAAGCGGAATGGGCTGCCCAACCCCAGAGCACCAGCTGGGGGCAGAGCAGCAATCTGTCTAAAGGACGGACAGCCACTGCAGCTCTGCTCCCAGCCACAGGTTGCCCCGGCAACCACCATAGGCTGCAGCCCACTTTTCTAGAGTGGCTGATGATCCACCCACAGCTCTACGATGGTGGGGGGGATGCATGGACAGACTGTGGTCCGCGGCGGGGGGCTTCGTTTAAGCCTGCTGCCACTGGAGCAGGTTTGTCTAAAAAAAAAAAAAAAAAGCATCAATCTAAAAACACCCCCATTAAAGACCACCCAATGTGACAGGGATCTGTGCTCTCTTCCACCAGTGCAGGTCTTTGCAAGACATTGAGATTTTCAGGATGGGGGTGGAGGGGATGTTTATTTTATTTAATTAATTAATTTATTTATAAAATAATGTTATACCCCGCCCCTCCTGCTCCAAGCAGTCCGGGGAAGCTTATAATGTTAAAACATATAAAATCAATAAAACCATAAAATACAATAAAAAGGAAAGCACAAAACCAAAAAAGCCACCCTCCGCCATCCCACCTTACATCCCATCTCCCTCACCAAAAGCAAGGTGGAACAGGTAGGTTTTACACATATGATGGAAGGAGGGAAGATCCGGGGCCACCCGGGCCTCCACCGGGAGGGAGTTCCAACGTCCAGGTGCAGCCACCAAGAACACCCTCTCCATAGTGGCCCCCTGGGCCACATAAGGGACCTCAAGAAGGGTGCCCCCAGAGGACCGCAGAGGCCGCTTCAGAGCATGGAGAGTGAGGAGGTCCCACAGGTAAGTCAGGCCAAGACCATATAGGGCTTTATAGGTCTAAAACAATATCTTGAATCGAGCACGCAAGACTATAGGCAGCCAGGGCAGAGCCCAGAGCACCAGTGTACTGCACTCACAGCGACCGTCCCCATAAGGAGACAGGCCACAGCATTATTTCTGTCCTATCTGCAATCTCTAAACCATCACCAAAGGTAGCCCCATGTAGAGTGCATTGTAATAGTCCAATCTTGAGGTAATGAAAGCATGGATGATGGTGGCCAGGTCACTATCTGAAACATATGGTCGAAGCCATCGCACCAAATGTAATTGGCAAAACACATTTCTCACCCCAGACCCCACCTGGAAATCCAGGCAAAGCTGTGGATCAAGGAGCACACCCAGACTGTGGACCTGGGATACCAGTGGAGGGTGGGCCCCATCAATGATAGGAACCATCACATCCACTGCCCTTTCCATCACCATCACCTCCGTCTTGCCGGGATTCAGCTTCAGTCAGCTTGCCCTCATCCAATCCCCAACAGTCACCAGACATTGAGTAATCACCGAGACTTCTGGGTCTAGGTCAGATGAAAATGAGAGGTAGAGTTGGGTGTCATCAGCATATTTATGACACCGTACCCCATACCCATACCGTCTCACGACCTCGCCACGTGGTTGCATATACACATTGAACAAGAGCAGGGACAGGATAGAACCTTGCAGGACACCACATGTGAGGTTCCTTGGAGATGAAAAATAATGCCCAAGCACCACATTTTGAGTTCTCCTGGCCACAAAGGAGCGGAACCAGTCAAGGACAATCCCACCCACTCCAGCTCAATCTCTCAAGCGAGTCACCAACATGTCATGGCCAACATTATCAAAAGCAGCTGACAGATCGAACAAAATTAGCAGGGTTGAATGGCCCTGATCTAATTCACGGCGAAGGTCATTGACCAAGGCCACTAGTGCAGTCTCTGTGCCATAACCCAGACAAAAACCAGACTGAAAGGGAGGCATTTTTCCCAATCTGCAAACACAAATATGGCAACCTTCGTCCACTCATTAAAAAGCCCCCAAATCACAAGCAGCAAAATTAGAGATCTGTGATAAGATTCATCAGACTTGCATTACTATATGTTAATGACCCATTGCAGACAGTCTGCAGACTGGGATGAATGTTTCTGTCATTCAAGGAACTGATGAGTCATTATCTCCTAAAAAAATACAACTGTTCAAGTCTCTTCCCTGGAGGGAAAGGCCTCTAATTTGTGTGCTATCCCTATTAGAGGGCTTTGCACAGCCAACCATATTTGATTTAAACATTCTCATTATTATACTGGTGTTTCTTTAATAAGGTGATAATGGCCTTGGCCCCCAAATAGCATTTAGAAACTAGGGTGCCATGTACTATAGACCTCTACTCACAATCACTAGTACAGATTTGCAGACTCCATACTTGGATGACCCACACATTGAAGGAGAGGTACTAACCCTCATTTCCCCGCTTTTGCTTTCATGAACAAAACTGAGGGTAAAATATGCTAACGGGGAGTTGTTAAACTGTGTCACTACCAACCCAA
>QEPC01014177.1:3036574-3047059 GCA_003113815.1 Sphenodon punctatus | reverse complement strand
TCCTTGTCCCCCTCCCTCAAAGAAAATACCCCCACCCCAACCCCTCCTTAAAATACAAAGCTAACCCCCCCCCCGCCTCGGGTGTGCTGTCTGCAATATGCACCTGCGGCGGCACCGGGTGGCCGACTGTGTTTGGCTGTGCCGGAACCCAGATGTCCTGACTGTGTGGCCTGGCCCCGCCCCCCTGCTCCAGAAGGGGGAGGGGGGAGTTAGTACCTGTGGGGCCAGGAAGCACGGCTGCTGGAAGTGGCGGCAAGTCTGGGCAGCATCAGCTGCGCTGGCAGTAGTATCTGGAGCAACAGCAGCGGCACCAGGTGATCCAGTGAATAAGTTTTATAGTCCAGGGAGCTGGTAAAAAACATCTGGATGCCACCGCCACTCAGGCCCGCTAACGGCATGCCAACGGACAGTCTGCCTTTTGAGGCATACCATCGACTAATACTACCATGTTTTCTGTGAAGGATATGGGTCCCATATTTTTATTTATTTTGTTTAGTTATATTTTTATTCTCCAAGATCTCTTTTGGGTTTGCACTGTCTGCATTTACTTTTCCCGTACCATTTTAATGAATTTTCTCTTCAATTTCTTGCATTTTCAAGGTTGTTTGTACTTCCCATGTTTTCTTTTTACTGCTTCCTTCGGTTTGCGAGGACTTACGTTGCATCTCAGGAGTTTCTTGTATTTGCTGTGTTTTTGTTATTAGGATAATCTTCCATCTGAGTCTGTTGATGTATCTCTGGAACTTTTTATATCTGTTGATCCTTTTGATTTTCAAGGGGTAAATCTTGTACCCTCTCTTTCTCTATGGATAGTCTGTGTTCTTCTCTTCGATAACTCTTTGTTCTTGAAGATTTCTCAGAGTGACGAGTTGGTTGCCTGATTACCCCCAAATACAAGGTATTACAATGTGTCAGAGTACTGTCACAAAATGGAATATAGCCAAATATAAGTCGGCCCAGTATAAGAAAAGGACACTTGCCCTTTAAAACTCAAGCACTCGAGGGGCAAGTAGGCCTATATAAAGGAGGGCCAGAGAGACTCAAATGGCAGTTGACAGGAGACAGAGCATGGAGTACGATCTCAGTGATAGCTCCAGACTGCCCAGGCTAGGAAGTCTAGTCTTAGTTCCAGGTCTAATGGAGGGAGTCCAGTAAAAGAGGCCCAGGCCATGTGAGGAACGTAGGCCTCAGAAGAAGCAAAAACAACCATACTGGTGTGCTCTTTTTATGTTGGAAGTTGATTACTGTTTGGCATCTTTAAGAAGGACCCACCTTTGGCAGGGAGAAGCCTTCATTTGGTGGGTATAAGATCTGGCTGAAGGGGCTTGTGGGAGGCTAGGACCAAATTTAAAGAACTCCATTTAGAAAAAAAGGGGTTACCCAGTGTTTGGTGGCTGTGGGGGACTGGATGGGGGTAAACCGTCTGAGGTTGAATCCCAACAAGACGGAGGTGATGTTAGTTGGTAAGGCCGAGGGGGGGGAGGAGTGGCCTCTGTCATTGGTGGGGTTTGCCCCCCTTTTGCCACTCAGGTCCATAGTCTGAGGGTGCTTCTCAACTCACAGCTCCATCTAGATTTCTAGTTGGAGGCTGTAGTGAGAGCCTAGAGGAGCATTTCGCCAGTTACATCTGTTGTCACAGCTGTAACCATACGTCTCGGACTCCGACCTAGCCACCATCATCCATGCCTTTATTACCTCTAGATTAGACTGTTGTAATGCACTCTACGTGGGAATACCCTTGGGGATGGTCCGGAAGCTGCAGCTGGTGCAGAATGAGGTGGCCCATCTCCTAATGGAGATGGGTCATCGCAAGCACATTACACTAGTGATCCGTTCCCTACACTGACTGCCTATTGTCTTCCGGGACCAATTCAAGGTGTTGGTAATGACCTATAGAACCCTAAAAGGCTGCCTCAGGCCGTATCACAGCCCCTGAGGCCAGCCAGGGATGCCTGACTCAAAGTCCCCCAGGTTTTCCAGGTGGCGATGATGGGAAGGGCATTCTTGGTGGCCACTCCTAGGCTGTGGAATTCCCTCCTGACAGAGGCCTGCCTGTCCCCAGACCTCCCCTCTTGCCAAAGACAGTGTAAGACCTAGCTATTCTGCCAGACCTTTGGAGAAGGAGATGGGTAGGGTGGAGTGGGTTAGGGGAGAGGGGTTGTTTATGTCCTTTTCGTATATTTTTAATGATTTGTAAATTGTGAGTGTTTTAAATTGTAGATAGATTGCTTCTGTTGTAAGCTGTCCCAAGCTGCTCTGTGAGAAGGAGGGTATGGGATAGAAGAGAGTAAATAAATAAATAAATAAATAAATATAAGGGCAGAAAGACCAGACATCCAGGCCATCCACATCTGACTATAGGTCCAGAAACTCTAAACTAAACTAAACCACTTGAGCTATGGCCTCCCTCTAACTATGGAAGGCTGGGAACTCTCCAAGCATGCTCACCTAGTCCAAGGCTGAGGGCTGGTGGAAGAAGATGACATAAGGCCTCAGATGAAACTGGAGGCCTTGGTCTGTGAGTTGGGTTTTGTTTTTATTTTTTGCTGCTCCCGAGACAGCACATTCTGAGTTTGTGAACTAGTTGAGCTGATCCTGCAAAAGATCATCAGTTGAGGGCCAGCTAGCACTGAAACAGGGAGCTCATTTGCTTCCCATGGGAATACCTGGAATTTTAAATATTGTGCCAGGTACTCAATAGTAGGACTGAAGCAAGAGCAGCTGCTCTTGTTCTGTTGGAAAATACTGACTTTTGGGGAGTGGTTTTGTCCATTTGTCAGTATTCCCCACTTTTGTGCTTCAGATCCCATTGGTATTGGCACCTGTGATTTCCCATAATTTTCCTGTAATTTCTGATAATTTTCAGTAATTTTCTGGCATTCAACTAAGGCTGAAACGCAAGGCTCAGATTTAGCCAGATTTTACCGCGTATCTGGGGCATTCAACCTCGTTTTACTTAGTCCAGAATGACCAAGGAATTAGCCTGGCACTCAGAATTTGGCAAAATCCTCGGCTGAGGTCAGGAAATGGGGTGGGGGGGAGAGAGGTAACAGGGCAGCAGGGGAGTCAGGGGCCAGGGAGGGGGAAGAGGGAAGCAGGGGGCAGGGAAGAGGGACAGCAAACTAGGGGTGTAACAAATCATTTAAAAACCATTTGTGAGCATTTCCAAGATCCAAGTATTGGGATCAAGTTTTCAGGCCCCTCCTTGTGAACTCGGTGAATACTCGGGAATTTGGATGCAGGGAGTAGGAAGAGAGGCAGAGAAGGGGGGCGAGGGCAGCAAGGGGCAGGGAAGGTAGGCAGAAAGCTTACCTAAAAGCCTTGGGAGATGAACACACCATTTTGGTCTCTGCCACTTTGTGTTTGAATGCAGTTTGTCTGAGTATGCTCAGTTTAAAGCTCTTAGAGAGCATACTGGGAAATGTAGTCCAGTTTGCTCCCATAGAGTATTAGATATAATTCCTATGGGAGAAGTTGGACTACATTTCCCAGCATGCTCCCAGAGAGCATTAGACTGAGCATGCTAGGACAAACTACATTCAAAAACACAGCAGACGATTCCACAGCAGTGTGCCCTCTTACCACAGCTTTTAGGTGAGGTTCCTGTGCCTCCTGCCGCTACCATTCCCACCCCCTCTTCCCTGACTCCTACTCTCCTGTTACCTGATCCCACTTCCATCTTCCTGCATCTGAAATACTGAGAATTCTGAGTTCTTAGGAGGGACCCCAAATCTCAGGCTTGATACTTTGAAAGTTGGAAATGCTCATGAATGTTTTTTTTAAAGTATTTGGTACACCCCTAGAAATTACCAAAAATTACTGATACCGAAATAACTGAAAATTAATCAAAATTACTGAAGCAATGGAAAAATAGGGGAAAATCACAGAAAATGTTAAAAATGCTGGTAGATTTCCTACTTGTGTGAATGAAGGTAAAAGTGTGGTTTCTGACAGAAACAACTATCGAGATTTTTCATTTCAACTCTACCCAATGGGCAAAGATGCAAGTCCATGTTGTGGAGAAAATTGTTCGCCTACAGATGTATGACCATAACACTGGGGGGAGGAGCCATGTACCTACCTACCTGCAGGACCGCCTCACCCTCCAAGTCCTGGATCAGCCCCTGAAGTCGGCCGGGGGTGCTCTCCTCGGGGTCCCCCGAGTTTCCCAGGTGTCAACCATGAAGGCATTCTCTGTGGCTGCGCCGCGGTTGTCGAACTCCCTCCCATTGGAGGTCCACTTGACCACCGACCTCCCTTCTTTCCACAGACAGTGTAAGACCCAGCTGTTACGCTGGGCCTTTACTAAGGGAGACGGGGTGGGTGGGTTGGGTTAGGATGGGTATGGTTTTTTGTTTGGGGATTTTAGGTTGTATTTAATTGTAGTTTTATTGCTATGTTTTATAATGTTTTAAAATGTTGTTAGCTGCCCCAAGATGCCGGAGGCAGGATGGTGCAGCATATAAATTAATTAATTAATTAATTAATTAATTAAATGTAAGGCTACTGGGAGCTGTTCCAAGTGCATAACACTCTTGCCTTTCCGCACTATGTTAGCTAACTCACTTGTGCCAATCTGCATCCCCCACCCATAGCTTCTAGCCATGTTTGCAGCCCAGTGGACGATGCTGTGACTGACGATCTCTCATCACCGTCTTGGCTGGCTGGCTATCTGGCTCTGGGCCCTAAAATAGGATAGAAAGACAAGATAGGTCACCTATCATTGTGGCAGACAGTCCCGGCGGTGGCCACCACCAAGTGCAAGTTGATTACCTGTGTCCCAAACGTAGGTTCTAAACTCACCGGACCTCCAACAACTAACACTTGGATTTCCTGGTCAGGAATTACTGTGGTGGTGCTTGCAGCGCCAATGGTGAATGAGTGAGCCCCAAATTCATTTGGGTCAAGCCACAGTTCTTTCAAATACAACCTCAAGACTGCCATGAATTGATAGAACATTAGGTCACCATTATCATGCCTAAACAGTGGCCCTGACAAGTTCGACCAGAATCTCCAGTAATTCCCCATGGCCCATACTGGGCGGAGTTGAGAATCCATCAGCAATGCTCCTCCCACAGGCCCTCTTGTTGCTTTTAGAGCACCACAGGTGAAGGGTCAATGTGCTTGCTGTCCACCCCATGTCTCCTATTTCTAATGCCCTCCCTAACCTTCAGTTTGTGAATTGGGGACCAATTAACCAACCCTGAATGCTCCAAATAGGGAAATCCAGAAGGCTGTGGACAATAGGGATACTTTTTTGTTATGAAATCATATTCAAGGCAGCACCCATAACATCCTAACCAAGATTGGAGGGGTAATCAGGACTCTGGTGGCATCCTTCTGTCCCTGTTCCTGCGCTCAGCTCTCAAGAATTCTCCATAAAAAGAACCCTTTACCCGGGGGTGATTGCCCGGCCAATCTGCTAGTATGGGCTAGGGCAACATTTTGGATGCCACAGTCCCTGGGTCCCAAACCCTTGCACTGAAGTGCAAGCCCAAACTAACATCTATGATTCCGGTATGAGGAAGCCCAGAGCCCAGCTGTTTTGGTACCAGAACACCTGAAATTCCATGAAAGCCCCTTTGTAGGCAGCTCTGATTTGGGAGGCCAGGAAACCTTGCACCATCTAGAACAGTTCTAATATTCAAGGTTTGTGGGACACTTCTGAATGTGCCCTCTCTCATGGTTTGAGAAGGTGAAAGCGTTCCACCTGGAAGTGAGAAAGGGCAAAGACAACACTGTTGTTAATTCCACATACATGTTTTGCCACAATCAGAATATTCCTTCTCAAACTGAGCAAAAATACCCTTACTAGCTTTGGCCCTTCTCAAATGGGTTGCAGTGGGGTGTGTGTGTGTGTGTGCATGCCGAGGTGGGTGTGTGGGCACGTGGGTGGCCATCACACGGAAACACACCCATCTCCACCCATGAGCCATCCCCGTTTTGGTCAACGGCTCTGTTTGTGGACAATGGGTGGAGATGAGTGCAGTCCAAGAGTTGGACTTCTTCTGCGACAGCTGTCACATGGGACTCCCCCCCACGCATGCACCCGCAGGCACCCATGTGTGCATTGGATGGGGGCATCTTGTGTCCCTTTATCACCCTTGTTGACTTGGATGACAGTCTTCTCATTATGTGCAACACGGCCAAGTTGTCACACCAGAATAATACCGACCTATTGGAGAAGTCATCAGCCCATAACTGGATGGCTACAAGTGTGGGAGAAAATTCTAGAAAAGTAAGATGTCATTACTCTTGGATCCTGGTGGGCTATTCCAGAGCACATCTCCTGGCACCCTGCTATTGGCACTCTCTCAACTAAACTTATGGTCATGTAAATTCTAACCACAAGACCCATCCTCCTGTTCATTGAAAACCACAAGACACCTGTACAGAGATGTTGGCCTGATTCCCATGGCATTGTTACAGAAAAGGGATTAACTGACCAATGCTCTTAAAATAATAATAAAAAGAAGTCAATTGTAGGTATGGGCCTAGAAACTGAGTCAAAGTATGGCTCTGTGTTTTGTGAACAAGGCCTATTCCCTATTTCACTGGGTAACGAAACCTTTGGAAAGTTAAACCTAAGAATTAGCTAGGTCATCTAAAGCCATAAATGTTGTAAAAGCCAGATGGAGTATCCTAAAAGAGGTCCTGTTCACACTCTGTCCTTGTAGCCTGGATGAGATAAAGGGGGGTAACAACCAGACATTATCCTCCCTTTGGGATGCAAACGTAAGATTTAAGTAACATTGTTGTGTGAAATCCTGCATGACCAAAGAACTGTTGGTTAAATGCCCGTTAAGACAAGTTCTCCCAGTCAGAAGGAGTAAGTTATGTATTGAACATACACTTTTGATCAACCATCTTGTGATAGACTGGCTGCCTGAAGTTGTCAGCTCCCTCTAGTCACAAGTAACTAACCTTGAAAACACCAGTCAAGTGGGGAAAAAGCTTGTTAGCTGCAGGCAATAGCGGACATCTGGAATCCCAAGACAACAAGCATGTGACTCCCTGGACCAATGAGGGCCCAGATGGGCGTGACTACCAGCTATTAATACAGAGGCAGCACAGAACATCTTTAGTCTGGACTTGGACCCCGATGAGGAAGGACTTGGAAGCTGTTTGACCTACCTGAAAGAGTTGGACTGCTTCAGGACCGTACCTCGCAGATGGTGTGGGAGACTAAGGTGGGATTGTTGTGTTTAGAGGGCTTGAGCTGAAGATCCAGACTCATGGGGAGAGATCCCAGACTTGTTTTATCCAGAGGGGAGAGCTTTATGGTATTAGACTGAGGTTTAGGTTTTGAGGACCCACTAGTTGGGAGAAGCCTCACCCGGTGGAATGGGGCAGCTCTAAGGGGAGATGAGGAGGCTGGAAGGGCCATAAACCATAATCTGGGGTGATAGACCCTGAGATATTCATTTTTTGTGAGACTGTTGCTGAGTGTACCCCACGAAGAGGAGACTTGAAGGCTTTTGTGTGGATGGGACTCTGATACTAATTCCCTAAAAGGGGTTTCCCCTCTCAGGGACCCTGTTGCAGCCACATAAGCGGTGGAGAATGCAGGCAGGAACCCCAATAATGAAAGGGTACCCCAACTTGTACAGAGTCCTAAAGTGGGTCATGGACCATTAGGAGGGGTGTACCCCCAATTTTGTAAAGACACCCAAAGAATACAAAAGTATTGTAAGGGGTCAGAGAGCAAATAGGGGGTGTACCCCCAAAATTAAGGGCCAGCCCGATATTGGAAATGCTCTGACACTATTGGGAAGCTCAGAGTAGAGTCTTCCCCCAACGTTTTGGGTACCCCAAAAGGCAAAGTGTACCCCAAAGCTAAAAGTGCTTAAAGTTGATAGGGTGAAGAGTGAAGTACTCACAAAAGAAAAGATGGTAAACCCACAACTATCTAAGTGTCACCCCAAAAGTAAAACAGATTAGACGCACAGGAAAAGTAATGTCAGTGAGAGACTGTCTACATCTGCAGGGATAAAAGGATGTAGAACAGGAACCTGGCATATGGGGGATTATACCCACGCTTGAGCGAACCCATGAGTCTATGGAGCTGGGGGGAGTCTGAGCTGTGTCAGTGTGGTTGGAGAAAGCAAAACAGCAACAGCGAGACCAGCACCTAGGGCTAAGTGGACCCAAAGGGAAACGCTCGGCCCAAAGCTGCAATAATTGGGGGGGAAACAGGACACTTATGGAGAACTTCACCACAAGGGTCGCTTGACCAAAGAGGCAAATTTTGGGTTATCACTCCAGAAGATAGTGTTGGAGTTGTGGGGGATTGGGCAACTCCAACACTCTAAAAAGAGAACACTGAGTTTACAAGGCCCCAGCCAAGGAGATGTTGGGCTTGTCAAAATTTGGGGCATATAAGAAGTGCCCCATACCTAAAACCCCAGAAAAGAAACAGGAGAGTCCTACAGACTATAATGAGCAACACCAGCTGTTGGTCAACCCTGAAAAGAACAAGGCCAAAGAGCAAGGTTAATTCCGCAGAATAGACAAGGAAACCCCCCCTCAACAGATGGGAAAATACAACTTAGAGTCTATTCAAAATCTAAAAGTTGGAAAAACAGAGCCAAATTTATCCGTATAGAGAGTTTAAATGGAAGGAAGCCTGGGCCTATGAAACACCGCCCTATAAACAGCTAAGAAAAGAACTGGATAGCTTTCAGCAGTGTAGATGTAACAAACCACAACCTCTGAAAACTCAAGCCTGCATGATGGAAGTCATGATGGACTTACCAGCTCTCCATCAACATTAGGGATGTGCGAACGCGATTCAGAAGTTCGGAGTTCGGACTGAACTCGACTAGTTCAGTTGCCCGAACCGAACTTCCGAACCGAACTTCCGAACCGAACTTGAATTTGACCAAACTGTTCAGTCGAATACGAACCAGTTCGGAAGGCCAAAAACAGCTTAAAACAACAGTTTTTAATGTATGAACTCGTTTTGGAATTTTGGAATTTGACCAAACTCGACTATTTCGGTAGACCGAAACGAACTTCCGAACCGAACTCAATTTTTGAACCGAACCAAATTTCTGAACCCGGTTCTGTTCGCACATCCCTAATCAACAAAATGAGGAAACCAGTATAAAAGAAACCAAGGATAAGGCTTCAATGAACTTTCTAAAGGGTGAAGGAATATTAGCAGTACACGTTTTAAGCAACAGTGCAGCACTTTTTACGAAGTTAAAGACCATAAAATCGATAAGTCTCAAAGTTAAGAATATAGAGAAAGCTACTCTAACAGAGGACTTACCCATTATTGAAACAGGTAATGCAGAAGATTTGGTTAAACAGCAAGAAACCGGAACTCCCTCCCAAAGGAAGTTCACCTAGCTCCCAGTCTGTTGGGGGAGGAGGGTAAGGGTGGGGAATGAGTGTTTGACAGTGGCTTACCTCTTCTATGGTTTTGTTTTATATTGTTTAAGTAACACTTTTTCATATTACGGATTGTTTTAACTGTATTTGTGAGCCGCCCCGAGCTGTCATTCAGCTGGAGGGAGCAGGATATAAATAAATAAATAAATAAACAAACACACAAACTTGTCTGCATTTGTTCTGAGGTATAACATAATGAGGTAGAAGTAGGCTACAGACCTGAGATGCAAACTTCTGAACTCCAGATTGGGGGAGTATTTGACCATACGCACACTAGCACTTAAACAACTCTTTTTTTCATAGAGCACAAATCTGTAAACTGTCAAGCAATTAAGCCCCAGAAAGAAATTAAAGATATTAGAAAATCAGTCTGAGTACTATAGAACGACCGCATCCTTAGCAACTCAGATTGATGAGAAAGCTCGAGTTATCGATTATGGGGTACAAACCGCCTTTGCTCCATTGGAACTGGAGAGACAACCATGGAAGGAAAAGGCAGAGAAATCGGAGAGAGAGCGTGATTTATTAAGGACCCAACAAGAAGATGCTTTGAAAGACATTAGAACCCTTAGAGAGGTGCTTAATAGAATAGGGGTCCTGGAAAGTACTTCTGGAGAAAGGTTTCATGGGTTTGCACAAGGAGATAGTGTCTGAGAGTGCTATGCTACCCCAAGTTATCGGATGCAGGGATCCCAAAGACAATTTGGGATTGGTTGGCCCCCACTCTCCTGTCATTTCAACGTTTATGTAAGACCTGCCTGTTCCGCCAGGCCTTTGGCGAGGGGGGTGGTTGCTTTCCCCCTGTATATGGGATTTTTTTTTTTTTTTTTTTTTAACATTATAAACTTTTATTTTAAATAACAATATACATAAACTTGTAAACAATTAACTGTGGTTACAATTTTTTAAATGTATTCACTTTGTCTTTTGGGTTCAGGTAAATTCTATTTTGATTATACATAATGATCAAATAAATATGCTCTCTGGTCTTCAGGTAGATTTTTGTTTGTCATAACACATACACATGGAAACCATTTTGCTGTATATGCTTCTTTTATGTCCATTAGGTTCGCTGCCACTTTTTCCATC
>QEPC01014177.1:2968536-3006566 GCA_003113815.1 Sphenodon punctatus | reverse complement strand
TTGGTCAGCACAGAGTTTTAAATGGCTATAAGGTCATGGAGTGAGCGGCCATTGACAGAGGGAAAATTCCCCAGGGCATTCCAGAACCTCTCTGGTTCCATAAGTCTCCGTGGGTGAACCAACCAAACTGGCTCTGCACCTCTCTGGGGACCAACGTGCACCAGGATACCAGCCTGGAGGAGATAATGATCTGTCCATGACAAGGGCACCGCTGAAACCTCCCCCACTAACAGATTCCCCTGCCACCTATGCAAAATATGTCCAGGGTATGTCCTCCAACGTGTGGGGCTAGGAATTATCGGAGACAGGTCCACAGGTTTTAGACAAGCGCCTCCCCACGCATCATGCATGTTGCAGGACTGCATTGGTGCCCTATGCTGCTTGGAACATGCATGATCAGTGGGTAATGGCTGGGGAGGGACTTGTCTAAAAACAACCAATGATCAATTACCCCTTTCTCTCCATTTCCTGGGAGAGATGCAACCAATCCCATGGAATTAGACCTGCCATCTCTTGACACTGTCTGGTAACTTAATTTTCCCTTTTGGTTTTTCACTCTGTGTAATGTTTTGTTTCACTTTAGTTGGGATGCTTAGTAAAATATTGAAATAGATGAAAAGCGGATCATGGGGAGAATGAAATGAAGTAATGAACTTGGTGAAACCTTTTATCAGCATTAAGGAAACTATCAAATGTCCTTTCCCCTTGTTCAGCGGTATATAATTTAATGATTGCATCTGAAGTATGGTATTAACTTCCTTTTCTAGTTCCGCGACCCTACCATGCACACTTCCCATTCATTTCACTTGACGTTTCCTCCGTGGGTGTAGGAGGTGTTTAAAGAACTGTATGGATTTTGTACCTCTCTTCTTCATCTACTGCATTAGAGCAAATGGCAGTTGATTAGGACTTTCTATAGATCATTGCCAATTGTTTTCTACCTCGCAGATTGCACCATTACAACAAATCTATCATATCCCGGAGATCCTATACACCTTGTTATTTCTCTGTGATTTATTACTCTCGCGGTGGAAATGTTGTTAGTGAGCATTGGGGAAGCAGTGAATACATTGAGAAATATCAATGTATCCTCATGTTCTAGCTTGCAGTGACAGTCAGTGATCCATCTCACTGACACTTATCTTGTTAACATTTTCATCAGATGGCAAATTTGTCATTTTTCCGGGTAACAAGTATACGTTTGGGCAAGAATTAGAGATAGATGAGGAAGAAAAAAGGCCCCATTTCTTTGTAATTTTTCCCTGTGTGCTATAATCTGTAATCTTCCAGGAAAGTATTTAGTTTTTATAGTTTTTAGTTTATTCAAAATGTATAACCCACCTCCTCCTGTCAAATGGCAGCTTGGGGTGGCATACAAAAGAAAGTAAAAATATAATATAAAAATTAAAAACACAATATTAAAAAGAACTTTTAAAAATCATCAAAGGAGGCCTGACTAAAACCCACTACCCTCCCCCCCAGAAAAAGACACGTGCGCACACACACACTGCCTCCCTCACCAAACACCTGGCAAAACAGCCAGGTCTTGCATTGTCTGTGGAAGGAGGGGAGATCTGGAGAGATGAGAATCTCCAGTGGGAGGTAGTTCCACAGCTGTGGTAAGGCCACTGAGAACACCCTCCCAAACGTCGTCACTCGGAAAGTGGAATAATTACTTTGTGAAAACCTTATCGACTGGAAAATGCACCGGTTGGAAATAAATAAACAAAGCTCAGATTTCTCTTCATTTAAGGATTGAATGAGTTCTTTTTTGGCATTACTGACAGTTTGATTAACGCACCAGACTTGCATGATAACAGAACAAAAGGGTTTGGAGGCAGATTTTCCCCATTTGTTTCTAGTCGAGAAGACTAGCATAGTTCATAAGTAAAAATTAAACCATTTCCCCAGAAATGGTAATGCACAAAACCGTGATGTAGGATGCTTTGTACATTTCCTTCAAACTCCACTTCTTGGTTTGACAGTCTCTAAGACTCTAAAGGGGCATTTTGAACAGTTTGCTCCTCTGGATTCAAGATGTAGACAAAGTAGTTCAGATGATCTTTCATTGGAGCAACTGCTGTTAGTGAGAAGAGGCAAGTTTGGGGGTCACACAATGCCCTTCACTAGTGCGTAAGTCAGAACTATGAAATGAAAAAATGCCAGAAATATTAGTACTGAGAGCAGTCGTTGATGTGGGAATCTAGGAAAAGAGTTACAAACATACAAAAACCATGGGTGTGTTTCTACAAGATGCCCCCAAGTAAAGAAACCATCCACGTGGGGAAGCGCTTGTGTCAATTCAGTATTTATTATTTCGGTCTCGACTGCCCCATGCATACATGGGTGAGGGTGGGTTGGAGGACTTGTTTAGAGCACTCGCCTATGCACGACACCCCTGCACCAGCCCCATACACTGACCATGGACCTAATCCCAGCCCATCTCATTTAAGAACACCCAATGATGATACGAACCATTTAGGACGTTTAAAGAAACTGCAAGAGTCAGTCGTCAAGAAAGTAAGACACACATTTAGACATCCTCATTTTGAAGGACTAGGAACACCACCAAGTACATAGCTTGTGATGTTGGAGGCAATAAGCTGTCATTTAAAAAAGTATTTCTGTGGTGGCTATGAAATTCAATGTCCCAATTATTTTAACTATTTTTGTAGTGGCTTAATCCTCATTTCACAATTGAGGTTATTGGGCTTTGAACATTTTTAGTAGGGATGTGCGAACAGGACGGAGTTCAGATGTTCAGACGTTCGGACTAAAAACTTAGTTTGGGTTCATAGGTTCAGTGCCATAGAGTTCATACCCTCCCCCCCGAACATTTGGAAAGTTCAGTCCTGCCTGGAGGCTTGGGGTGCTCCAGGGACCCCCAGGGGTGCCTGTGGTGGCATGGCAGACCGTCTGATATGCAGCAGCAGCAGAGACCAGGAAAGCTTGGCACTCCGCACCCCAGGTTGCCTGGGCAGGCAGGCTCAGCGCTTGGCCCCTGGGGGTGCCTGTGGTGCCAGGGCTGGCCGTCTGAGACCTAGTGGCAACAGGCAATATTGTATTTATAGATAGTTATTAGATAGACAGTTACAACATAGTAGTTAGCTTAGTTATAGAGATAGAGATACAGTGTGTTTGTAGGACAAGGCATTTGTAGTTAATTATTAGGATATTCCATTTAGTTCAATAGGTTTTAGAATAGTGAATGGCAGTTAGATTTAGTGTAGAGACATACATATACATATATAAATAAATAAATAAATAAATAAATAAATAAAAAACAGCCACTCCAGTCCCAGGACCAGCGTGATGAAGCCTATGTTACTGGCAGAGAGGGCTGTGGCCAATATGTATCTAGAAGCTGCCACTCTAGCCCCAGGACCACCATCATGGGTCGGGCCATCATTCCTCGCACAGAGGCGATGTCATTCCAACGCACCAAGAAACAGCCACTCCAGCCCCAGGAGCCACCATCGGGGTTCTGGGACCAAGGAATAGGCAGGGAGAGCTGTTGCCAATATGTATCTAGAAGCTGCCACTCTAGACCCAGGACCGACCGTCATGGGTCTGGGGCCATCATTTCTTGCACAGAGAGCCTTTTTACGAATGCCCAAACCAAACCGAACATGACCAAACCGAATGGCCAAACCCGAACGCAGTGAATGGCCGAACTGAACAGGCGAACCGAACGACTGAACCAGAACCGCGACCTGTTCGCCCATCCCTACTGGATGTTTCTTGATGCAGTGGAACAGCAGCTCCCTGTTAGCAGAATGACAGCCCCAGAACCCTGACAGTGGGCCCTGGGACTGGAGTGGCACCTTCTGGATGAAGCAGAATGACAGCCCTCCCTTCCTGGAACATAGGACCCAGAACCCTGATGGCGGGTCCTGGAGCTGGAGTGGCTGGCTGTTTCTTGATGCGGTGGAATGACAGATCCCTGTGTGCGGAATGACGGTCCCAGAACCCTGATGGTGGGTCTTGGGACTAGAGTGGCAGCTTCTGGACGACATGGATGGACAGGCCTCCCTGCCTGTAACGTAGGCCCCAGAACCCTGATGGCGGGTCCTGGAGCTGGAGTGGCTGGCTGTTTCTTGATGCGGTGGAATGACAGATCCCTGTGTGCGGAATGACGGTCCCAGAACCCTGATGGTGGGTCTTGGGACTAGAGTGNGAAACCCTCTCACAATCTCCCCTAATGGCTGCATATAGATGTTAAACAAGAGGGGGACAGAATGGGACCTGGCGGGGCTCCACATGTGAGGTCCCGGGGGGGGAAGACGCACACACACCCAAGACCACCCCGTGAGCTCTCCCAGCCAGGAATGAATGAAACCAGTTCAAGACAATACCACTAATCCTGGCACAGTCCCACAGGCGAGTCACCAACACCTCATCATCGACTGTGTTGAACACAGCCGAAAGGTCTAGCAGGACCAGTAAGGTCTGATGACCCTGGTCCAATGCCAGATGGAGATCATCAACCAAGGCCACCAATGCAGTCTCTCTACCATACTCAGGCCAAAACCCAGACTGAGAGGGGTCAAGGAAACCGTTGTGGTCCAGGTATTTGTGGAGCTGCCGTGCCACAGCCCATTCAATAACCTTCCCCAAAAAGGGAAGGTTAGAGACTAGCTGGTAACTGGCAGGAGCATCAGCATCAAGAAATGGTTTCTTGAGCAGGGGCCTAACCACAGCCTCCTTCAGGCATTCAGGCACTCTGCCCTCCCAAAGGGAAACACTAACCACCCCAGTCAGCAACGGCTGTAACATCTCCTGGCTGGCTTTCACCAGCCAGGACAGGCAAAGATCTTGTTCACAAGTGGTGGCATGAACAGATCCCAACAAGTACTCCACATCAGTAGGCGACACCATCTGAAACCGATCCCATAAAACAGGAGATGACGGGGCATCCCTAGCTCCAAGATGATCCTCTGCAATAACTGCGGAACCCAAATTGTGGTGGATGCGAGCGATCTTATCTACAAAGTACTCAATAAACCGGTCACAGCGGTCACTGGATTCTTCCAGGTCCAGGTGGCGACAGGCAGGACTGATCAAACCTTTCACCACCTGGAAAAGCTCCACTGGACATTACTTTGCAGATGCAATAAGGGCAGCAAAGAACTGCTTCTTTGCTGCCTGCACCGCCACAGCATGGGCCTTTAAACTTCTCTTATTCTGCGATCGATCATACTCATTGCAAGTCCAGCACTACCGGCGCCTCCCACTTCACCAACCACCTGCTCTCCCACTTCAAGCACCACAGGACCTCAGTAAACCAAGGAGACCTTCGGGAGACCCAGAAGGGCAGAGGACGCCTGGGAGCCACTTGGTCAATGTTCTCAGCCAACAAGGTGTTCCAGAAGGCTACAAGATCATCGACTGAGCGGGTGTCAAGGTCCAGGGGAAACTCCCCGAGAGCATTCCGGAACCGATCCAGTTCCATAAGTCAACAACAATAATGATATGAGAATACTGATTGACCAATTGAATAGAAATTTAACAAATGCTAAAGAATTCCTTTAAAAATTAGGGAAGACATCAACTGCAAAGTCCAAATAAAATTAGCAAACTTCTTGTGGTTTATTCCGTGTGAACTTTTCTTACAGAACTTCCAAGATGTGTTGCTCTTAAATCACCAACATGTTTTGACCATAAAGTCTTCTTCAGGGCTTATTTACATCCACAACTTGATACCATTACCGAGAGTTCTCCCAATGACAAAATGAAAAATCAACATAACAACCATTTCAAAAGATGGCTTACTACTAGATTTTAATTTAATCAAAACCATAAGTAGTGGCTTCCAAATATATTAGTGAATACCTTGTATTATAGGCCAAGCGTTTTGTCACAACTCTCTAGTGGCTCTTCTATTCACTAAATATATACCAAACAACAAAACATTTATAATCTATTCCTTCATACTAAGTGGACAAGCCAACTTAGGATACCTTCCAATGAACTGGGACCCCACTGTGTTCTGCCTACTTAGTATCATGTCAACTACTCCTCTTTCAGAATGATACTTAAACTTACCTAGTCTCAGTCTTCAGACCAGGAATAAGATCATGAAGCACTTTCTTCTGCTAAAAAATAATAATAAAACTAATTTATAAAAATCAAATCTGCTATTTTAGTGCACCTACCACACATTAAAAAAAAAACCACACACAAAAAAACTTCCTCACCTCTTAATCTTTCCAGCATCAAACTCACCTTAGAGTATTCTCACTCTTCCAGGCAAAAATAAATACCAAGCAAACCAAACCTGTTGATCAGCAGACCTCCTTAAATACTCTCCTTAGTGTAGCCAATTAAACAATTCTCACACCTGCCTCACAGTCTAACGACATACATCTGATTCCGCAGTAACATGGAACCAGGGAAACTATCATCCATATGCTCTCAAAACACCAGTAAAACAAAACCACTTGGACCTGTGCCTCATTAATACACTCCCCTCTATATTTCTATGTCTCATGTCTGTCTAGCAACTACCTAAAATCCTAAAACAAAATGGAAAACCAACACTATCTTAAGCACACCTTGAACCCCTGACCATAAGGACCCCAAGCCATGGTCTCAGAGGCCTACACCACTTCACAAGAACAACAGAGGGAAGAAAAAAACCACATGTTGATTAAACTAAATTCAATACCATGAAAAAATATTTTTAAGCTGTCTGGCCAAACCTAGGCCATTGCTCAAAACTCATAACTGATTATGTCAAAGGACTCTCCCACAGCTACCTAAATCCCATCTGTATAAATAAACTAAAATTGAACGCCTGGCCCTAGGGACTCATAACCATGATCCAAAAGGTCTACACCATCCTATCAGCATGAAGTGCAAATAAAGAGTTGTATTAGAAAGAAGATTGTCACAGCCCCATTGGTGGAACATTGTTTAGCAGTGGGGCATAGTCACACGGACATTAGATTTTGGGTTATAGAGAGAATTCAGGCTGAGAGAGAAATAGAACAAAGACTATTGAAAACAGAAAGTTATTGGATGTTCCGGCTCCAAAGTGTTAAACCAAGAGGTCTAAGCTACTCTTTGGATTTGAAATGTTATGTATGATTATTTTCACATAGGTCACATATGATGGTAGTAATGTATATTTGATTGCATAAGATATAAGAATATTTATTCATATGGTGCAGTTCAACTTATATCTATTTTATTATTTTATCAGTTTAAGTACTATTTAAGGCTCAGTTTGGCATTTTATGATTTCTAATTTTGATTAACACGATATTTAAGTAAGAGAGTGTAACATATTATATTGTGATTTATCATATGGGTGTTCTTCCATTGACTGAAGGAAAATTAACTTTTTTTTCTAAATTGTTTGGGGTTTATGGCAGATGCATTCTCAGCAAGCTTTCAATGTGGATGTGAGATTGTGCAGGTCTTTAAGCCAGTGGGTTTGGATTTCCTGAGCTCGCTGGTTTGTGTGTTAGTTAGAAAAAAGTTATTTTAAGCTTTCCAAGTGAGCGTACCAGGTTTATGGCTATGATTTTAGTTTACAGATCATGTTCTTTTGTTAGTTGTGCTTTGTGCTGATAAGATGGTGTAGACCTTTAGGAGCATGGTTAGGAGTCCCTAGGGCCAGGGGCTCAATTTTAGTTTATTTATACAGATGGGATTTAGGTAGCTGTGGGAGAGTCCTTTGACATAATCAGTTATGAGTTTTGAGCAATGGCCTAGATCTGGCCAGACAGCTTAAAAATATTTTTTCATGGTATTGAATTTAGTTTAATCAACATGTGGTTTTTTCTCTCCTATTCTGTTCTTGTGAAGTGGTGTAGGCCTTTGTGCCTATGGCTTGAGGTCTCTAGGGTCAGGGGTTCAAGGTGTGCTTAAGATAGTGTTGGTTTTCCATTTTGTTTTCATCTGAAATTTTTGTTTTAGGATTTTAGGTAGTTGTAGACAGACATGAGACATAGGAATATAGAGGGGAGTGTATTAATGAGACACAGTGGTTTTGTTTTACTGGTGTTTTGAGGGCATATGATGATAGTTTCCCTGGTTCCATGTTACTGCGGAATCAGATGTATGTCGTTAGACTGTGAGGCAGGTGTGAGAATTGTTTAATTGGCTACACTAAGGAGAGTATTTAAGGAGGTCTGCTANGTCAACAGGTGTCTGGATGTGTGTTTTGACCTTGATATGAACACCGGCTTGGCCCTCTGTTCACCATGTGGCGCTGTTTAGACACACAGCCCACCTTGGGGCAAATCAGTGTTTTGCTCACCACCTGAGCTCAGCACACAAGCACTGCTGCCTTGTTCTCTATGTTGTACCTGCAAACACAACACGTGATATCATTAGACACAATGTTGGCAAGTGTTCAGCCAAAGCATGCTAATTGTCCTTGTGGTGATGTGATAAGGAGATACTAGACTACGTCTAGACTATAGGTATAGCAAATACGTAAAGGTTAAACATGTATGTAATGTGAAAGCTGAGAACTGGAAACTCGCTTCATGCAATGGAGAACTGCTAAGTCATGACCTTGAGCGACTGTGAAATCAGAAAAAGCCTAACACTTATGCAGACAGAACATTGAGCTGAAAATGGATTTCTTCCTGTAGATGTGACTGAAAGCACAGTCACCTGGCAGGAAAATCAAACAAAGGACCCTGGAAGAGTGTTTAAGGGGGAAGACAAAGAAAGATCTTCATCAGGATTCAAGATCATCTTCATCATTACATCTTACCAGCCAGAGAAGGGCTGCCCCAATCAAGCTATGAAAAAAGGACTGATCTATTGGAAACTCTAAGAGTTGTACTCAGCCCGCTGAACTGAAATAGCCTTGGACTTTGATTAGGGTAAGCCTAAGTTAGGGGAATTCAAGTATAAATAGGAATGCATTATTGGTTATGTTATTTTGATTTCTGAGCTCTTGAGTATAATCTTGATTATTGAATAAATCATTAATTTCTTTTAACTGAACTTAGTATGGTCTAGTGGAATTGCTAATCCTAACATTGGCAGGACACCGTTTGGGGTTAATTCTGTGTTTACAAACACAGGCCAATCTACAAAGAAAGAGTCTGTCCAGGGAAACTATGTCTGAAAGCGTGACAAGAAGGTTCACTCGTTGCAGGCTGAATAAGTTCGAGAGAGAGAACTGAACCAGGGAGAACTGCAAGCCAGGACAACTGAGTCATGACAGCCTAGAGTGGGATAGTGAGACCCCAATCCCATGACAGATGAAATGGGGTTCACATCACATGTTCACAGGTGCCCAGATTGGTGTTGGGTACACGCAACAGTCTGGAATTACAATCCCTAGTCACGGAAACCATGCTCTCCCACCTTCCCTGACAACCTAAGGAGTTCTTGTATTTTATTACTCACATTGTTAATTATGAAGTTGTCTCTTTTGGTTGAGACTGATTCAGATCTGTCCCTCAACTTAGAAACAGTGGCGATGGAGCGTGNCCATTTTTCATTTTTCCCTTAGCAATTTACCGATTTACTGACTGGTAAATATGCTAACAATAATCTCCAATTTTTCAGATACCTGATCAGCACTCAGGTAGCCTGTCCAGTGCCAAACAGTTTCTGAAATTGGAGGTTTTAGCTGTAGGTAATAAATCAGAAACTGACTTCAGCTTTAATTCCATGGCACCAGGATTAGTGCCTAGTGCTTGACAGTGGGAATTGGAGACAGGTCCCAGCCCCAAAGAGCTTTTACCATCAAGAATGGACGAGGAAAGTGAACATAAGAAAAGATCGGGGACATTAATTCCCAATTTAAGATGGAGCACTGATGCTAAGAGCAGAGCTGCAATGGGTAACACATTTTGCTAACCGTGGGTAATACCAGCATTTTGGGGCACCGCAAGCAGTCACCCAATGGGGTAAAAAGCCCCCATCATGTTCCTGGTGTCCCAGAAATGCTTTTATTACTGGGGTTTCCTGGCACCAGCAGGCTGATTCACCTCACTGCCAGTCCAGGCTGCCACTTCTCCAGTCCTGGTCACTGTTCCCTGCTTCCCCCTGCCCCCATGCCCACATATTGCACATCTAAACTGTGGACTTCCCCACCCTGTTTTCCTGAACGAGTGGGAGCAAGGAGGCCTCTCTCTACCTGTGCACACGACTATGGCTACCAATTGGTGCATGGACACCAAAAGTGGGGTGGAACGGGCACCCCAGATTCAATGAGTTGCCCAACTTGTCTGGTACCTGGGTGTAGCCCTAGCTGAGAGAGTGACTTGCTCATGTCTACTCAGTGTGTGGCTAAATCAGGCTTTGAAACTTGGGCTCCATGAATCCTCCCACAAAGCTTACCTGCTGAGAAGTGAATTAAAAAATGACTCTGTTCTGTCCCAGTGGTAGCAAGGCATGCACAGTTGTTAAGGGTGATAATGGCACTTAATTTGAGATTCCTAGTGTTTCCTCTATATGCCTTTTCTTCCTGCTAGGTGGACTGCCCTGCTCAAGAGGACAATGCTTTGGAGCTTGGTTCACTAATGGAGGTGCTACTTAAAAAATATGCACTCCGTTTTCTTTAACGCTGTCAGGGCACTTGGTTTTTTAAGTTATTTTCCATTAAATATAAATGAGGTCTTCCTAAAGTATCTGGCAAAAATGAAATCCATTTAAATTAGGACTGTACTGAATAGTTCTTCTGAGTACTCGGGCTGAATACTGAAGTTCTGAATAATTGTCCCAAGTACTCAACGGCCCTTTGGCGCTGTTTCCGAAGCTTTGGAATTTGTACTCTGAATTCTGGACCTTGGAAAACTTCAGAAAGTTGTTGCAAAGTTCTTGAACCTACAGGCAAAGCAGGCTAGTAAGAGTGGGACAATTGCTCCAGAAGACAACCACACAAAAGTGCAACTGCTTGCAGAAATAAAAAAAGAAACCCACCCCAACAGCAGTAGTGTACCCCCAGCATGGCCCACCATCAGCAGTGAGTGCACCCACTTTAATCATTATGCCAACTAAGCAGTGCACAAAAATGCAGGCTAGCAAGGAACATTCTCTGAAGAAGAATACAACAACCCTGAAAAACAGTCTGCAACTGCATGGAGTCAGCAAACCCAGGCCCCAGCAGCCACAAAATAAAGAAACCAGACATTCACCTCCCCACCTCCTGACCAGGGGAACCCTCTTGGCATGGCATTGGTACTGTGGCACTGGTAAATTGAACACACCAGGCAAGGGAAAGTGGAGCCAGGCAGAGAGATCCCTCTGGCCTCATAGTGCCTAATCCCAACCAAGCAGCAGGCAGAACTAGAAGCAATGTGGCACCCAATTGTTGGGATTTTATGTGTGTTTTGGGTTTTTTTTTTAAACTGCCTGGCATGGTAAAGGTAAAGGTAACCCCCATCCCTCAGCATTGTCCCTATGGACAGGACAGGTCAAACCAAAGCATGCCAGGACAGGCACCCCATCTCCCCAGCTGATAACCTACAGATCCAGCAGCACTGTAGCACACCGCCACATTCAGTTTCACCAAAGAGAATGGACAAAATGCTTGAAGTCACTTTTATTTTGCCCTGCCAGCCAGTGAAAAGTTTGCCAGCTGGCTTGGCCAGCCAATCAAAAGATTGTCCTCTAGCTAGCCAGCACTCAACTCTCCTCTCTCATACCCCCCCCTCCGACCATATATGGCAGTAAGTTTCATTTCCAAAAGAAAGGAAGCTCATTTCCCACCAGCCTGCCACGCATGTAGCGGCTTCCGAAGTTTTCCGAATAACCGTCTCGGTCCTTGGAGCCTCAGAATTTGGACTTTCAAAACAGAATATCATATTTTCCGAATTCTGAAGTCTTCTGAAGACTTCGTTTCAGCCCTAATTTAAATGTATGTTGGATGTTGCAGTATGACGCGAGAACAACTGAAACTAGTAACTGCCTGCAAAAACAGGAGTACCGATCAAATTTGGGGTACTCATTTCAACACAAAAAATTGAGGCTGATTTTCAATCGGTTACCTAAATATCAAAAGAGATTAAATCAGTTACCTGAATAATTAAAATACCAATTTTTACCCTGATTTTTTTCAACTTCTGGTCCTGGATTTCTGAAGGGGGAAGGGGGGTGTTTTCCAAGGTGTTTTTGAAATGTTGGGTATCTGTAAATATCTGAAATATCAGGTTTTTCAGGTACTTGAACATTTTTTTATGTACCAATTAGGATACTCTAAATTATACTAGAAATTTTGGATATTACCTGTGGGTACAAAATTAGGTACCCATTTCAGCTCTGGCCTGAGATGAATTTGTCAGGGCAGGTCACTGAGCAGTTTGTTACCACAAGGGACACGTGAGTAGGTGCTAACAATGCATTTAGGAGAGTAACTCCGCACTGCTACTATAACCCTGCTACATTGGCTCTCTCAATTTTAAGAAGAAAAGATTCCCGTTTCCAAAGATGAATGCAATTTGTTCCCCTCCAGAACACACAAGGTATTGTTGAAGAGGCTTCAGGAAGTAACTAAAAGAAAACCAGTTGACAGCTTTGTCCATTTACCCCTGAAGTCAAACCAGAAATTGGATAGCTTTCTTTGGGTCTTGGTGACTCCAGTAATATGAATAAAACGTCTCCTAAACTTGAAGTCTTGGACAACAGATTCTGATAAAGCAACACCAGACTGCTTCACCTTCTGGTATCCATGAGTCATTAGCTGTTATCTCTATTGGAGAGTGGATAGTTTCTCTTTTGGAATAGAAATGAAAAATGATCTTCTAAATGAAACATGCTGTTGGCAGATTTCAGCAAGAGAGAAGAAAATTAAAAGAATGAAAGAAAATTTGGAGGTTATTGCTATAATTATAGTTTCCGGCAAGAGGGAGGGGACATATTTTTTGTAAGAATCAAATGGGAGGTTTTAGAAGAACTAATTATTGGGGTTATCCTCCATCAGAATACCCAGGAGAGAGCTGAAATGAGTACCCACATCTATCAGATTTCCAGTACTCAGATTGACTCAAAAATATCCGGTACCAATCTGTACCCAATTTGAGTACCTCAGTCCCAAAAAGTTGATTTCCAGTCCTGGTTTCTTGAATTTTGGTCATAATTTTTTATTTTTCATTCAGGTTTTTATGGGGGTTCCATCCAGAGTTACCCATTGGTAATTGGAAGGGTGACACAAAATGCCAAAGACTGTGACCATTATGTAGCCAAAGTGGTAGATGCCTTTATGAACACCCCCCCCCCACACACACAAATGAATAGGTTTTTGGAAACTAACACTAAAACGAATGATGTGCCTTCTGCACAGCCCTGCTAAGGCATTTCCCTCTTCTATCTTCTGAACAGTGGAGAACAAATGTTCACAATCTTTTTTGTGACATCTGTCCCACTGCTCTCGTATACCCACCTGAATCTTCTTTTCTCTATGCTAAACCTACCCAGTTCTTCAGTGTTTCCTCCTATCTAGAGCTGAAATGAATACCCACAAAAACAGGTATACCCAACAAATTTCCAGTAACCCAAATCCACACTGAAATATCAGGTACGGTACCTGATCTGGAATGTTGACTTTCTGTCCCAATTCTTTTACTTCTGTACTGATATTTTGAATTATGACACAGATTTATTGGGTTTTTTCATCCTGGAAATTAGTCTTCTGGTCATAAGAACATAAGAAGTGCCATTCTGGGTCAGACCAATGGTCCATGTAGTCCAGCAGCCTGTCTCTGACAGTGGCCAATCACGGTGGCTTGGGAGAAGCACCCAACAGGTCACAATGGGGGATCCATTCCCTGTTGTTTTCCCCTAGCTCCCGTCATGTTCCCTGATCCTGTCTGGCTAATAGCTGCTAATGGACCGATCTTCCAGAAACTTGTCGAAACCTCTTTTAAACTCAGCTCTAGTACTGGCCCTCACCACAGCCTCTGGCAGGAGATTCCACAACCCAATTATACGCTGAGTGAAAAAATATTTTCTTTTATTTGTTTTAAACTTGCCACCCATGAGTTTCATGGAGTGTCCCCTAGTTCTAGTACTAGCTGACAGGGTAAATGACTGTTCCTTGTTTTTTAGTTCCACATCACTCATGATTTTATAGACGTCTACCTTATCTCCTAGGGATGTGCGATAAGTGTTCAGCCTGTTCAGGGTACCCACCCCGCAAAACCATTTGGGTTCAGGTTGTTTGACCCAAACCTGTTCGGGGGGGTGAACCCATTCAGGCAGGGGTTGGGGAACCCCAGTTTTCCCTGCTCCCCCCCCAGGCTGCATGAGTAGAAGGGACGGTGGGGCTCACCTCCCACCCCCAGATTTTTTAAAAAACTTCCATCCAAGGGATAGACCTACCTGGTGGTGCCGGGACTCCATCCCCGGGTCTGGCAGTGACACCGGCGGCAGGTCCAGCAGCAGTGGCTCTCCAGAGCGCTTCAGGCCTCTACTAGGCTTTCCAGGTCACCTGACCAGGTCAGGTGACCCAGAAGGCCTAGTAGAGGCCTGAAGCGCTCTGGAGAGCCGCCGCCAGATCCAGGGCCAGAACCTGACCTACCTGGTAGTGCCAGGGCTCCGGCCCCAGGTCCTGTGGCGGTGGTGGGTTCAGCGGTGGTGGCACTCCAGAGTGCTTCAGGTGTCTACTAGGCCTGGGTTTAAAAAAATAAATAAATTCCAGGCTGGGTAGTGGGGGGGAAGGTGAGTCCTGGCCCCCTTCCACCCACGCAGCCTGGAGGAGGGAGGGAAAACCGGGTTCCCTCCTGTCTCCCACCTGAACGGGTTCAGAACCCGAACTTGTGTCTGGCGGTTTGGGCAGGGGGAAGTTTGGGTTTGGGATGTTCGCGAACGGGCCGAACACCTCGAGTTCAGTCTGAACGCCAAACCCCTGAACCACATTCACACATCCCTATTATCTCCTCCCAGTCTCTTCTCCAAACTGAAGAAGTCTCCAACCTACCAAGCCTCTCCTCATACGAGAGCCCTTCCATGCCCTTGTTGCCCTTCTCTGTACCTTTTCTAGTTCAGCTATTTATTTTTTTTGCGATCGGGCGACCAGAACTGCACACAATATTCGAGGTGTAGTCAGTTGCACCATTGATTTGTATAGAGGCATTATGGCCTCCTCAGTTTTATTCTCTATCGCCTTCTGAATAATTCCTAACATTCTGTTTGCTTTTTTGACTGCTGCTGCGTGCTGCACTGTCAATTTCATTGTATTGTCCACAACCATCCCCAGATCTTTTTCTTGAGTGGCAACTCCTAGCTTAATAGGGGTGTGCATGTCATTTTTGTTATTACAATAACAATAATGAAAATTGTCATTTTCGTTATAACTATAACAAAAATGACATTTTTGAATAATGAAAACGACATGGGGGTCTGGTGCACTCCCCTAGTACCCAGCATTTTGTACATAGTTTGGATTTTTTTCCTTACATGCATCACTTTGCATGTAAGTCCACATTAAATCTCATTTGCTATTTAGATGCCCAGGCACCCGGTGTTGTAAGATTCTCTTGCAGTTCCTCACAGTCTGCTTGTGTTTTAACTACCTGAATAACTTGGTGTCGTCTGCAAATTTGATCACTAGGGATGGGCGAACGTGGTTGGAAGTTCAGAATTTGGCCGAATTCGATCTGTTCGGTTGACCAAACCGAATGTCCGAACTCGACTTTCAAACCGAACCGAATTTCCGAACATCGTTCTGTTTGCCCATCCCTATTGATCACCTCACTCCAAATCATTAACGAATAATGGTCCTGGAAAGTCAAATACCAGTCCTGATTATTTTTTTTAATTTCCATCTCAGTTTTTCAGTTCTCCAACCTGATATACCAATAAGTAATTTGAAAGTCAAAAAATCAGTTCGGGAAGTTAGACTTTTCAGGTTTCTGGGTACCTGACTGCCTATTGTCTTCCAGGCCCAATTAAAGGTGCTGGTTTTAACCTATAAAGCCCTACACAGTCTGGGTCCTGCTTATCTGAAAGATTGTCTCACCCCCTGGGCGGCCCCTGTGGTCATCTGGGGGCACTCTCCTGGAAGTCCCACATTTTTCAGTGTGTCCGTACAGGCAGGAGGGCATTCTCAGTGGCCACGCCTTTGCTTTGGATTGTCCTCCTGGTGGAGATTTGCGTCGGTCCGAGTCTCCTTGTCTTCCGGTGAAGTTGTAAAACCTAGCTCTTCTGCCAGGCATTTGGTGGTGGGAAGGGGTGGGGTGGGGGATGGGTTAGGATATTAAATTGGAGTTTCTGCTCAAACCGCTATGAATTTTTATGCTCCATTTTCCTGTTTATGTATTTCTACTACTGTTTATTTTTGTATTCTGATTTTATTGTGAGTCACCTCGAGTCGACTTGCACGAGAGGGACGGGATAAAAATGATTGAAATAAATAAACGTGGCACCTGAAAATGCAGGTTTTACTTGCAGGTACCAAAGTAAGTATCCGTTTCAGCTTTACTCCTACTGATGGTCTTCCAGACCCTTTCTCATCCTAGTTGTTCTCCTCTGAATCATCTCCAAAGCGCATACATCCTTCTTAAAGTGTGATTCCCAAAACCTAACACAAGTTAGTGGGACTGACATAGTAATAACTGGAGGAAATTCAGCTGCTATGTGTTAACCTGATATGATATCCTGGACACCTCAGTGGTTCCTCCTGACTTTTAAAAGCTATGAACATAGGGTAAAAGAACCTGTGGTGGTTTTTCCAAGACTTAGGGACTTATATTAAATTTATACTAAAAAATTTTATGCTGCCCCCTCCTGCCACAGGCATCTCGGGGCTGGGCAGCTCACAGCATATTAAAAACATTTTAAAACATTAAAACAAACAATAATTCAATTAAAAAACAATTGAATTTTTTTCATCCCATCCCTCCCTACCCTAACCTGTCATCTACTTACCTGCCTGCAAGCGCTGTGTTCCATCTGGTGCTGGCGGGGAGGGGTTTTGCTGCCATTGCCGCTACTGCTGCTGGGCTCTGCTCTGCTGCCCCGCTTTGCTGCACCTGCAGGGGAAGAAAAGGACCTGCATGAGTGCTGGGGGCTGGGGTGGGGAATGAAGAAGCCAGTTGTGAGAGCTGGCTTGTCCCATCCCCCACCCGGAAGTAGCTGGGGCTATAAAGCCCAGCGGCTCCCACCGCAGGCTGCGTGACGCAGGTGGCGAGCCACAGGCTGTGAGCTGAAGGGCCAAGACCAAAGGGTGTGACACTTTGGGGCATTTTGGGGTGGCAGGGGATATTTTGGTGGGGTTTTTTGTTCAGGGCTAGAGAGGAAAGGTGGGGGTGTAGGAGTGGTGGTGAGAGGGAGGGGGGAGGGTATCCTGGTGACTGACCCTGGTGGCAGTGGGGGGAGCATGGGGGGGTTACTGGTGGGAAGGGGGGGTATGGTCCATAATGGCCCCTGGTGGTAGCAGGATGGCCGGGGGGATGGGAGGGAGGTTTTGTGGGGGTGGGGAGGGAAGGCCACACGGTGAGCAGCCAGGTTTAGGGGGGGCAGGAATTGGTTGACGGAGGGGATGGTGCAGCTATTGGGGTGGTTCTGGGGCAAGGACAGTATGGTCCATGAGGTCAGATGGCTCATGTCCCTAGGGGACCAAGGTACCTGAGGGAGGTGCAGGTTGCCATCCCCCCACTGAGGGAGAGGGAGGAGCCAGGTCCAAGGTCCACACGTGGGGGCTGTTGCTGCTAAATGCGAGGTCCATTGTTAACAAGGCCCCAATTGTCCGGGATTTAATCTCAGATGGGGCCGTGGACCTCACATGTATTATGGAGACCTGGCTAGACGAGCTGGCCGGTCCAACTTTGGCCAAGCTCATTCCAGTTGGGTATGCCGTGCAGCATCAGCCCCTCACTGATGGCCGGGGAGGTGGTGTAGCAATTATTTTTAGCGATGACTGGCCTGTTAGGAAGTATCCAGTCCAGGAGACTGTGGGTATTGAGGCCCTTCATGTGGTGTTTGATTTGTCTGGGGACAAGCTAGGGGTGCTGTTGGTATACCGGGCCCCTTCCTGTCCAGTGGCGAGCTGGCCTTGGAGATGGTGCTGGGATCCTCTAGGACCTTGGTACTGGGGGACTTTAACATTCATGCCGATGCCGGCCTTGTCGGGCGGAGCGAGAATTCATGGCCGACATGGCAACCATTGATTTGTCCGAGGAGGTTATCTGCCCGACCCACGTGGGGGGGGGGGCACACCCTCAACCTGATCTTCAGTTCTAGCCTTGAGGCGGGGGGTTCAGTTGTGGGGGAGGTTAGGGCAGTGTCCTTGTCATGGATGGACCATTATCTCCTTCAGGCCAGTCTCTCAGCGCACCCCCTCCAGAAAGGGAAGGGACCAGTTAGGATGGTCCGCCCTCAGAGGCTGATTAAACCCCAACGGTTCCAAGAGGTCCTGAGGGAGTTAACCTTGGACGTGGATGGTCACTCTGTGGATGAGCTGGTCCAGCATTGGAACAGCTTGCTGGAGGAGGCCATTGACAGGGTGGCTCTGAGACACCCTCTGCCTTGGTCTCATCACCGCACGATCCCTTGGTTTACTGAGGGGCTGCGGTGTATGAAATGAGTAGGAAGGAGGCTGGAGCGATGCTGGCGTCGGACTCAATCTGACTCAGACCGACTTCTCCATAGGGCCCATTTGCGGTCCTATGTTGAGGCTGTGAGGACGGCGAGGAAGGAGTTCCTTGCTGTCCTCCTAGCATCTGCGAAGTCACGCCTGGTGGAGCTGTTTCGGGTGTTGCGGGGGCTGGTCAGTCCGGCCTCCCTCCGCCTGGACGGGGACTTGTCTCAAGCCCGCTGTGAGGAGTTTGTCAACTACTTCGCAGACAAGATCGCTCAGATTCAGAGCAACTTTAACGCTGGATTAGGGGCAGTAGGGGGAGAGTGCAAGGTGATGGAGGCCCCGTCCGGTCCAGCTTTGTGGGGGGAGTTTCAAGAATTGACGCTGGCTGATGCGGCGGATGTCTTGGGGTCTGTGAGGGCCACCTGTTGCAAACTCGATCCATGCCCATCCTGGCTGGTGAAAACCTCCAGGGAGACTTTGGGGACAGTGCTGGTGAGGGGGTAGTGAACACGTCCTTGCAGCAGGGGAGGTTGTCACCCAGCCTCAAGGAGGCTGTGGTGCACCCCCTGCTGAAGAATCCACCTTTGGACGTAGATGTGCTCACCAGTTACCGACCTGTCTCTAACTTTCCCTTTTTGCAAGGTTGAGCGGGTGGTGACACTCCAGCTCCAGGTGCATCTGGATGGCATCGGTTTCCTAGACCCGTTTCAATATGGGTTCCGCCCCGGCTATGGCACTGAGACGGTGTTGGTGGCCTTGGTTGATGACCTCTGCCGGGAGATGGATGCAGGATGTTCAACATTTCTCATCCTGCTAGATCTCTCGGCCGCTTTTGACACCGTGGACCATGGGCTGCTGTTGAGATGGCTGCGTGACCTGGGGGGTCTGGATGAGACTGTTGAACAGTTCCGTTCATTCCTCTTGGGGAGAAGCCAGCAGGTGGTGCTTGGGAATGAGACATCTTGCCCCTGCGCTTTATCATGCGGTGTTCTTCAGGGTTCTATTCTGTCTCCATTATTATTTAATGTATATATGCAGCCCTTGGGGAGGTCGTGAGCGGGTTCAGGGTGCAGTGTCACCAATATGCTGATGGTACTCAGCTGTACCTCTTTTTCAACTGAACCAGACCCTGCTGTCTCATTGCTATCCCAGAGTTTGGAGGCCGTGGTGGAATGGATGTGGCAGAGCAGACTGAAGCTCAACCCCAATAAGACGGAGGTGATGTTGGTGGGGATATCGAGGGAGGTAGCGGCCCCCCTAATTGGGGATGTTCACCCTCCTATAGCTCAGCAGGTCTGGAGTCTGAGGGTGATATTGGAAGCAGATCTCCACCTGGAGCAGCAGGTGGAGGCAGTCACTAAGGCTGCCTTCCGCCAGTTGCATCTGGTGTGTAGGCTGCGTCCGTTCGTCTCCGGCCCAGACCTGACTTCCCTCATCCATGCCTTTGTCACCTCGAGGCTGGACTACTGCAACACGCTTTACGTTGGGCTTCCCTTGTGCCTGGTTCGGAGGCTGCAGCTAGTGCAGAATGCAGTGGCCCATCTCCTTTCAGGGATGGGTCGTCGGGAGCACATTACACCTGTGCTCCGGACTCTGCACTGGTTGCCAATAGCGTGCCGAACTAGGTTCATGGTTTTGGTGTTGATCTATAAGGTCCTTCACGGTCTCAGCCCCTCATACCTCAGGGACCGCCTCACCCTCCGTGCCCCAGAGTGGCTCCTTCGGTCTGCCGGGGTTGCCTTCCTGGAGGTCCCCCGCGTTAAGCGAGGGTCCACAATGGAGAGGGCATTCTCTGTGGCCATGCAGCACCTTTGGAATGCCCTTCCGGAGAAAGCTCGCCTGGCCCCAAGCTTGTTGACATTCCAGCCAAGTTGTAAAACTTGGCTGTTCGCCCAGGCCTTTGGGGAAGAGGGGTCAGAGGTGGGTTAGAGGGTTTTATCTCCCCTACCCTATTTATTGTTCTAATGTTTTAATTGTTTCCCGGGCCCTGTTTTAATATTTGAATTATATTTTGATGTTTTTTAAATTGTTTATATATTTGTATATGTTTTTATTTTTGGAACCCACCCCAAGCTGTTCTCAGGAGGGGTGGGGTATAAATTTAGAAAATAAAAAGAAATAAAAATAAAGCCACCCACCCCATCTCCCTTGGCAAAGGCACAGCAGAACAGTCAGGTCTTACACTGTCTGTGGAAAAAGGGGAGGCCGGCAGCCAAGCAGATCTCCAATGGGAGGGAGTTCCACAGCTGCAGTGTAGCCATGGAGAACACCCTCCTCATAGTGGACACCTGGGAAACCTGGGGGACCTTGAGCAGGGCACCCCCAGCTGACCACAGGGGCCGCTCCAGGACTCGGAGGGTGAGGCGGTCCTGCAGATAGGCGGGGCCCAAGCCATTTAGGGCTTTAAAGGTCAGCACCAACACCTTGAATTGGGCCCAGAAGCCTACCAGCAGCCAGTGCAGAAAGCGAAGCATGATGTGATATGCTCGCATCAGCCCATCCCCATCAAGAGACGGGCCGCTGCACTGCAGCTTCTGAACCAACACCAAGGGTATCCCAACGTAGAGCGTGTTTCAGTAATCCAGTCTCGAGGTAACAAAAGCATGGATGATTGTGGCCAGATCCGAGTCTTAGACGTACGGCCTAAGCCAACGCACCAGATGTAACTAGTGAAATACTGCCTTCACCACAACCCCCACCTGGGCATCCAGGCAGAGTTGCAGGTCCAGGAGCACCCTCAGACTCCAGACCTGACAAACCAGGGGAGGGCAGGCTCCATCAATGATGGGGGCCACCACTCCCTCAGACCTCCCCACAACCATCACCTCCATCTTGTCAGGATTTAGCCACAGGTGGCTCACCCTCATCCAATCCCCCACAGCAGACAAACACCGGGTAAGCACTGAGACTGCTGGGCCTGAGTCGGAGGAAAATGAGAGAGATAGTTGGGTGTCAGCATATTAATGACATCTCACTCCATACTCCCTAACAACCTCTCCCAGAGGCTGCATATACACATTGAACAAGAGATGGGATAAGATAGAACCCTGTGGTATGGTACTCCATGTGTGAGGCCCTGGGGGGAAGATGAAAACTCCCCCAGCACCACACACTGGGTTCTCCCGGCCAGGAATGAGCAGAACCATTCAAGAACAGTTCCGCCAATCGCTGCCCGATTCCATAGCTGAGTCACCAACAACTCATGATCAATGGTATCAAATGCAGCCAAGAGATTGAATAGGATCAGCAGGGTCGAACGACCCCGGTCCAACTCACAGGAGAGGTCGGTGGCCAAGGCCACAGCCACAGTCTCCGTGCCATAACCTGGACGAAAGCACAACTGCGAGGGATCAAGAAAGGTAACCCAGTTCAATCAATCAATAGTTTATTGTTTAGCCAAAGCCTTAACAAATTTACAAAAATACCATTGTTGGGCAAAATCCCAGTGAAAGGATAGGCAAAGGCAAAAAACACGCCTGCCAGTAAATACATATTAAAACAATAAGACCCCGTAAAAACAAACAGGGACACCAATTAATAAACTGCCTTAAAAAGAAATCCCCGGCCCCAGAACCCCTGTTGAATATATATATTTATTTATTTTATTTTATTTATTAATTAAATTTTTACCCCTCCCCTCCTGAACACAGCTCGGGGCAGCTTCCAACAATAAAATACAATTTAAAACAATCCAAACACTTAAAATACCATATAAACATTAAAATGACATATATAGAGGGCCTGGGATATAAATTGCTTGGGATAGGGGAATAAAACTCAACTACCCACCCCCCTCCCCAAAGGCCCGGGAGAACAACTAGGTCTTGCATTTCCACCAAAATACTATTAGGCTTGGAGCCAGGCGGGTCTCCTCTGGCAAGGAATTCCAGAGACGCGGCCCGGCCACCGAGAATGCCCTCTCCATTGTGCCCCCCCCGCTTAACGCGGGAAACCTCCAAGAAGGCACCCCCCGCAGACCGAAGGAGCTGCTCCAGGGCGCGGAGGGCAAGGTGGTCCCTGAGGTATGAGGGACCGAGACTGTGCAGGGCTTTATAAATCAATACCAACACCTTGAATCTGGCTCGGTACACTATTGGCAACCAGTGCAGAGCCCGGAGCACCGGTGTTATGTGCTCCCGGCGACCCATCCCCAAAAGGAGACAGGCCGCCGCATTCTGCACTAGCTGCAGTCTCCGAACCAAACAAAAGGGAAGCCCCATGTAGAGCGCGTTGCAATAGTCCAGCCTCGAGGTGACGAAGGCATGGATGAGGGAGGCCAGGTCCGGGCCTGAGACGAACGGACGCAGCCTAAGCACCAGATATAGCTGGAGAAAGGCAGCCTTTGCGACTGCCTCCACCTGCCGCTGCAGGCGGAGGTCCACGTCCAGCTCCACCCCCAAACTCCGGACCTGTTGAGCTATGGGAGTGCGAACCCCCCCAATAAGGGCGGGCGACACCTCCTTCGCTCTCCCCACCACCATCATCTCTATCTTATCGGGGTTGAGCTTCAGTCTGGTCTGCCACATCCATTCCGCCACTGCCTCCAAACACTGGGATAGCACCAAGATAGCAGGGTCTGGGTCCGCTGAAAAAGAGAGGTACAGCTGAGTATCATCAGCATATCGAAGGGGCCCTGCGGTGACAAAATCGAGGCAGAAGATGTCTCGGAGTCACCCTGTCGATGGCCTCCCCCAGCAAGATGTTCCAAGACTGGACCTGCTCATCGACAGAGTGACAGTGATATCCACTGGCTATCAACCTAAAGGGGAAAACTATGGGGCTAAACATAGTTTCAGGTTACAGAACTTCAGTGAGGGCCCAGAGGGGGGAGTTGGATGCGTTGGATCGCGGACCAAAACCTAGCCACGGCCCTTGATAGTTCTGAACTGTACGGACTAAGTAATCTCTGGGTATCCACTATTGGGGAGCCAAGGCACTGGAAAATCTCCCCGAGATATATGTATCTAAGGCCATCGAATAAGGGGCACTGAAGGAGTATGTGGTCTGGGTTGTCTACCTCGCCCAAATGACAGAGGGCACAGTCGCTGGGCCCACGGAATCCTCTTATAATGGCCTTCCAACACCGCCGAGGGGAACATATTTGTTCTCATTTTGAGGAAAGCTGTGCGCTCTCTGGAATCTTGCCATACAAAGAGATAATACGATCCCGAGGCCAGAGGGTTATAAGGTTTGTATGCCGGGGCCACCTTCTGCACAGTCAAACGCTCCCCTCTAATTGGAGGGTCTGGTTGCACAATCTTCTTTTTAATTAAACTCCTAGTAACCACCGGGCCCAGATTTATTAGACTCTCAGGTGAAAACCCTAGAAGCAGAACTTCCTGCTCCACTGTCTGTTTCCAAGAATCCCACAGGCCACATTCAATTGACATAGCTAGGAGGGAATCCTCCCGGGAGGGAAATAGAGCCACATTGACCCAATAGAAGATCAACGCCTGAAGGGCATAAACTCTAAGCGGCCGACAAAGAGCCTCGGCTCTTAAGATCGCCTGGGGAGTCCCCTGAGGAAACCTGGTTCAAATGCCCTTGAAGCTGCTGAGCCAGTACCCGTTCAATAACCTTCCATAAAAAGGGAAGGTTAGAGACTGGCCGATAACTGGAAAGGGCGTCAATGTCCAAAGATGGTTTCTTGAGTAGGGGCCGCACCACTGCCTCCTTGAGACAGCCTGGCACCCCGCTCTCCCCAAGGGAGGCATTGACTATCCCCGCCAGCAACGGCCCCTATGGGTGCTTTTAGACGAGATGGAAATGGTGGCTGAGCCCTTTATCAGCCCCCATTGTTGCTGTTCGTCTAAATCCCCGGCGCACTCTAATGCCAGATCTCTGCCACGTGAAGCCGACACAGCGATCCTGCCCCCTTCAAGGTGGATTGCCGCTGTGCTGGCTTCACGCCGCACTTCCGGGTTCTTTACCCGTGTGCGCACGTGCAGAAGGGTGCGCATGCGCACAAACACTCTACGCCGTGTCTGATGCTCTTCTGAACATCAGACACAGCGTAGAGAGGAAGGCGGGTGCCCAATGCTGGCACTGAAGGATTCTGCTTATGAGCAGGATTGTTTAAAAGCGCCCTTGGTCTCCCGGTTAGCCTTAAAAAGCCAGGACGGGCATGGATCTAGTTCACAATAGGTGGCTTGAACAGTCCCAAGAGCATCTCCCACATCTGAGGGTGACACCGTCCAAAACTCATCCCATAAAACAGAATAAGAAGGGGCTTGAAGAATTTGATCCAGTCGGTCTTACTAAGATCTCTCTTTCCCCATGTGGATGTGAATTCCCTTTTACCTCCAGTTAAATTGAGATGGCTTGTTTGGGGGGGGAGGGGGGGTGTTTCCTTCCAACATCTTGAAAGGTCAGGTTGAATTTACAAAAGTTCATCTTCGCTACCGCATTCAAAACCACACCCTCATCACAAGCACTGTTCTCTTCACTCTCAAAGAATGTTGAAGGAAAGGTTATTTGGGATACCCAATGCTTGCCATTTTAAAACTAAATTGCAATGACTTCTGCCATCTACAGTAGCATGTGGCATTTGCTAAAAAAATAAATAATAAATGCTGCAATGCAGCTACAGTAACTGCAGAATTCGGCTCCTCACCTGTGTCGTGTTGGCATACAGAGCATGCATCTGTTAAGCGTATTTTGGGGAGAACGGCACAGATGCCTTTACCTTGGAAGACAGTACAAGAATATAAACACTTTTAAAGCATTTTATTTTATTTTGCCAACACTGAAGTGGTTTTCAACTATCTCAAGAAAACAAACAAACCAAGAGGATGTTTTCCAGGTCAGGCTTTGATATAGATGAGGCAAAAGATTCAAGAGCACCGAGCGCTAATAAGGTTACAGAAAAATATTGAATTTCACTCATTGCAAGTTCAATAGCCAAGTTACAAGAGCAGTTCATGGCCTTTGAGAATGGACACTTAGTAACATCTGATGACTTTTGCAACCATCCCTTTAGTGGATTAGAGCTCCTATAGGTGGAAAAGTCCATTTGTGGGTCAATTTCCCAGAAGTATTTTTATGGGTTTGTCTGTACCCTGCTTTTACTTCCATTTAAAGAGAGTAATGTTTATACAGCACTGTAAGGCTCTTTATGGGTCTTTACAAATCAAATAACAGCAGTCTTGTTAATATCTATAAATAAGTACTAAGGCTGGGCACACACACAATCATTGGGTGCAATTATCTAGAGTTATAGGTAAAACCTATTTATTTGGTCAGGCCTTAGGAAAAGATAGGGTTTGTGGATTAGTTTTAATGAAAAGTTTTATACAGACTATATTTTTATAAGTTTTCATTCTCTTATATTTTGAACAGTATGAATATCTAGATCCTTATTTTTCTCTTGATTTTTTTTCATTGAGAAGCACAGTTCTCACCTTGTTTTTAGTGAGACTCAAGAACTGAGACCCACCCAAGTTCTTGACACTTTCTCGGTTGAGATTTTTTTTCTCAATTTGCTTGCCTGAGTCGTGTGTACCACATATCATCCCAAGTCTCGCGTGCGGAGTCCTTTGTCCCAAATCTCTCTCTCCCCCCATCCTCTACCCTGTTTCCTTTCCGCCGCCTGGTGCCCACCAACTGAACACAGATCACACAAGCTTCATAGCTTGAGTATTTCCAGGTTTCCAAGGATTGAGCCTGAGTGTTTGGCTGGTCCTCGGTAATTTATTTATTTATTTATATTTATTTCTCAATTTTCTACCCCGCCCCTCCTAAAACAGCTCGGGGTGGCTTACAATAAAAAGTAATAACATATATAAAAGCATTTAAAACAATTAAACCATTCAAAATACAAGTTTTAAAACGGGGCCAGGGTCATCATAAAACAATAAATAGGGTAAGAGAGAGAAAAACCCTCTAACCCCCCCCCCTCCCCAAAGGCCTGGCCGAACAGCCAGGTTTTACAACTTTGCTGAAATGTCAAAAGGCTTGGGGCCAGGCGAGCTTCCTCTGGGAGGGAGTTCCAAAGGTGCAGCCCGGTCACCAAGAATGCCCTCTCCATTGTAGCCCCTCGCCTAGCACGGGGGACCTCCAAGAAGGCACCCCCAGCAGACCAAAGCAGCCGCTCTGGGGCGCGGAGGGCGAGGAGGTCCCTGAGGCACGAGGAGCCCAGACTGTGTAGGGCCTTATAGATCAACACCAAAACCTTGAACCTGGCTCGGCATGCACCTGAATACTCGGTACTTGGTATTTTCCCAAGTACCGAGTCCCCTAGTATATGGGCAGGAAAAGCCCCTCTAAGGAGGTATATGTTCCTGGCTAGGGCTGTAGCGGAATATCGCAGCAGTAGCTATTTCCGGCGGAAACAGTGTTTCCGCAATTAGTGGAACGGCATGGCAGAGGCTTTCATTCCGCGGTTTCATTCCGCGGTTCCGCTTATTTAATTCCGCAACTTAGTGGAATCGTGGAAACATGACATTTTCGCGATTTCCGCAATTCCGCCAGCGCCAAAAAATAGCGGAATAGCCATTTTCCGCGATTTCTGCAATTTTTCCACGGTTTTTCCGCAATTCCGCAATTTGCAGAATTCCAGCAGAATTAGCGGAATATCCGCAGAAAAGTCGCGGTGTGGCACGGGCAGTTCCGAAATGGCGGAACGGAATCGCGGCGCGGTAAAAGCTGCTGCCGCATCAGCCCTATTCCTGGCTCCCTTTCTTGCCCATTTCATGTTCCCCTTGTCCCCTTCACCCTTTCCCTATATGCTCAATCGAGGAGTTATTGAGTACCACCCCTTGGTTACTAGGTATTTGGCCAAACCAAATCGAGTATCTGGATACTCCATTAAAACCAAGTCATTCTGAATACTGAGTTTCAGCCCTACTCAGTATTAGGATTCCCATTTCACAGATGGAGCATTGAGGCTGAGGAGAGTGCCATGGGTTCCCAGGTTCAAGTCCTATGTTCTCTCTGAAGGATCCCAATGGCAATCTGTTACGCATGTGCTTACTTGACTTCGGTATTTTGGAAATGTGCAGCCTGTGTGTTGCTGAAGTAATGTCCCAAACCCATGAAGAATTTTACGTTCTCCAAAAATGCAAGAGTACAATTCCACCAACACAACCTCGCTACTCATTTATAGACGTTAACTCGATTAGTCATTCGATTAATAGACACACTTTAAAGGGCCGTCTGGGATTATCTTTCTGTTTTACGCTCTCAGTGGGCTAATAAGTTCATGTAAAATGAACTGATCCCTTGGCTACTTCTGGATAGAGCTGTCGGGCAGCAGGACACACATGCTTCTCTTGCCGATGATTAGGTAATGTTTTTATTTTCTTTCCAGTGACTATGAATTCCGCTGTTATCTTTGTCATCCCTAGAATTCACACTTCCTCATTTTCTGTGTTCTAAAATGCCTTTGGTTTTCTAAGAATCTCAGAGAAAGTGAAAGAGAGGGATCTACCTACCTGCTAAGGAGTTTTTCTTTGGAGGGATCTGGAATTTGTTTCTCTGATTTCTTCACACTACATTAGCGCCTAAATATCCTTTCCTCTCTATTTAGTAATTTTGTGTCAGACAGGAATCTCCCTTTAAATCTTGGAATCATTCACTGCAGCCATGGAGGATCCTAGGATCTCCCAGATGGAATCATGTCTGTGGTCCATAGAGGTCAGTGACCTATCTGTGATGGTTTCCAAGCACTGGACACTTCCAAAGAGGTGCCCAGCCTTGCATTAGGCAAATTTTGAAATAAATCTTGCATGAAGAGTGGATTCAAAGCAGGAAATTTTCTGTCTGTCGGAAACTATCATAGCTCTTGAAATTCCTGTCATCCAATGGTTATTCATTTAGTCAATTCATTCCATAAGGATTTTATTTTATAAATTAAATTCTATAGTCAAAAACCCTCCGGTTTACAAGAAGAGTTAAGGCTCTTGCAAATTCAATCATGCACTAAAAAGCATGGAAATTGCAAGTTAAGGCTCCCTCTTTAACGTCCGTGCCATGTTAGCAGTAAAGACATTGTACAGTCTGCATATTGTGCTCACGTATGACTTAGACTCCATGCACCCACACTTCGCCTTTGTCTTTCAGCCACAATCCTCTTCCTCTGCAGGTAAAGGACACCGCTGAAGCTGGGGACAGGAGAGCATTAGCTGGCCCCTCACCCCTTCTGTTTCCACTTTAAGAGAGAACTTAGGAGCCCTGGCTCCCTCTCCATCTAAATTGCTTGGTCCCAACCCTTTAACAGAGAACTCGGGGCTGCTGGCTTCCAACCTTTCCACCCCACTCTAATCCAATAGACTGCCTGCACTCCCTTCACAAGCAACACAATAGTCCCAATTCCTAGCTTGATCTCCTCCCCTGGTCACCTTCTTAACCCAGAAGTTCTGGGTCCAAATTGCCTCTCCAGTCCCCGCTCCCTTCACAGAGAACTCAAACGCTCTGGGAGAAATGCAATGTTTATCTGCGTGTGTCATATGGAACAGAAGTAAGGGAGGGTGGATTGACAAAACAAAAACAAAAACTGGCGAGGAAGTGGAACAGGGAGAGAGGCTATTGGGACACAAAGAATAGGGTGTCCGCTGTGGTAAATTGGTTAAACGCTAGGATCACTTCCCCTGGTATCCCATCAGTCTTCTGAATCGGTTATTTCACTCAAAACCTTGTTATTGTAACAATGTCTAATTCCTCCTGTCATTCCACCCACTTACTTGATCCTGCACACCCTTTGTATTTTTCCCTGTCATTCCAACCATTCCACTTACTGTCTGGTGCCTTCCTCATTATTTCACACCCTCTTGTCTTCCCCATGGACTCCCAAAGATGCTTCTGTGTTGTATTTATTTCACAGTCACTTAATTGGATGTTTGAATGACACTAGTATTTATTTTGAAATTGGCACTGCTGTTGCCTCCATTGCTTCCAATGGCCATTCCATTGAATTCATTTCAATGCATACTCAACTGAAAGCTAAAATTACACATTTGTATATGACTGTACCCAGCTTCACTGTGCTCTGGAAGGGCAGTGAGGACTAGTCGGTAAGAGGGAGGATTTTGAAACATTACTCAGCTGTCCCATTCTCCCCAACTGCAGGAGAGGCGGGGTAGAAAATTTGTTAAATAAATAAACCGACATGAAAGATTGGAGGGAATGGAGAGGGTGAGGGGCCAGCTCACTCACTCCTGCCCCCAGCTTCAGTGTTGCCACCAACCTGCAGAGCAAGAGGATTGGGACTGAAAGGCTCCAGGCACCCACACTTTGCCTTCGTCTAAGTTGTAAGTGAGGACAATATGTGAGACTGTACAATGTCTTTACTGCTAATATGGCACGGAAGTGAATTTGCAAGAGCCTCAACTCTTGTAAACTGGAGGTTTTTTGATTATGGAATATCCACTTTTTTGTTAAATACAAAGCGCGACCCCTGCCCTCACTCCCTTGCCTCCCCCACATCCAAAGCACCCCCCTGCCCTCACTCCCTTGCCTCCCCAAACCCCAAACACCCCCTGCCCTCGCTCCCTTGCCCCTCATAACAAAAGTGCCACCTGCCCTGGCTCCCTTGCCCCCGTCCTTGCTCCCTTGCCCCCACATCCAAAGTACCCCTGTACTCACTCCCTTGCCTTCCCCACATCCAAAGCACCCCCCTACCCTTGCTTCCTTGCCTCCCCCACATCCAAAGCGCCCCCTGCCCTTTCTCCCTTGCCCCTCATACCAAAAGTGCCACCTGCCCTGGCTCCCTTTCCCCCATCCTCGCTCCCTTGCCTCCCCACACCCCAAAGCTCCCCCTGTCCTTGCTCCCTTGCCCCCACTTCCAAAGCGCCCTCTGTACTCACTCCCTTGCCTTCCCCACACCCAAAGCACCCCCCTGCCCTCGGTCCCTTGCCCCCTCATACCGAAAGTGCCCCCTGCCTCCACTCCCTTCCCCCCTGTCCTCACTCTCTTGCCTTCCCCACATCCAAAGCTCCCCCCTGCCTTCACTCCCTTGCCTCCCCCCGGTCATTGCTCCCTTGCCTCACACACCAAAAGTGCCCCCCTCTGTCCTTGCTCCCTTGCCTCCTCTGCCCTTGATCCCCAGGGTCCTAAAACCCCCAGACACAATTACCCCAAGTCCCGCTCAGGGAACGGAAAGACAGGAGACGAGTCAGTGAGCAGCACTCCTCTTCAAAGCAGCCCCGCCCCTCTCCATAGGATGACATGGGGTTTTCCACAACCCTATAACTTTAAAACTACTCATCAGATTTACAAATAAAACCCAAAGGCACCCCCTGGCAGCCTCCTTTAATTTTCTAAAATGCTAATTTCTTCTTCCCACCAACACTCAACCCTTCTACCCTGCCCAGATTGAGCCGGTCTGACTAATTGAAAAATCAGACTTGAAAGTGCAGTTTTCAAACGGCAATATCTCTGCTTTTATCCAATGGATTCAGTGGAAATTTCACAGCATGAACCATTTTCTCCAGTGATACTCTACAACAAATTTTACAGTCCTAACTTTGATCATGTCGATTTTAGAACAAATAGAATGTTGGGACTTTATAATGTAGCATGCAACCCACCTTAATTATTACAGTGCTCCTGTGCTCTAATGTATATTTATACATTTTTGCATTACAAATTTGTTTATATATATTTTAGAATGTTTGTGGTGGTGGTGACTAGAAGTTTCAGTCCTGGAAAAGCAGGTCACTACGCTAGGGATTTTACCAACTACCCAATACAAAGATGGTCTCTGCATTATCAGGCTCACCATCTAAATAGGACGAAACATGACAGTTGGCAAAATGGACAGCTGGTCAGCGAAGACAGGCCGAGGTCTCTATACAGCAGCCACCTAATCCTCATCAAGGTTTTTGTAGGCAACAGAGCAAAGGAGAGATTGAGAGGTTCTGGAAGGTGGATTAGTCTCCCAAAGGGGTGGATGTCTAATTGGCTGGGCCCATAAAACTGGACTGAATGAAAAACTAATACATTTTTTATTGGGAATTCGTTGGCAAGGAGGTAGTTGGCCTGACCTGTGGAATTGATTCCTTCACTAGCGTTCCGGGGGTTGTGATATGGTTTGGACACTCCCACCTGTTTAGGTGATAAAGAATTCCAGTTGGCAGCACACTCCCTGCTTGCTCGCAATGGCTGCATTTCTCACTAATGGGATGCAATTTGTCCATGAAAAATGTGTTGATGGTGGTTGACTTTGTGCCACCAGGCAGAGTAGCAAATGGCTTCATCTGCTTCCCAGTGCTTTATCCAAGCCAGCAACATTTAAGCCTCAATGATTTTTGCAGGCCTTCATTAAAAAATTATCTGCTTTCATATCTGGTTATTGAAACCCCATCTGGGAGAAACAATTCTTTTGTCTGTACATTGCGAGGACGTATAGGAGAGCACTGTAAGTCTGTAATAAGGCAGCGCTATCCTAATCTTTCTTTGCCATTTGCTTTTTCAGCTGTTCTCCGTGTTTTCTATGGGGTCCAACAAATAAAGATGACTGGGATTAGCTTTCTATAAATCACTCTTTACTGCCCAAATGTTGTCTCTCTAATTGTCGAACATCACTCTGTGTGGTTTTATGTTACATTTGCAAATGTTATACACGTGTTGGCTATAACCAGGAACCCATGTTCCTCGTATAAACCCCATTGCTGCCAATATGGAAAACCACTAAATGTGGTCCCTGCTAGAGCTGCGTTTCGTAGAACTTCAACTACCTGTGGGCTAGGAAACCCTCGGTTGCCCCAGGATGCCAATCCCAGCCCCCGCAGCTCCCTGGGTAAGACTGACTAACTTCAGCAGCCAGGCTGCTGCTCCTCCAGCCCCTGACTACTTCTTGCTGCTCCCCAGCCCGTGTGCCCCTCAGCTGAGCATGGAACATCCCTGCTTGGCCTTCTCTGAGTGAGGGGGAAGTGAGGAGGCCTTTTTTCATCTAAGTGTGCTCCTCTAATGGGTCCCCTGTTCCCAGGACGACCTATATCAGGGGAGCACAGCATTCTCCCTCATTTTGGTCCCCCTGGGAACAGGGGAGCACATGCAGATGGGAAGAGACCTCCTCGTTCCTCTCCACCCTGATCAGAAAAAGCCAAGCAGGAAGGCTCCCCTGATCATCTGAGCGGCCATTAGTGCTGAAGTGAGAATAGATCTTACTGTTGCAAAAATCTTGTGAGAATCCGGGTTGAGATTCCTTGCTGTCCTCCCCCCTGCACCCATGCTGATCTCCTAGCTGAGATAAATTTAAGGGGAGGTGGGGACGGAGGAGGAAACCACACTGTTGCCTGCCCAGCTTTCTTACTTTGTCTGGAACTGGCAGCAGTTTCAGTGGGGAAAGTTTCCCGATAGCAATAGAATGCTGAAAATCTGTTCTGACATTCTTCTTCCCTTCAGCTCTCCCCCGTCCCATCTGGAAGTCATTTCCAGAAGGGAGTGGGAGAGCAGAATGGAGGGGGAATACCTTGGGCACCCAATAGAATGCTGAACAACTGAAGACAAGAGGCGGGTTCAGCACAGCTTCTCAGAATCCTATTAGCTGCTGACTCCTGCTAGCCAATAGAATGCTGAGTCTGCCCCCTACCTCCTGCTCCCCCCTCCCATTCATGAAAATTTGCCATCAGGAATCTTTGCCCACAGAGACACTTGCCAGCCCCGGACAAGGAAAGACAGCTGGGCAGAGTACCGTGTGGGTTCCCTTCCAGTATACCAAGGGGTCCTGCGGTGACAGTGTGGGTTCCAAGTTGTTATACTTCAGAACAGGAATACTTGCTCTCATCCCAGCCCTATTGTTGACACACCTGGTTTGGGTTTACAGGACTGCTCTTGAGTGGCTCAGCTCATTCCAGGTTGGGAGAAATGAGACGGCAGTGATGAGTGGTGGTTCCTCCCATCCAGACCTCCCAGGTCTCGCAGTCATCTCAGCAGCAACCCGTGGTCCACGGTGTCAAAAGCGGCTGAGAGAGCTAGCAGGATCAGAAATGCTGAACATCCTGCATCCATCTCCCGGCGGAGATCATCCACCAAGGCCACCAATGCCATCTCAGTACCATAGCCGTGGTGGAACCCAGACTGAAAAGGGTCCAGGAAACCGATACTAACCAGATGCACCTGGAGCTGCAGTGCCACTGCCCGTTCAATAACCTTCCCTAAAAAGGGAAGATTATTTATTTATTTATTTATTTAATAGATTTATATCCCGCCCCTCCTGCCATGCAGCCTGGGGCGGCTTACAACAATAAAATACAATAAAAACAATTTAAAACACTCAGTACAAAAAAAATTAAAACAGGGCTAACAATGTATAAATAAAAGTTATAAGTTAGGTGGGGGAGATAAAACCTCTCACCCCACCCTCCCCAAAGGCCTGGGCAAACAGCCAGGTTTTACAACATCGCCAGAATGTCAACAGGCTTGGGGCCAGGCGAGCTTCCTCCAGAAGGGAGTTCCAAAGGTGTGATCCAGCCACAGAGAATGCCCTCTCCATTGTGGCCCCACGCTTAACACCGGGGACCTCCAAGAAGGCACCCCCGACAGATCGCAGAAGCCGCCCTGGGGCATGGAGGGCGAGGCGGTTCCTGAGATATGAGGGGCCCAGACCGTATAGGGCTTTATAGATCAACACCAACACCTTGAACATGGCTCGGCACGCTATCGGCAGCCAGTGCAGAGCTCGGAGCACAGGTGTAATATGCTCCCGACAGCCCTTACGGGGGCGTAAGGAGGTGAGCCACCGCATTCTAGACCAGCTTCAGTCTCCGGACCAGGAACAAGGGAAGCCCCACATAGAGCATGTTACAATAGTCCAGCCTTGAAGTGACGAAGGCATGGATGAGGGTGGCCAGGTCCGGGCCGGAGATGCACGGACGCAGCCTACGCACCAGATATAGCTGGCGAAAGGCAGCCTTAGTGACCACCTCCACCTGCCACTCCAGATGAAGCTCTGCGTCCATTATTGCCCCCAGACCCCAAACCTGCTGAGTTATAGGAGGGTGAACCCCCCCAACCAGAGGGGCCACTACCTCCCTCACTCTCCCCACCAACGTCACCTCCATCTTATTGGGGTTGAGCTTCAGTCTGCTCAGCTGCATGCATTCCACCACGGCCTCCAAACATTGGGATAGCAACGAGACAGCAGGGTCTGGGTCAGTTGAAAAGGAGAGGTACAGCTGAGTATCAGCATACTGGTGACACTGCACCCTGATCCCTCTCACGACCTCCCCCAAGGGCTGCATATATACGTTAAATAATAACAGAGACAGAATAGAACCCTGTGGAACGCCATACAATAAGGCACGGGGGCACGATGTCTCCTCCCCCAGCACCACCCGCTGGCTTCTCCCTGAGAGGAATGAACGGAACCTTTCAAGAACGGTCCCGTCCAGACCCCCCCAGGTCACACAGCCATCTCAAAAGCAGCCCATGTTCCACGGTATCAAAAGCGGCCGAGAGATCTAGCAGGATGAGAAATGTTGAACATCCTGCGTCCATCTCCCAGCAGAGGTCGTCTACCAAGGCCACCAACGCCATCTCAGTGCCATAGCCGTGGTGGAACCCAGATTGAAAAGGGTCTAGAAAACCGATGCCGTCCAGATGCACCTGGAGCTGGAGTGCCACCGCCCGCTCAATAACCTTCCCTAAAAAGGGAAGGTTAGAGACAGGTTGGTAACTGGCGAGCGCATCCATGTCCAAAGATGTTTTTTTCAGCAGGGGGTGCACCACAGCCTCCTTGAGGCAGGGTGACAACCTCCCCTGCTGCAAGGACGCGTTCACTACCCTTGCCATCACCGTCCCCAGCGTCTCCCTGGAAGCTTTTACTAACCAGGACGGGCACGGATCAAGTTCACAACACGTGGCCCTCACAGACCCCAGGACATTGGCCGCATCAGCTGGTGTCACTTCCTGAAACTCCCCCCATAAAGCTGGACCGGACAGGGCCTCTGTCCCCTCGCGCTCATTCCCTACTGCCCCAAATCCAGCGTCAAAGTCGGTCTGAATCTGAGCGATCTTGTCTGCGAAGTAGTTGACAAACTCCTCACAGCGGGCTCAGGAGAAGTCCCCATCAAGGCGGAGGGAGGCCGGACTAACCAGCCCCCGCACCACCCGAAACAGCTCCGCCAGGCGTGACTTCGCAGACGCTATGAGGACAGCAAGGAACTCCTTCCTCGCCGTCCTCACAGCCTCAACATAGGACCACAAATGGGCCCTATGGAAAAGACGGTCGGAGTCAGATCAAGTCCGACGCCAGCATCTCTCTAGCCTCCTGCCTACACGCTTCATACACTGCAGCCCCTTAGTATACCAAGGGGTCCTGCGGTGACGAGACCGAGGCAGAGGGCAGAGATTAGAGACGGGGCGGTAGCTGGCGAGAATATCTGGTAAGAAGGCTGCAAACTTTTTTTCAAAATCAGATTTGGACTTGGACACTGTTGTCCATATGTTTGTAACCTCAAGTCTAGACTACTGCAATGCGCTCTTTGTGGTGCGGTCTTTGATGACTGTTCAGAAGTTGCAGTTGGTGTAGACTACGGTGGCCCATCTTTTGTCGGGGGTGGGTTGCCTGGAGGAAGAAAATGGCTGTACCTGCGTAGATAGGCCCAGAGACCATTTTGTACATCTACAGTGATTTATTTAATTATCTATTTTTATTTTTATTTTAATAAACATTGAGAATTTGTCCCAAGACTGAACTCTGGTTGAGATTTCAGTCCTGGTTTTAGTTCTCAGAATTCCTTCTGGGAAGTTAAAACTCATACCTTTTCAGCCCTAATTAGGCCTGCGTTTTCCAATTGTTGCTTCTGGTCAGTCAATTGGTCGAAGGACATAGGTCATGTGACTCAACCTCTATCAACAGGGAGTTGGTTGTAAATAGCAGGGTTTGGATCATTCCATTATTACTAGTTGTTTACTTTGCCAAAATGACCTAAGTTAGCCAATGTTGGAATCAGGGTCTTGGGCTGGATATTCCATTGCTCTGCCCTTTATGGCATTTCTTATGTTCTTAGGATAGAGGATTTCATTTAGTCACAAAAAAGAAAAAAGCTATATCAATGGAAAGAGAATGGTTACTCTGTACTGGATACATGGTATGACAGTGTTTCTATTCCTCTGCTGATAAATTCAGTGCATATAATATGAATGATCTCTCTTTTTAAAAAAAGGGGGGCCAGGAGATTTCCTTGAATTCCACTAAGTACTTAATTGCTTGTTATACATAGCAAATTTATTTTGCTATGGTGTTATCAGAGATTGTGTATACTTATTATTTCCATTCTAACACGTGGCACTTTGATGATTTCTCCCAAATTACATATTTTAAAAAATTTATTCTCAAATTGAAAATGTGTCCGGAAATTTAACAAACGCCAGACAGGCGCTGCGGAAAATAAAGCAAAGGTCTGTAGCTCTTGTAAATCCTTATCCACATGTAATTTTCTTGTTACGTTAAAGTGGTTCTCCTGAATATTAAAATAATTAGAACCAACAATCTCAGTGTTGCTTTCCTCAGGTGTTGTAATTGGCGGGGGGTGTTACTGTTAACTAATTAAATGCATTTATATTGCTGGCTGGCTAAAGAAAAGGATGAAGCACTTGTAATTGCTGTAATTCAGGGAGATCACATATTTACTATAGAGAGTAAACATATAGAGTACGGTTTTTGTGATGGGCTAATAGCTACAGGCAGAAATTCAATCACGGCATGGCATATGGGCAGATTCTCTTCCATGAGCCAGTCCTGTATAAATGGGTTGGGTAGAGGGGAGAATAAATCTGCCTTTGATCCAGATACTGAATGCTTTCAGTATGCCTTCACTGACCCCATCCTGTGTAGAGACACAGAATCTTTTGGCTGGTGAGTCTAAGTTCAGGACCAGGCCAATTGGAAGGGTCTATACAGGAAAGAATTAGAGCTGCAACTGGGCACACGGTTCATAGGACACACCGTTGAATTTGGTGGTTCCCGACTCACCGTGGTCACAGTCAGGCACCAACTGATACCCGAATGCGACCCAAAGGGATTCCTGACTCCCCATACCCTGAGCTGACTCGGCTCACCAGCCAGACTCCCCTCGGCTCACCAGCCAGACTCCTGATGCTCTGCACCAGACTTCTAACTGCTCCCTGCCTCCCCCGAGCTTGTAAATCACTCAGCTGAGTGGGGAACTTCCCTGCTCAGCATTTTTTGAATTGGTGGAGGGGAGAGGAGGCCTTTCTCCATCTGTCTGCCCTCTTAATTTTATTTATTTAATTTATTTATTTTAAAAACGTATTACCCCGCCCCTCCTGCCACAGGCAGCTCGGGGCGGCATACAGCAATAAAAACAATGAAAAAAATTAAAACACATCCTAAAAGGAGGGGGGGAACCCATCCCCTCCCCCCCATCACCCCTTTCCCCCACCAAATGCCTGGCGGAAGAGTCAAATCTTGCAGGTTTTCTGAAAAGAGAAGAGGTCCAGGGCCAGCCGGGCCCCCACTGGAAGGGAGTTCCATAGGCGCGGCACGGCTACCGAGAATGCCCTCTCTTGCGTGTCCACCCAAGAAACTCAAAGCCCCAGTAATACCTGCATTTTCAGGCATGGTATAACCAAT
>QEPC01014177.1:2948329-2959865 GCA_003113815.1 Sphenodon punctatus | reverse complement strand
GGGGGGGGGGGGGCTTGGGAGTTTGTCAGAAGTTTATTTTTTTGGGGGGGGGAGGGGTTTTTCACTGGCTGGTTACATGGGAGGGCTTGGAGGTGAATGGGGAGAGGGTTTTTTGAAGGAACAGGGAGCTCTCCAAAGTGAGGGATTTGCAGGAGGAAGAGTGACTTTATCATTAGGCCAGGGAAGGGGTTGTTTATGTTTCCTCTAACCCTGTTTTTGAGGTATGGGGATAGGGATTGAGGGAGGATGGGGATGAAGTTAGTGTTTCCCCTGAGGTGAATGAGGAGTTTTTGTGGGGGTAGGAGATGGGGGATGGTTTTTATATTACAAAATTTAATATGTAATACAAAATAGTAGTAGTTATTATACTTAGCAGTATATTATACGTAACCATATATTTGTTATATTACCTTTTAAAAAAAACGTACAATGCAGTATAATTTATTTTTGCATATTTAAATCATGCTAGTCTTAATGTCTTAATGCATAGTCGTTAAGGCAGGTTTTGTTACTGGTTTGTTTATTGACGATGTAGGGTGGTTGTTGTTTGTTTTTTGTTTATATATCACCATCCGTGTGCTTGGTACTGAACAATTGTGATTACAGACAGGTAATCTGCTCTGAGGGGCTTGCGACCTAGGAAGGATGAGGGTGGGAAGACAAGGGAGAGGGGGGAACACAGGGAGAAATAGGGATGCATTCATGAAGTTGAACAGTTACAAGTGCATGTGCTTAGTTTACTTGCAAAGCAAATAGGGGAATCTTGAAGAGTAAGACAGAATAAGGAGAAACAACATTTGTGCCCCTGGGGATGATTAAGGCTTAGAAAAGTTTGTTCAACTAGTGGCAGAAGGAAAAATTAATTTAATAGGTTTTTGTGGTTTGTGAAAGTAGCCGCCTTAAGTATTAATGCTAAACCTGAAAGGTTGATGGATGGTTTTGGTTAGTCTTGATGTTTTTTGAGTAAGAAATATAATATGTAAGAGAGAGAATTGTTTCTTGGCAGACACCCACAACGACTTTTTGTGGGGCATTGTTAAATGTGTCATCTGAGTGGTGTCTTCTGTTAAAACAGCCTCTTGGTGTCTTTAGACAGAACGTCAATGCGTGTCTGAATGTGTGTTTTGACCTTGATATGAACCCCAGTTTGGCCTTGTGTTCACCATGTGGGGCTGCTTAGATGCAAATTGGTGTTTGCCAATGCACCGAAGGAGACAGGACAAATTGCTGGGTTTCAAACAGCCGCACTCTTTATTTAAACAAATCACAATCAAAATCAGGTGGGGGTAAATCGCCTAGTGCGATGCGGGTCCAGTACTTAACTTAAACTTAACAAAAAGTACCCCAACGTTAACCAGGGGTGGCTTCGATGTACCCTTGATTGCCACCCCAACAATGCTCACACGTCTCCCCCTCGAGCGACCCCACAGTCCGTGAGGGGGTCCACTCCTTCAACTGTGCGTAAGGAAAAAGATGCCTGCCGATGGGGGGGCCATACTTACCCCTACTGCCGTCGCACGACACCCCTCCCAAGGAGGCTGCCCAGTTGGTTGCCATCCCCTGCTTTCCAGCAGGTGGGCCTCCCCATCTCTTAAAGAGATGACTCTTAATTATGACCCCTCTAACTACTCTAACTTACAGTATTGGACCCCTGCAAGGGTGCGGCAATGATTAACGAGCACAACACCCTTAGAAACTAAGGGATAATGATTAGCCAAATGACCTGCTCTGCAAGGAAGGCAAAAAACGGACAACCTGTTCAGGCCTGATTGGGTTGAAACCGCAAAAATTCCTTCCTGACCCCGAATTGGCAGCCGGTGATTCCTACAGTGCAAGGGGAGGATGGGGTGGGTGCCATTCACCGCTCATGGGCTGGAATGCAGCCCGAGCGGCGTCTTCTCTGTCCACAGTCCCCACCCCTGGGCGGGGCCATGTGCCTACTTTTATCCAATGGGAGGTATGGCCTGGGTCGCCTAGCAACCCAGGCCGCCTCCCTGGTCACAGTGCGCCGCTCATTTTCCCACCTCAAGGGGGCGCGTCGGCCTCCAGCGGCAGGAAAACTTTAACACCTGCCATCCTGCCCCTTTTCTAAGCAGGCGCGGCAAAGGGCCTCGCGCCCCTCACCCCCCGGGGGGAAGGGGCGGATGCAATTTGCTCACCACCCAATCTCAGCACACAAGTGCTGCCACTTCATTCCCATGTTGTACCTGCTAACATGCCACACAATATCATTAGACACAACGTTGGCTACATGTTCAGCCAGAATACGCAAATTGTCCTTGTGATGCAATGGTGTTCACATCACGTGTTCAACTGATGGCCAAATTGGTGTTGGGATTGTTATGATGCTTACACACAATGGCCAACATGTGCTTAGGGGGTTTGACACCCAATCTTTGGTGTGTGTGTGTGTGTGTGTGTGTGTGTGTGTGTGCGCATAGTTTGTTGGTTTCTCTGTGTTTTGTACTGGAAATTCACATAGAGGTACATCACTTACCACTCCATACAAAAGCAGACACAGACATAGTTCATGCACTAGTGACTCCTGTTTCTACAGTGTAGTACATTGAATCCTAAGGTCATGGGAGTTTGGGTGTATGAGAGTTACCCCTGGCATCTGTAACTTCATTCCTTCCTTAACTTATGATTTCCAAGTCTGAAATACCCACTACTTGATGGGTATTCTAAGTGATGTGAATTACAAAAGGTTTTTTGGGGGTAGGATAGTGTTTTATGGGAAGGCTACTGCTTGGGTAGGATACTGGTTCCATATAGTATTCTTCCTGAAAGAGTTGTTTGTGTAGGGAAGGGTTGTGCCTTCATTTCTGCCTTAACTTTCAAGATCCATGCCTGTTACTAGTTGATGGGAATTGTAAGTGACATGAATCCTTAAAAAGTTTGTTCTTTTTCAGGTAGGATACTGGTTCCCTAAAGTATTCTTCCCGAAAGGGTTTTTTGGGTAGGAAACCGCCTTAACTTATGTGCTAAACCGAAAAGGGTTTTTGGGGCTGGAGTATTCCCTGCTTTTTATGTAGTTTCTATGCTCCATTTATTTGTTTTCTTTTCTCTTTTTTATGTTGAATCATATTTTACTGGTCTCAATGGGTGGTTCTGTAAGGGTAGTTTTGTAGTGCAGTTTTTTGGTGTGCGTGTGTGTGTGTTTTTATATACAACAAAAAGAACACCAAAGATGTGGCTCTCCAGCAGCAGCAGTCCCTATATCCAGGCTAAAAATACAATCTAATCATTCCCCAATACAAAACGAATCACAATATCTATATTCACAATCATAAAAACAACAATTGAGATGGCTCTATAACAATGAAGACACAAAAACGCATTTCAGAGTTATAGCCATTCGTCAGTGGGCAATAATCGTAATAAAATACTCAGAACCTTTTCAGCAGAAAAATCATTTTCCCCTTGTACATTTAACACTGCATGCCCCAACCAGCAGAATTCATTGAAAAACTGCAAGTGGGACAGGGGGAAATAAGTCAGCCTCCTCCTAGCAATCTGCTTGCAGTGGTACTCCCCCTCTCAAGTCACAGTTTCTGAAGATACTTGAAAATACAATTGTCACAGTACAACCAGAGTGCTCCAAAGCACCATCTCCACTAACGCCCTCATCTCCACTAACTTCCCCATAGCTCTGTTTGAGGGTAGGAACTGGATTGATGGGCCAGTTCCAGGAAGTAGCCTGCAAGGTGTTTTGGGGAGGGAAACGTGGCAAGGGGATGAGGGAGCAGACATCTCAGAGCCAGAAACAGCGTTGAAATCTTGAACGGCACCTGTGATGTGAGGAGAAGGACCTGATGGATGTAATCGCTGGCCAATGAGCAGTGCAAGCATGTCCCAGGCAGTTTAATGGCACATTATTATTGCTCAATGACTCCTGCCTCCCAGAACCAATCAGGGGAGCTCTGGGGGAGGGGACTAAAACCCTTTATACTGCAGGGCTTTAGCTGCTTGACTCTGGTTCTGTGTTAGCTATTGCTCTGTGATGCTCTGGGATGAAGCAGGAGTTAGGATGACTGTAATGTATGCTCAGAAACCAGACATTTTGGTCATCCCAACATCCAATCTGACCTTGGAGATGGCAGTAGTGCTGGCCCAAACAGAAACTCACTTGTCTGTAGCCACGGCCAGGAGAAGACCATGTAACAAGGGCAAAGAGTAGTTCCAAGATTAGTTTGGGAGCCATTCCTCTAAAGGGGCAAAAGTAGCCACAGATGAGCTTTCTGGGGCCGCTTTTAGTTAACAGCCTGGGTAGTGCGTTCAATGCGCCAGGAGGAAATGCCATGTGGGGTGCATTGACAGGCACCAAAAGTGACTGCCCACTGTAGGAATTGGCGGTGCATACGGCCTCTTTAAAGACTCATTCTGGAAACTCCAAAATTGAGGTTTCCAGAATTCATCTTCAAAGAGGCCACGCATAGTGATGATTCCTAAAACAGACAGCCACTTCAGGTGCATGTAAATGCACCCCACACAGCTTTTCCTCCCAGCACGTTGAACGTGTTTCCCAGGACGCTCATCTAAAAGCAGGCTAAGGGTGTGCTAAACCTTAGATAGGTATATCCACTATCTCTATTTTTTATATATATATATATATATATATATAATGAGAATTTTTAGTGCAAGCACCAGCAGATTCTGAAAATGCACCCTGACATAGCAATAGCTAACACAGAACCAGAGTCAAGCAGCTAAAGCCCTGCAGTATAAAGGGTTTTAGTCCCCTCCCCCAGAGCTCCCCTGATTGGTTCTGGGAGGCAGGAGTCATTGAGCAATAATAGTGTGCCATTAAACTGCCTGGGACATGCTTGCACTGCTCATTGGCCAGCAATTACATCCTCACATCACAGTTCAAGAGTTCAACACTGTTTCTGACTCCGAGATGTCTGCTCCCTCCTCCCCTTGCCACGTTTCCCTCCCCAAAACACCTGCCAGGCTACTAGGTAATAACAAAATCAATAATGACATTTGTTGTTGTTGATTTTGTTATTCATTTTCGTAATTGATAAAATGAAAATGACATGCATGCCCCTAGCGCTTTCTGTTACTGGTGCTGTGTAGACTGGGGTCTGCGACTGGTTTTGTGAAGTCAGTACTGCATGACTCATTTTTCACCCAGCCAAGAACAGTGAGCCATACCTTCTTGTACTATCACCCTCCACATTAGAATTTTCCCCCTATCTCAGGGGTGATTTTCCCCCCCCCCATTTTGTCTAGTTTTATAGGGCTTAATTTCCCTTTTACATAACACCTTTGGAAAAGAGCCTTTAGTGAATGGGTCTAAGCAGACACCCCCCCAAAAAAAAACAACGTTCCAGCAGACTCCCTTGCAGCAGAGGCCCAGGTGGCCCCGGACTGCTCCTCCTTTCGACGAATGTGTAAGACCTGGTTGTTCCACCAGGTTTTTGGTGAGGGACGTGGGTAAAGGGCGGGTGTGGGGGTTAGGGTGAGGGGGCGTTGCTTTTCTTTTACTTCCTCCATTATTTATTGTATTTGTTTGTGATGAGTTTAGCTTGTTGTATATATTGTTGTTTTGTTTTGTAGGTTAGCCGCCCCGAGCTACCTGAGGCAGGATGGAAGTGGGGTAAAAACTTGTTTAAATAAATAAAGTGAATTGGAAAATGTCTCTTTTTTTTTTTTTTGTGGACAGAATTGAAAACTGTAGCTTATGCACATGTCCGCCATGAGGGGCTGGAACTTTGCTGGCAGGTTGGGTGCATGTACATACATACGGCATAAGGCTCACAGAAGAGCAGGGTCCCCCTACCTATAGCTTATACAATCGAATGGCCCCGTTAGCATATTCCTCCTTCCCTAGGGGTCAGGGGTGTGCTCATTGGCACACAACATCTTTAGGTCTCTTCCACTCCCCTCTATCCTATCAGTTATCCATTTCCTTCATGGCCTTTTGTTCACGTTCTTGACCAGACCAAAGAGCCCAGTCCACAATCAATCATTCCAGGTTCTGTTTATGTTAAGTAAAGCATTGTCACGACCAAATTTGCGCTGCATCAATTTGAATTTCTTACAAAATAAAAATGATAGACTTGGGATTTGCAAATAGACAAAGGAAGCCAGAGGAGAATGAGAAGGAGGGCATGAAGACGAGGGTAGAAAAAGGTGAAACAACTTTGATTTCATGGCATGATCTACTGAAGCCATGTTTTGCTCTCTCAAAGCTTGATGCATCAAAGCCTGGGTCACAGTCCACCTACCCTTTTCCCCAGAGTGGCCTCATGAATGTTCCCCTGATGCAGAGTAGGACATTTCTTTACATGCACAGCCCCTCAAGAAGGAATGAAATTGGCACTGCTTCAAGGCAGAAAATCAAACGATGAGGACACTAAAGTCAATGTTCCCAATTCATGTTGTTGTTGTCAGTCTCATGATATCTTTTTTTTCTTAAAACCCCATCTCCATAAGTTATGAGGCTGAAAATAAAACATGAATTGGCAACACTGACTTTGTGTCTGCTCCTAATCATTTGTTTTCCTGCTTTGAAGCAGAGCACTGTCAATTTCTTTCTTTCCCCTGCGAAGCTGCATCTCTGCAATGACTTTTTATGAAGGAGTTCATTTTCAGACCTCAATTCCCCCCTCTATCCCCACCACCACCCCGGTCCTGCCAGTGTACCTGTGTCTTAACTTCAGATTACACCGCAGCCCTATTTTGCCTTAACGTGGGTGAGGCGCAGATTCCTGGATCTGGTCCATGGATCCAGTTTCTCCTACTCAAGCCTGAAAAAATGATCTTGGAAGAATGAGGCAGATTTAAGATAGATCAAAGGAAGTGCAAAACTTGCTTAGGGGAGAGCGTGTCTGGCTGGAGGGGGGATGAGTGAGGGACTGTGTGTGTGCACGCATGCTGGGAGGAGGAGTGTTGGCATGTGTGAACAGAATGCGGTTCCCACGTTCAGTTCAAAACCCGAGTTTGGGTTCGATTGGGCGGTTCAACTGAGTTCGGTTTGACTGAACTTGGCCAAACATTCAAATACCAAAAAATATACAACCTACATTGTGTTGTGCACTGGGGGGGGGGTATGCTTCCCAGATTCGGTTCTCATGTGTACACACGCAGCACCATGGGCCCTTTGAACACCACAGTGGTGGTGGTGGAGGAACCCTGCTGTTGCATGAACGTTGTGGCAGCTCCTGGTCCAACAGCTGGGGCAGGGGCAGGCTCCAGATTCATCAGCATCAGGCTCCAGCAGCAGGCATGAAGCAGGTGGGGGGGTGGCATAAGTTCCTCTCCTTCCTCCCCCCAAGTTGGGGGAGAGGAGGAAGACGTGGCATGGAATGGTGCCACCGCCAGTGTAGTTAAGGTTCCCCCACACTTACTCCAGGCTATGTCGTAGGTAGGGTGGATACCTCTGCCAATTTTTAAGGAAAGCTTATGAAAAATACATGTTGCAGGCCCTGTAACATCTTTTTCATAAGTATTCCTTAAAAATTGGCAGAGGTGGCCACCCTACTCATAGAATGCTCAAATCAACTTTGCATCCATTGGCAGCATTTTCAATGCCCCCAAATCCGTAGTTCGCATTCCTTTGATTTGTAGAAAAGAACCTCATACCCTAGCCCAACCATTTTTTTTCGGTGGTGAAACAAAGTCCTCCACAGATCCGACACAGAGCACCCCCCTGCACTAATTCTGGTTGCCACCCCTGAAGTAAATCATTGAAAAAACACAATGCAAGTCAGTGGAAGCCATTGCATTGTGACTCCCACCCGCATTAACTATAGAGGCACTCCTGCACCTCTATAATTCTATGATTCTAACTCTAAGGCCCGTTTTACATGGGCGGCACTGATGCATGAGTACCCAGAACTCTGGGTATTCATGTGTGGCTGCACCTGTGTAAATCCTGTGGAGGGTGTAGGTGTCCACACACATGCACACCCACCTCCACCCATCCTCCACGCATGGAGAAAACAGCAGTTGCTCTGTGCAGGAGTGGAAGTGGGTGTAGATGGGTGTACGCCCATCTACATCTTCCTCCCACCCATAGCAAATGGACCACAGCCCACACCCACCCCCTCCACGGCCCATGTAAAAAGGGCCTAAGATTCTATGGTTCTCCTGAGAGCCAAAAGGAACTGCAGACTTTTTCCTCTGCTAGCAGCAAGTGAAAGCCTATTAGTCCATCACCTGGGGCTTGCTTCCGCGCTGCTGCTGCCACTCCTGCTGCCGCTCCTGTTGCTGGGGGGTCCCGCTGGCCATCTGTGGGACAAAGGGGAGCAGGTGAGGGGGATTGGGACACTCTTTGCCCCCCCACCCCTCCCCCTGTACGCTGGCCACTGGAAATGCTGGGGAGCATTTAAAGAACAGCCTGGCGGCTGCGCTGTATCCATCACCTGGGGCTTGCTTCCACGCTACTGCTGCCACTCCTGCTCCTGTTTCTGGGGGGTCCTGCTGGCCATCTGTGGGACAAAGGGGAGCAGGTGAGGGGGATTGGGACACTCTCTTTACCCTCCCCCTGTGTACTGGCCATCAGAAATGCTGGGGAGCATTTAAAGAACAGCCTGGCGTCTGCGCCACAGTCCGCGAGCCAAAGGTCCGTGGCCAAAGGGTGCATCCCTTTTGGGGCACTTCGGAGACTGGAGGGGGGAACCCTTGTCGGGTTAGAGAGGCGAGGGGGGGTAGTATGTGAGGCTGGGGGGTGAGATTGTTTGGGGGGTTGTTGTCCTGTATGGATAGGGGAGAAGGGGGAAAGAGAGAGAGGGGAGCAGCAGGGGGTAGTCCCTTGTGTGAATGAGAATAGGGGAGTTATGGAGAGGGATTACAGGATGTTTATGGAAGAGGGCAGGAAGGAGTTGTGTGTTAGTGGCGTGCCTTGGGTAGGTTTGGGGAAGAAGATAGGAGAGTGGGAGGAGTTATGGAGGGTTGCTGATGTAGGGCTGGTGGGGCCACCTCCCCCTGGTGAGAGGAGGGTGGAGGTTGTCAGGTTTCCCTTGGTGGCAGCAGGGGATGATCTGGTGGTTGGAGGGAGCTACCCCGTTTTTGTGGGGGAGGTTGTAGAATGGGGTGTTGGCTGACCTAAGGGGATGTGATAATGTAAATTTCTTGTTTATTTTGCTTAAATTGTATATTATGTTAGATGCTGTGAAATTTGTTCCTTGGGCCCCTGCGTGGAAAACCCAGGACATGTTTATATTTTGTAAGCCGTCTCAAGTCCTATGGGAGAGAGACGGGGTATAAATTAAAATGGAATGGAATTAGTCACCTCCAATAAATCCATCTCTATGCAATGAAAATTCATTTCATTCCAAAGGTCACATGTTTATAATCCCACAATTGGTAAGATACATGTGTACTAGGTAAAGATGCCAACGCTTTCATCATCACGTGTCAGTTTCTCACCAGAATTCCATTGGGCACCTCCTAACATCTCCATGCCTTGATTCCACGGAAGTCATTAGAACGTCCTGTAATCCTACATGAAGGTTCTTTGCCATTTTCATTTATGCCCCATAATAAAACACACATCTTGGCATCAGGTATTAGGATTAGCACTGCCGTGGCTTAAGCAAAAATGTTTCAAGGCTGCAAGCAAAAGCGTCTCGAACAGTTAGCATGCAGCGAACAATTATGTGGGCTTCACGGAGAGAAGGATTTATGTTTAAACACTATTAATATCGCAGTGACATCCATGGCATAAAAGGAATTTGAGTTAAATAAAAGATTGAATTCATTTCTTCTTGTAGTACTAATCCGATATTATTAATTTATTTTAAGTTTCTAATGTTGATAACCCCTCTGGATGTTTAAACGGAAATGCCATTTCTAATTTCTAATTTCTAAAAAAGAAAAAAAGAAAATTAAAATCCTATGGAGGAAATAAATGCTGGTTTACTTTGCAGTGTTGGAGAGAGGAAGGCCTCAAGGTGACTTTGATAAAGTTCTAAAGAACTCCCTGGCGAGTTGGGGATGGCATTAAGAGGTGCTATTTAATCTAGCAGAAGGAAGAAAAATCATCAACCGCTAATTAAAGCAGCAGAGTTCAAAATTAGAAATAAGGTCAATTTAAAAGATTTATTTGTCAACATTTATAACCCGCCTACTCCTGCCCAATGGCAGCCTGGGGCAGCATACAACAAACAATAAAAGCGTGAGTACAAAATATAAACCATAATATAAATTATCCGATAAGAATCAGATCAATCAAAATGGGCCGGATAAATACCCCTTCTCCTAAAAAAGACACCCACCCACCCTCCCATTTCCCATCTCCCTCACCAAACACCTGGCAAAACACAGGTCTTTCATTGTCTTTGGAAGGAAGGGAGGTCCAGAGAGAGGTGGACTTCTGTTGGGAGAGAGTTCCGCAGTCTGGGGGCGGCCACCAAGAATGCCCCCTCAAATGTCACCATCTGGGATACCTGGGGGATCTCCAAGAGTGCGCCCGGATGACCACAGGGGTCAATTTAGGACAAAGGGGTTGAAGCAGTTAATCATGCAGGTAGGCGGGGCCCAGGCCATATATGGCTTTAAAGGTAATAACTAACACCTTGAATCTGGCCCAGAAGACGATAGGCAGTCAGTGCAGAGACCAGAGCACTGGTATGGGTGATCAACCATTGGAACCAGTTGATCAACGGAAAGAGGATTCTCTGTCACTTTTCTGACTCCAGATCAAGCCTGGATGCCCTTTCAAAGATAGCCCTTGGCTAACACACTCTAGTGGGTTTGCTGTAGTAATTATTCAAGGGGATGCAGTTGGCCTGTGCTGTACAGGGTGACAGACTAGTTGAGTTCATGACTTCATATTGGCCTTAGCATCTGAGAATCTGTGGAGTCTTCTGTATGTAACCTACTGCTTGGTGTGTCTTAATAATTTAATAGAATAGGAAAGTCCCTGCATGAAAAAGTGCATGTGTAATGCATGGGGCGGGGGGAAACAATTAGGCATGGGCGAACAGATCGCGGTTCATGTTCGGCCATTCGGTTCGGCCGCGTTCGGTTCGTGTGTTCGTGTTCGGTTGTTCGGTCGTATCGCGCGTTCGTGTTAGCCCGTTCGGTTCGGTAGCATTCGTGTTCGGACGTTTGTGTTCGGTTGTTCAGGCAGGTCGTGCGTTTGTGGTCGGGCGTTCGGTTCGTTCGCGATCGGGTTGTGCGTTCGTGTTCGGACGTTCGGTTCATTCACCATCGGGTTGTGCATTCGTGTTCGGTCGTTCGGTGTTCGGGTGGTTCGCGCGTTCGCGTTCGGCCTTCGGCCAGAAATATCGTGAGATCACGAGAAGCCCTAAAATTGGCATTGTGCCGGAAATTCGTGTGCGTGTGTGCGAGTGAGGCGAGAGGGTGTGTGTTTGTTTCGGTGGCTGCTTGTGTAGTGTGTTTTGGTTGCGATTGTGTTGGTTTTGGCTGTGCTGTGTGTTTGGGTGGGTTGGTGTGTGTTGTTGCGGTGACTGTGGTGTGTGTTTTAAAAAAATAAATAAAAAAAAAATGAAGAGATTTTACCAGGATGGCCGCATCTACTGGCTGGGGCCATGCTTGACGGCGGAGGAGTTGGCGGCTGCGG
>QEPC01014177.1:2922306-2940606 GCA_003113815.1 Sphenodon punctatus | reverse complement strand
CTCCTAGCTGAGTCAAATGACTTCCCCCTCCCTGCTACATTTGGCCTTCCAGTGACCTGACAGAAGACCATGTTTTAGCCACCCGAACACAACCGAACGCGATTCAAATTGAATGAACTGTTCAGCCATTTCATCGTTCGGTGTTCGGTTCCGTTCGGTGTGTTCACCATTTTCGTCGTTCGGTGTTCGGTTCCGTTCGGTGTGTTCACCATTTTCGTCGTTCGGTGTTTGGTTCCGTTTGGTGTGTTCGCCATTTCGTTGTTCGGTGTTCGTTTCCGTTCGGTGTGTTCGTGTTCGTGTTCGTGTTCGGTTGTCCAAACAGGCCGAGTTCGGACCGAACTACCGAACCACGTTCGCCCATCCCTAGAAACAATAATGAAAAAGCCGAGAAGTAGGTTGGATTAGGACCGCTTTTTAAAAAAAACTGGAATGGTTCCTGGTGGATTCTTCTAAAATTACATCTAAAGTGCTCATATGCACTCTCATAACACACTTGAAAGATAATAAAAATACAATTAAACCGCTCCAGTACCATTGAAAATACAAGTCACCAAACCCAAATGCAGTTAAATAACCCCAGAACTAGGGCTGGAATGAGAATCAAATTCCATTAGCAAGATCTCTCTGGGAACTGGCTAACGATGCAAGATTGTCATGGAAATCTCACTTTAAAAAAATGGTGCATGTGCAAAATGGCTCCTGGGCCATTTTGGAAAAAAGCTTCAGAATATCCCTAGCAGCCATTTTGCATATGCACAGGTCCCTCTCTTTTCTTTTCTTTTCTTTTTTTTTAAAGCAAAAATCAATAAATTATCAAAATTGGGGCATTTATTGATTCTGATTTTGTTCTTGAGCCTGAAGAAAATGGCAGCAGCCCAGTAGCCATTTGGCTCCTGCCCGGTAAGGAGCAGGGAGGACACCATGGTGAGAGAGCCTGCCGGAGGCTGTACAGCAGTGGCAGTGCTTCAACTCCTCCAAGGCCATTAAGTTAGCTCCAGGGCCCTGCAGGACAAGGGGTGGAGGTTAGATTCATAAGTATAATTCCATCACGCATTGCAGTTGATGTGGATTAATTTGCAACTGCCCCATTTTCAGACAGTTGCAGATCAATCCAAATCGAGAATGCCCATCTCTATTGTGTACCAATTTTTGCAGGTACTAGTTTCAGCTTTACGTTATAATGTTGGACACACTGACAGTTTTCCCCGCAACTGTTCCCATTATTTAAAATCCAAAATGTATTCAGTTGTTGCAATTAATCCCAATATTCAATTGTAACCAAGTGAATGAAGGAGCTTGCATAACAGGTTGTTCGTGTCAGGTATATCCCACTCTTTATGCAATGCCTACAAGATGAAATGGCTACAGCTCTGCAGGAAAAAATTGTATTTCCCCAGTCGTTCATAATCTATATTTTTACACTGAGCGTTTTTTCCACTAACCACTTCTCTACTCATCCCATTGATCTTCATTTTCATAGAGAATTTTTTGGGGGTAAAATATTAGTAAAATATTACCCTTTTTAAAAAATAAAAGGTAAATATCTAAGAATTGAGCTTGAGGGAAGATATAGAATATTAGCCTGGTGACAATTTAATGGGCATATAATATATCGGTTGTCTTTTACTCGGATACCTTTCCAGAGCGAGCATTCTTTGCTGTGCACTGAAGTGTACATAGAGGCCTCTATACAGTAGAGAACTTTTTGCAATTCACATAAGAGAAAGGTTAGCGCAAGTAGACTATTTGTATTGGGAATATATAGAACAATGAGAACGAAGGAAGTGCCACACTGGGTCAGACCTTGGGTTAACTCTCATGTAACTCTGCTAAACGTCAATATCTGCAGAGCCCAGGAGCTGTATAATCAGCTCCTGATGATCCCTGGATCGCAATTTCCAGCCTCACTTTAAACTTGGATCTGACATTTAAATCTGATCTATTTGTCAGATCCGAGTTTAAAGTGGAGCCGGAAATCGGTGTGCCTCGCTCATGCACAACAGTGTGTCCAACCTCACACACAACCGCAATCAGGGGATCATCTGGGACTGATTATACAGCTTCTGGGTTTAGAAGATTTATGTGACATGTATGAGTTCACCCCAATAGTCCGTCAAGTCCAGCATCCTGTCTCTGACAGTGGCCAATCTCTGGGTGCTTTCCTACGTGCGTGAACACTCAGAAAAGCACCTGATTTGCCTCTGCAAGAAACGGTGAGAGAAAACAGAAAACAAAGCCATGCGGCCTTGGTAGGGGATGCAAAGATGTATTTTCAGACTTTGCATTCCCCACACGATCACCACCAAAACCGAGCAGCTTTGTTTCCCCACGTGACGAAAGCTGTGCCCGATTTGCCTTCCAGACTTTCTCATAGAGGCAAATCAAGTGCTTTTCTGCCCATTTATGCACATCAGAAAATGCCCAATGTCTCTTGGGAGAAGTACCCAACAGGTCACAATGGGCGATCCATTTCCTGTTGTTCCTGCCCCCAACAGTAAAAGGTTACATTCCCAAAACCTACTAAGCTAATAGACTAATATGGACCTATCCTCCAAGAACATATCCAATTCTTTTTTAAAACTAGCTACACTGCTGACCTTGACCACTTCCTCTGACAGTAAACTCCACAAGTTAATTGTGCGCTGAGTGAAAAATCACTTTCTCTTATTTAAATATAGAAATATTCTTTTAAATCTGCTGCCAGATGATTTCCTGGATGTCCCCTTGATCTAGTACTTTTACAGATGGGAAATAACAGCTCCCTATTTAGGTTACGTATTAACCTCGACAGTGCTGCGTACAACTAGTAATACAATAGAAATGAAAAGTAGTAGTAGTATTGTCTTCAGTTCTCTTCTCCAAGCTAAAGAGCCCCAAACTATCAAGCCTCGCTTCATACAGGAGTCATTCCATGCCCTTGATCATTTTTGTTGCTCTTCTCTGAACCTTTTCTAATTCTACGATGGCCCTTTTTACACGGACGGTGCTGCGGCCCAGGTGGGTGGAGGTGGGTGGGTGAACACACTCACCACAGCGAGCAGGGAAACATTCACGTGGACACCACCTCGAGGTCTTGTGGGAAGTCTGCGGTGGACCCGGTAACCACCCACCCAGGGCCCCACCAAACGTACACCCATACTGTTCACATGGACAGTCCGTATACCGAGTAGAGGAAAAACCACGCCCAGCTGAGTAATGTTGCAACATAGCCAAGCAGTCGTGGCACACGGCCCCGATCCTACTCTGCCAAACTCTGAGCGGTTAAGCCCTGTAGCGGGTGGTGACCACACCAGACCCCCCCTGGCAATGACCACAGCCCACAGCACCCCCAAACCATCATGCACGGCACAGAACTGCAGAGATGACACAGGCAGCCAGAAAAGCGCATAGAGGAGGCAGGATCAGAGGGCACAGAGAGGAGAGGCGCTGTCCAACAGGGACTACCCAGCAGCAGCGCCGCAGCAGCAGCAACACAAAACACAGGGCGAGGATGCACAGGCACATCCCAACAACATGCCAGGGAAGGGGGAGGGTAGAAACACCAAAGTCCTCGAGGAAAAGTAGCCCCCCTCCCGCCCGAACACCATACTATCACCACCGCTCCCCTGCACACACCACAGTGGGCATTTTTACACATGCCTTGAAGTTCTGATCTTTCAATCGTCTGGGTTTACAAGTTCACAAGTAATTTCCAGATGCATTCTACACACACACACACAAACACTGCCCTGAGGCAGCCCAAAGTAGCCATAGCTGTAGACATGACAGGCTGCTATGGAAACCAGGTGACCACAGCTGCCTGGAGCAAAGCAGTTTACCAGGAGAATGTTTTACACACACAAGTTCTGGGAGAACTTCTACGCAGTAGTTCAAAATCCAGATGTTTAAGATCTGAGTGAGTGATTTAGACACACAAAGTTCAAGATGTAACAGGAAACATACAGGAGAAATGTCTTCTCTCCTCCCATCTGCTTGGGGTGTTTCAGATCTTCCTCCTTGTTGTCCCCTAGCCTGTCCCTTGGGTGCCCTTAGGAGGGGATGGGGCCATCTGCACTGCTGTGCCCCTGTCCCCTTTGTGTCCTACCCCTTCCCGCTACTGTGCCCATGTATGTGTAACCCTACTATCAGTATGCTGGTCACCGGGCGCTAGGATGGCCTCCAGATCTTCCACTTCCTCCTTCTGGACCTCCACCTCCTCCTCTTGCACCTCCAGGTCCCCTTAAGCTGTGGGGGCAATAGTGGTCTTTCAGTTTGCCCTTGTTTCCCCACTGGGGCCCTGGCTGTCCTGGGCCATACCCCTCCCCCCATTCCTTGGGCTTGTTCTCTTAATTGGTTCATAGACTTCCTCCTCCTGTGGGGCATCCCCTGTGTCCATCTCCTCCCCGTGCGCCCCCTGTCCCCATGGGTTCTGACCCTGTTGGTTTCGGGGGCACATGTTTCCAGTTGCAGTTCCAGGGACTCCTCCCCCACCTCTAGGATGGGGTTGTGACCTCCTGCTTCCTGTCTGGCCTCACCAGGGGCAGTGGGCTCCCCCTACTCTGGAGGTGTGTTGTTTTTGCCCTCTTTCTGCCCCTGGAAAAGGTAGAGCCATGTATGTGGGAGACCACCATCTCCCCGTCCACACAGAGGAAGCGACCCAACTCCTCAGCAAACTCGTGTGTGTGCATGGCACGGCCAGACTTGAGGTTATTGTTGTGGATGGGTTTGTATCCCAACCTCAAGTCCTTTGCCTGATGAATGTGTTGGGCCCCATCCCTATCGTGCCCCATGCACTGCATCTCCTGGGGAATGGCGTCATAGACTTGTTTTGTGTTGAAGCAGTGTAACAGGTCTCCCTGGACCTTTCTGGTCCCCACAGACGTATGAAGTCCAGGGTCTCATTCCTGGTCCAGAGGTTCCCCTTTTGGGGTCTTCATGTGGTGGATCATCCAGCCTGGCGGCCTGCAGCCCAGCCGGATGGCTGTGGTGGAAGTGGAACAGGTCCTCTCTAGGGGAATGTATCTGAGTGAGCTGTTTGTCCTGCTGTACCCCGGGTGGTGCTGTGGGGTGTTCCTTGACCCCCCTCACCCCTAAAGTTTCCTGCTGTTTTACCTGACTGTCATGGAGGCCCTCCTTAGCTGTCTCCCTGGTGGTGCAGTGCTCCAGGGTGTGGATGCTCTCCTTTTTGGGGGGGTGTGGCAGTGGAGCTGTCAACGGTCTGTCCTGCAGAACGCCAGCGAGTGCTCGGGGCTGGTCTGTGCCCACCTCCCTCCCTTGTGTGAGCAGGGTTCCCCTGGCTCACCTCACTGTCAGAGGCACTCTCTTCCCTGGCCTGCATTGCTGTTGCTGGCAGTAGTGGTGAGGCCGAGCTGCATTGCACCCTCTCCCATGTGTCAGAACAGGAGACATCCTGCCCCCCTATCCCCAGAAGCAGTGGCCTGGGCCACCCTCCCTTGGGCGGCCCGGGGTCCCTAGGCTTACCTCATTCCTTCCTGCGCATGACATGGTGCTGGCCTCCTTTGTCTTGTCGGTTGCTTTCCTTCCAGGCATGTTGGGAGCTGGTGCACCCATGTCCTCACTTGCTTCTCCTTTAAGGGCTCCCGGCTGGGCGTTCCACATCTCTCCCGATGGGCGTGTCTGCTTGCGGGCTCCTGCAGTACCTCTCTAGCAGTCTATCGCTGATTTCAGCAGACCCTTCCCGTGGGTGGATGTGCTCACCCATTCACATGGATGGCTGGGTGTTCAACACCCATCTCCACCCACGGACCATCCCAACTTCTTTCCAGTTGTTCTGTGGGTGGAGATGGGTTTTGATGGCTGGGTTGTGGGAGAACGCACACCCACCCAGCCCCATTCACATGGATGCTTCTCCACCCATCCGATGGGTGGAGATGGGTGGGAGGTGTCCGTGTGAAAAGGTCCTATGTCTTCCTTGACCTGAGGCAATGAGAACTCCACAAAATATTCCAGGTCAGTCTTAGCGCAGATTTATATAGCTGGATTTCTATAATTTCAGTTTTATTCTGTCCCTTTCCAAATTATTCCTAAAATTCTGTTTGCTTTTTTGACCACTGTCACACACTGAGCTGAACTATACACTAGGGATGGGCGAACGCGGTTCGGAAGTTCGGAGTTTGGACCATACTTGAATAGTTCAGTTGACTGAACCGAATGTGCGAACCGAACTTGAATTCAAACGTTCAGTTCGGATGCGTTTGGTAAGTTCAGAATTGAATTTCCATTGGTTTCAATGGAAAACACATTATCGGCTGAAACATTTTGTTTTTTATGCTATGTGACTGAAAATTGGGTTTCCTGTACCTCCAATAGAAAGAATTGTGTACCAAATTTCAAAACGATTGGATAAAGTCATCCGATTTTAGAAGCAGTTGAATTATTGTATTTTGTAATATTTTACATATACATTCTTAGCTGTAACTTCTTTGCCTCACATCTAATGTAGGTGAAACTTGTTCAGTTTATACCCCTTCCTATATTTACTATCTTTACCAAATTTCAGAAGGATTGGAAAAAGGGTCTTGGTGGTATAAGCAATTAACATATAAATGTACGTCTGACTATAACATCTCTGTAGACCAACCAGTGTACATGAAATTTGGCAGGGATATACATTGCACTTTCCTGATCATCTCTGCCAAATATCAGAAAGATTTTATAAAGGATCCCAATTTTATATGTCTGTACAACATTGTAGAGAAAGGGGCCTATGCCTGGGATTCTCTTATGTCACTGTGGTATAAGATCGGTTTGTGATGTGAATTGGCCAACAGAAATTTCAACCAAATATCCTAATTCTGTGCTGGGACCATCCAAACATATCTCCCTCACTTGTTTCTGGGAAGCCAGAAGCATATGTTTAGGAAAGAGTCAATAGAGATTCTCTCATGTCATCTGTCTGTGCTGCAGGATGTGATTGTGATGATAATTGGCCAACCTGGATGTGTTTAAACTATGTCTCCTGACTGCTGGGATGCTATCTCAGAAGTCCCAGTTATGTTGCTTATGCCCTCCTTAGGGCCGCCCCCTATGCCCACCTCGAAGCCACTACCAATTGGTCCTGTAAAGCTAGAAGCTTGCAGTAATGTGTTTGGCCATTGAATGTGTCTGTCAGTCTTTGGGGTTGCTCCACATCCTTCCTCCTACAGTCTCTCTCCCCCTGCCATGCAGGGTGCCTGCCTCTGACTGGCACTGAATATGCTGATATTCATCTGAATAATGATCTTCACAGGGACCACATCGATTATATAATTGGGTCCCTTTATCAAGATCCCCTGTACATTTGCTGAAATGGCAGGAAAGGTATTTATACCCTTGGGACCCTTTATCCACTCTTTCTGAAAATTGGCAGAAGTATTAAGCATATTGAGGGACTTAATATTCACAAGTTTCATGAACACTGGATGCAAGATAAAGATGTTGTAGCCATGAATGTGTATGGAGCTTTTCCTAAAATCACAACATTCAATTGCTTCTGAAATCAGTTTCCTATATCTAATCGTTCCGAATTTTGGTACACATAGTGTCCTCCATCAGAGGTACAATCTTCCTAACTTTCATCAAAATTAAATAAGAAAAAAAATATTATAGCCATATATATATCTTTCAGTTTTTTCCCTTTATTTCAAAAACCAAATGTCATTTTCAGTTCCTGAGTGCACCAAACTAAAGACTGGCCAGATCCCGACCGAACCGAATACAGACTCTGAACTCAAAGTTTGACCTGAACAGCCGAACATCTGAACCTGGTTCTGTTTGCACATCCCTACTATACACTGTAAAACACTGTATAAAATAATGGATTTCATCCATTGACTCCAAGTTCCTTTCCTTGAACGGTAACTCCTAATTTATAACCCAGCACTGTGTATATTTAGTCTTGGGGTTTTCCCCCCTATCTGCATCACTTTGCATCTGTCCACTTTAAATCTGAAAATTTCATCAGATCACTCTTTACTCCCTTCTCCAGATCATTGATGAATGTCTTAAACACCTCTAGTCCCAGTACAGAGCCCACCTCTCTCCACTGTGAAAACTGACCATTTAATTCTCCTCTTTGCTTCCTATCTTTTAACCAGTTGCCGATCTATGATAGGACACTGCTTCTTATCCCATGGCTCTTTAATGTCCTCAAGTGTCTCTCATAAAGGTCCTTGAAAGTCCAGATACACTATATCCACAAGCTCACCCTTATCCACTTGCTTATTTACACACTCCAAAAATTCCAGTAGATTAGTGAGACATGAGTTCCATTTCCTAAATCCATGTTGACTCTTCCCCATTAGGCCATGTTTATCAATTGCTCAGTAATTCTATTAATAACTGTTTCTACCAGTTGGTCCAGCACCGACATCAGGCTCACCAAATTTGGTAGTTTCCAGGATCACCTCTGGAGCCCTTTTAAAATATTGTTATTACATTTGCTACACTCCAGTCTTCAGGTAAATTGGCAGATTTTAGTGATTGCCATTAGCAAATCACCAATAGGTCTGTAACTTCATATTTGAGTTCCTTCAGAATTCTGGGGTGAATACCATCTGGCCCTGGTGATTTGTTACTATTTACTTTGTCAGTTACTCAGTTTGCTCTAGAAAGAAACTTCTCCAGAGCCACCCGTAGTTTTGACAATTGTTCACCTACAAAGACTTGGTCCAGTGTGGGTATCTCCCAACAGCCTTAGCAGCGAAGACCAAGACAAAATTCATTCGGTTTTCTGCAATACCCCCTGAGTGCCCCTTTCACCCCCTGGTCATCTAGTGCTCCAACTCTCTGTCATTGGTGCTGAAATGGACCATGACAACCAGCTCCTCCCCAGCACTTGCTAAAATCTTATCTAGAGGTTGTATGAGGTTCACAACCGATAGGCACCTGACCATGCAGTCCTCATGACTGTCACAAACCCAGATATCTATGTTCCTAATGATCAAATCATCCACTACTACAGCCATCCTATTCCTGACAGTTGGAGTTCCCTCCCCTGGAGAAGTATCCTCAGTGTGAGTATTTACTACGACATTGTCTGAAGGACATTTCCTACTGTATCAGCTTGATGCCCTCGTTCCTCAAGACCTTCATCCTCCAGAGCAGCTCAGGGGTTGCAGGAAGAGAGGTGGGAATGCTCTACTACATCCCTGAAGGTTTTCTCTATAAACAACTGTCTGCCTCTGAGCCTCCAGCTCAGCCTCCAGAGACTTTAATCTTTCTCTGAGAGGTAGGAGCTCTTTGTACACCAACTGTCTTCTTGTGGCTAAATCTAATCACCTCTGTTCTATTCTTGCCCTCCCTGACCTCTCTGCTGCCTTTGATACTGTCGACCACTCACTCTTGCTGCATTCTTTTCACTCCCTTGGCTTCCGTGGCTCCGTCCTCGACTGATTGTCCTCCTACATCTCTGACCGCTCCTTCAGTATGTCTCTTGCTAACGCCACCTCCTCCTCCCTTCCACTCTGGGTTGGGGTTCCCCAAGGCTCTGTCCTTGGCCCTCTCCTCTTCTCTATCTATACCCTGTCCCTAGGAAAACTCATTGCCTCCCATGGCTTCCAATATCACCCCTACGCTGATGACACCTAACTCGCTCTCTCTACTCCCTCTCTCTCTCCATTTATTCAAGCTCGCCTCACCAGCTGTCTCTCTGACATCTCTACCTGGATGTCTCAACGTCAACTCAAACTCAACATGGCTAAAACTGAACTCCTTATTTTCCCCCCCCCCCAACCCTTCCTCTCCCTCTTCCTCTTCTTGTCGATTCTCATTGATGGGATCACCATCCTTCCCATCCCGCAAGCCTGTAGCTTAGGCTTCGTCTTTGACTCTTTTGACCCTTTCTTCTAAACCCTACATCGACTCTGTTGCCAAATCCTGTCACTTCTCCCTCCATAACATTTCTAAAATTTGCCCTTTTCTCTCTATCTCCTCTACCAAAACCCTTGTTCATGCCCTGGTCATCTCTCGCCTCAATTACTGTAACCTCCTTCTCACTGGCCTCCTCCGGTCTCACCTTTCTCCCCTTATCCCATCCAAAACTCTGCTGCCAGGGTCATCCACCTCGCCCGTCACTTTGACCACATGCAGCCCCTCCTCTCCTCTCTTCACTGACTCCCCCTTCCTGAACGAATTCTCTAAAAGCTCCTAGTCTTCACCTATAAGACTCTTCACAACCTTGTTTCCCCCCCCCATCTCTCTGTGCTAATTTCCCTCCGTACTCCAGTCCATGAACTCTGCTCGTCCTCTGGCCCCACTCTCGCCCTCCCACACCTCCCCTGCTCCCCTAGCAGCCTTTGTCCTTTCTCCCTAGCTGCCCCACATCTTCCCCACCCCCTCCCTTTGTACCTTCAAATCCCTCCTGAAGACCCACCTCTTCCGCTCTGCCCTCCCCGACTACTTGCTCCCCTAACCTAACTCCTGCGGATACCCTCCATCCAGTACAATCCATTACCTAAGGTCTGTGTACTTATATCCTCACCACGTGGACCAACCAGCCATCATTCTTGATGTAACTAAGCCAAGTGCGTGCACCTGGGACCTCACATCCTTGTGAATGTTACACTCCTTGTCTCTCCCTCTGTTCCCTTCCTTTGTCTCCCCCCACCCCCCCGTGTCTCAGGTTGTAAACCCTAGGGCAGGGATCATGTCAATTCAAATACTTTGTAAAGCGCCAGGTACATTGCTGACGCTAATAAATGCTTGATAATAATAATAATAATTAATAATAATTAATAACTGCACACGTATGACCTCTCCCAATTAAGCTGTGCAGAAATCTAAATATGCATTAATTTTAGAACTAATTTCTCTCTAATCCACCCAAACTTTTCAATTAAATTAACTTCCCTTTGGATGTTCTCTATTGGCGTAATGCAGAATGGGTTGTTTTTCTTTCTTTTTTAATTTCCTATCTATCTGGCATACTGCAAAATCACATTTTCACATTAAAAACAAAAACACTAACCATGGATTTGACCTTTGCTGGAAAATGACTGAGTGGAGTATAATTGATATGCCACATAAATGTGAAAAGCAACACTAATGTACCATAAAGGCAGCTCAGTTCAAAACACAGGAAGTCACGCTATTTAAATGCTAAGCATCCAACTGGAATGTGTACCAAGCTGCATGGCATAGCTTCCTTCTATATAGATTTCCACAATTCTAATAAACAACTTTCCAAACTGTACGAATAGTTGGGCAGAGGAACAAGTTACCAAGAGATGTTGTGGAATCCCCATTATTGGGCGTTTTAAAAATATGATGCACAGTCGGTCTTTCAGAGATGGTTCAAGTATCGTTCATTCTGCCTTTGTACGGTGCTATGGTAGAGATGAACTACACCGTCCCTTCAAGGGCTGCCGTTCTGCTAGAGGGAAACCTGGCTTCCTCCGTGTGAACTGGATGAACCATGCAATGAGAACAGAGAAAGGGACCAATCCCAAACCCTGTGGATGAGCATGCACAACTCACGCCCAACTCATGCGCACATGGTGGCTGTTGCACGGTGGCTTAGGGCCACACAGGGCTCTGGGGGCTCACTCTGGGGAATTAGATCACCCCTCTGCTACGCCTTTTCAGCCAAGCCTCGGCTGAACCCCCCCCGAGACACGGGGGTACCCTCTTCTAGGACCCAACACACAGTCCAGAGGGTGTTAGTCCACAGTCCTTTATTAGACCCTGTGTCCAGTGTCCCTGGGGCTGCTGACTCAGTCACCTCCACCCTGCAGGCCCAGTCAGTCTCTCCAGGCTCAGGAGCAACACAGACCATCAACCCATGAAGTCCAGCCAGCCAGGCCTCTAAGCCCCCAGGCTCTGGCCAAGCCTTCCCCAGGAAAGAGGCTCTCCCCTGGGCACAGCCTCTCCCACTTTCCTGGGTCTCTCTGATTCTCCAATCTTCAGTACCCTGGAGAGCATAGAGCAGGAATGCTTCTTCAGGGAGATGTTGCTCCTTAGCTCCCTAGCAGAGACCCCCCCCCCTTGTCTCTCCTTATACACAGGCAGAGTGGGCATGGTCAGGCTACCTCTCCACAGCCTTAAAGGGTCAGTAACCTGTCCACAGTGCCCACTTTGACTGCTTTTAAATGAGGAGCGCTGAAGCGCCTCCTCAACGCCGCATTAAAGCAAAGCCGCCGGAAGTGACGTTCTCCCCGTTGCCGGTGGTGGCTGGAGACACGGGGCTTTGGAGCGGCGCGTTCTTAAGCCTGATAATTGAAGTCTTAAGAACGCGCCGCTCCAAAGCCCCGTGTCTCCAGCCGCCGCCGGCAATGGGGAGAACGTCTCTTCCGGCGGCTTTGCTTTAATGCCGCATTGAGGAGGCGCTTCAACGCTCCTCGTTTAAAAGCAGCCTCTGTCACAGGGTCTCAGCCGGTTTGCCTCACAGGCTGATCCCCGGCTATGGGGTTGGCTCTGCCACCCCCTTGGGCATTCTTGCCATCTGGCAGACCCCCCCATCCCTCTTCTTAAAGGGGAAGCAGCCCCACAGGACTGCTGCCTGCTACAGTGGCACCCCCGTACAAACAGTTCCCCTGCCCATCTTCTGTTCCTTATTCCCAGCCCTTGACCCCAGTCTTGCCTCCTGTCTCCCTGATCCTGTCCTGATCCACCCCAATGGGGCTGATCCCATGACCCACACAGCACACACAAGCTGTGCACGCCCCTGGCATGGGGCCTACGGTGTGCGTGCAAACTGTGCATGTGTGTGCATGGATGTGTGCGGTAGTATGTGCAGGGAATGGGATCAAACCATTTCCTGGATGCCTCACAACTCTGATCCTTCCTCTCCCCCTCCAAAGTCACACAAATGAATTCTGGCTGGGGGGTTAATCTCCTTCACAGTGTTCAGGCTTCTGAACTTTTACTGATAAAACACTAGCATGAGTCTTCCCAGTGTGTGCGTGTGTGTTGGAATCTCAACACATGCTGGAGGGGGCGGGGGCGGGTCACCTTTGGGCAAAAAACTGACTCCATAAAACATCTGCCCCTAATGGTGAATTTGTCATCAGCTTCTGAACATTTAAAAGCCAAGGCTTGTCAAAGAATGTTTTGCTACCTTAATAATGGATGCATCTCAGTGCCTGCCATAATAGTGTACATGTGTTCAATCCTTTGTTGAAGGGATACGTTCTGTATACAGGCAGCCAGTCTCTTTTGTGGCTTATTAGAGAGACAAGAATTTTGCAAAGCATTAGTTTAAAATGAGAACTGTATTCTTCCCTTTTGGTACCCACAACTCCCATTAATAATGAAATGTTAATGATAGTTATGTATTCACATCAAAGGGAGAGCAGGCTCTTTCATCTCAGTTAAATCTTGTTCAAATAATTAATAAAAGTAGTTGTCTAGGAAAGGGAAGAAAGAAAAGATACTAAGAAATTCCTTTGTAGACCTTCTGAAACTGAAAAGCTCCTTGGGAACAGCTTTCAGAATCGAGGACAATCACAAATCCCCCTTAAATGGCTTCCACCACCCTTGAGTGCACGGCGTTCTAAAGAATGTGAAACTAGTTATCGGCCTAGCCATAGACAATTGGAGAGAAGTCAACTCAAAAATCCCTGACATTGCCCATCTTATAAAAGTAATCATAAATCTCACGTTCTGGTAGCTCAGCGCCCGCGTGGAGGATTCCTATCAGGTAGCAAGTCAGCATTAAAACAAGGGGATGGGGGGAGAAAAGAAACCATTTGAAGTTTTCAGCTCAACTCCATAGCGGTCGTCATCCTCAGAGAAAAGGGTGTAATCAGACAGATGGAGGCTGCCCGCCCCCATAGCTGCTCTGGGAGTACTCCTGTAACTGGCCACTTCCAGCCTCACCTGGGTCTGCTTGAAATGGGCCTGGAGGTTTCCCCAGCCCATAGGCCTCCCTTGCTCCGCACTGCACCATAGAGTTGTGGGCGATCACCTGCCACTCTAGCCTGGCACCTGCAACTCTATGGTGGTGTTGTCCAGGCAATGACCACCTGGGTGTGGAGCTCCAGTGTAGGTCCACCCAATGGACAGAAAGCAGTTCCCCCTCTGGTTGGGGCTTCCCCAGAGCACACTCAGCCTGCTCCACTTGCACATACAAACTGCCCAACCCAGGGGTGAAGCAGGTTGGCACTGACAGAAATGGAGCTACCCTCCATCTAAAAGCACCAAGAAAGACAGTAGGAGCTTCCATGATACCAGTCAGGAACACCGGATCCAGATTCTGTTCCTACTTTCAAATCTAGTAGAGACTAGAGACCTTAGATTCAGTGACTTTATCCCAGAGTGGAGAATTCTGTTGCTCTGAGTAATGGACCCAAGGCAGTTGCTATCATAGGCTAGTGTCACCAATGCAGAACATTCTCTGATGTTTGTCTAGATCATCATGCACAACTCAGCCACTAGTGCCACTACTAAAAGTATAGTTCTGGGGTCTTTAAAGCTGGTAGGAGCAGAAAAATATTCTCAATAGTCATCTCGTGGCAAGAACAAAGAATAACCTGATCAGTGTATGGACAAAGTCAGCGTTGGCATGAATGTTGAAGTCCCCCAAGACTACTGTCTTTGGGGACTGCAACCCCACCCCTGACACCACCTCTGCTAAAGCATGTAGGGAGGCTGCTGCACAGGTAGATGCACAGTATACAAGCAGCAATCCCAAACTGTCACCCACCAAATCAAACACAAAGTGAAGAGCTTCAATATCTGATATGGATTGCACAGGATACCACCTCAGTGTCCAACCTTCCCTGTAAATCATGGCTACACTGACTCCTGCCCCCTCCCCCCACCCCTGCCCTCTCTCCGAATGCGACTGATGCTGCACGGAATACCCAGCTGGAACAAGGTCAGCCAAAATAGGGCCCGCCTCATTCTCATATGATACATACAAGATCGGCAGCATAGTCCAGGATTACCTCCTGGACAGTTGTTGCATTATTCGCCACCGATCTTGCATTTAACAGCATCAACACAGGGCTGGGGGCCCCCTGACTGAGAACTATCTGCCTGGGCAGTAGTGAGCGGGTTTTGTAATAAACACCTGTCCCATCTCACTGATCTCACCTCCCCCTGATTGGGACCATGTCTCCCCTGGCCCATCACGACCCCAATGGCTTCCCCTGCCCCCCAACTGCCCCACCGTGGCAGCAGGGGAGAGCTTCCCTTCCCCCCATAAAAATTCCCCACCCCTCCTCCCTTACCCACTTATTCCCCATCACTCCCTGCTCAGGCTCTGCTGAGAGTAGGAGTAAAAAAAAATAGAGGTTTATTGCTCTTCTAGAAGGAATAGTGTTGTCTTTCTCTTCTGTATTTGAAAGAAGCTGCAATCCAAACTAGGCTTGTAGGAGACTGATAAGGTTGTTCCAGATGAATCTGCAGTGCAGTTGGAGTGGTGCGGAGATTTAACTACTACAGCCTAGGTGGAGAAGTGGCCAGTGTAGGACTTCCAGACAGAGATAAAATGGATAGAACATCTGCTACAAGCAGATAATACCAATTTTTTATAGAACTGTCAGGTGCCTGACTGGTACCCAAGTACTGAGTTTGGAAACTGATTACCTGAAAGTACCAGCTGTTACTGATTTACTGTTCTACCAATTGGTAAATGTTAAATCAGTGTCAGACATCGGAAAGAAAATGGAACAGTAAGTTGAAATATCAGCACAAAAAATGGTAAATCATTAACTCAGCCCACCAGGCACTAATTGTGTACCAACTAGTACCTGATATTGCTGGGTTGAGTTGAGTACCGCAGTTCCAACAGGTGTATACCAATTTTTGCAGGTATTCATTTCAGTACCAATTTTTTGAGCTACCGTACTGATTTTTGCTATTTCCCCATACCAATTTACCAATCAGTAAATGACAAATCCCCAATTTACTGATTTACCTATCAGTAAACGGCAACTTGGTTCATTGGTAACAGTAAAAAAATATATGATTTTTTCAGGTAATCAGGTATCTGTTTGGTGCTTGGCATTGTGGGTATTACCCATAGGTAATAAATCGGGTCCCCATTTCAGCTCGAAGCACAATGGGCAACATGTCAGACAGGTGCCTCGTACACCCTAACCATGACGAGGTTTCCGTAGAGGCATTTTATGTATCCATTTCACTGTCAAGCAAAATCTTCTCAATGCTCCACGTGAAAGTGGTGAAGGTGGTTCAGGAAACAGGGAGGAGTGACCGGCATGGAAAAAGAAAGCATAAGCAAGGGAAATCTTTCCTTTCTAATGTTTATTCTGAGTCACGAATGCTGTGTTTGTGCCTGCAGCTCCCTCTGTCCTCTGTGTGAATTATTTATCCCAAGTCTTTGTGTTCAGTGACACGTGTGACTCCTGCAAGCCCATGGATCTTTCCCTCTGGTGCAATTTTCAATAAAGTTGCTCAGTGGGGACGTTTTAAACACGATACATTCAGAGGGCTAGAGACTGGGGGTTTTCTTCTCTCAGCTGTTATTTTTGTGAGAGCATTCTTGAACTTAACGGGGTACCGCCTTGATTCCAATCAGTGCAAGCTAATCAAGTTATAATAATTATATACATTTTTACTTTTTATCTCTTTTTTAAAACTGTTATAGCAAAATTTGCTGACGCAATAAATTTATTCTCTAATAAGCCTAATAAACTCATGCCACACAGTTATGAGATACTCTAAACTACTGATCGCTAGCATGCCGCTGTTGAAGGTAATGGACGATGTCACCAACTCTTACTGTCAGGAGCTGGGAGTGAACATCAGGGGATGGATCGCCCTATTGTGACCAGTTGGGTACTTCTCCCTAAGCAACCTAAATTGGCCAGTCTCAGAGGGAAAAAACAAACAGACGTGCAGGCAACACGGTGGCTCTCCAGTCCGACCCAGGGTGGGAAACATTGCCAAGTCCTTCCCAGGCAGAGGAGGGGCACCAAACGAATGTGTCTATGGGCCAGAGAGCTGTCCTGCTGTCCACATGCCTTCAACCCTGCTCCCTGAGCCCCTCCTCTGCCATAACAGATGGCTATGTTGACCAACGGTTGTGCTTGCCAGGGCAGTCCATGTCCTGAGGCAGGGATGGCATGTCCAAAAAAACATGCTAGCCCACATTGACCTACGTAAGCTGTTCTTGGTTGGGTCTGTGTTTTTGGAGATTTTCTGAGGATACAGCCCAGCAGGGCCAGCCTTAGGATTTGTGAGACCCAGGACGGGGGAGAAATGTGAGGCCCCAGTCTCCCCGGCTCAGGGGGCGCTCCCTGGATCAGTTGGAGGGGGTGCTACCCAGGCCTGGGCTCAGGGATGAGTGGAGAGGCACTCCCCTGCTGGCCTCTGCACTGTTGTTTCTGCCGCCATTGTCCACATCACCGGGGTCCCCGATGGCCCCAGACCCATGACGGTGGGTCCTGATGCTAGAGTGGCAGCTTCTAGATACATATTGGACACAGGCCTCCCTGCCTGTAACTTCCTGTAACTTGGCCCATAATCCTGATGGTGGGTCCTGGGGCTGGAGTGGCTGTTTCTTGATGTGGTGGAATGACATCACCCCTGTGCGAGGAACGATGGCTTCAGACCCATGACAATGGGTCCTGGGGCTAGAGTGGCAGCTTCTGGATATTGGCCACACCCCTCCCTGCCTGTAACTTGGCCCCAGACCCCTAACGGTGGATGCTGGGGCTGGAGTGACTGTTTCTTGGTGCGGTGGAATGACATCGCCTCTGTGCGAGGAATGATGGACCCAGACCCATGGCGGTTGGTCATGGGGCAAGAATGGCAGGTTTTGGATATTAGCCATGGCCCTCTCTGCCTGTACCTTGGGCCCAGAACCCTGATGGTGGGTCCTGGGGCTGGGGTGGCTGTTTCTTGGTGCAGTGGAATGACATTGCCTCTGTGTGAGGAATGATGGCCTCAGACCCATGACGGTGGGTCCTGGGGCTAGAGTGGCAGCTTCTAGATACATAATAGGCCCTCCCTGCCAGTAACGTAGGCCCCAGAACCCTGGCAGCGCATCCTGGGACTGGAGTGGGTGTTTCTTTTTATATATCTATATCTATATCTGCACTAAATCTAACTGCTATTAACTATTCTAAAACCTATTGAACTAAATGGAATATCTGAATAATTAACTACAAAGGCCTTGTCCTACAAACACACTGTATCTCTATCTATCTCTATAACTAAGCTAACTACTATGGATCTATCTAGTAACTATCTATCTAATAACTATTTATCTATATATATACAATATTACACAGGGGGAAACACAAAGAACACAGGGAAGGGTACAAAACTGAAATGAAAATCAATCTAATAATAATCCTACTCTAAATAAATCCAAAACTTCAAACAGGGGAAGGGAATCAGGGATGGAATAAGAGG
>QEPC01014177.1:2883935-2913751 GCA_003113815.1 Sphenodon punctatus | reverse complement strand
GCATGGCAGCAGGTGGCTTTTGGCACCGCTGGACTGGACGTCCATCCCTGAGCGCTGCCGCGCCCCTCCCACCAAAAGGCCTTGAGAATCTTACTCTTACAGTAATGGGTGTTATGATTGTATTACAATCATGGGATAATAAGTGTGGATATCAGCAAACCAGCAGGATAAAGCAATAGTTCATTCCCAGATAGTTAATTTCATCAGTCTTATTCATTTCACCTCACTCTGCTGTGGGTGTGTTAATTTCTAGGGATGGGCGAACACGGTTCGGATGTTCGGAGTTCGGACCGAACTCAGTTTGTTCGGATGTCTGAACCGAACTCTCGAACGATCGAACAGTTCGGTCGTGTTCGGACAAGTTCAGATGAGTTCAGAGGGAGGAAAAATGTCTTCCCATGGCCGAAAAATAGGTTTCAGTTTTGGTTTCATTTCAGTTTCGTTTCGGTTTCACTATTTTTGAATGTTCGGCCAAGTTCGGCCAAACCGAACTCGGCTGAACTGAACCATCGAACCTGAACTCGGGTTTCGAACTGAACAACCGAACATCCGAACTGCATTCTGTTCACCCATCCCTATTAATTTCACCTATCTCTGACAGTGGGGCCAACCAGGACTCGCATGTGGGACCTCTGTGGATCCCACATGCAGGAGGCTTGGGATTACAGCCACTGTCTTGTTAATTTCAATCCTCTGTCAGTTTGTGGATTTCAACCCTGCTCTCTGGTCATTTGGGCAAAACAGGCACAGGGCAGAAGGGGGAGGATGACAATTGCACAATGTTTGTGCTTGTGAGAATGGTAGATCTCATCATTATGTAAAATGCATAACAAAAATGGCACAATTTTAAGATCATGGGAAGATTGCGAGAACAAGAAAATCATGGGAGACACCATCTCACATGCAAACAGCCTGAGTTTTGAAAGCTCTGAGTATCGGGAATAAGGCATCACCTGACTGCTACAGATTAAATAATTCATATATAATTTTCAGAACTTGTTGAATAGATATTTTTTTTAATTAGAAATGCTTCGAAATAAGTAATATCCCTCTACTGGGCCGATGGTTTTGCTGGATAAGCTCTGACTCATCTAATATTTATTTAAACACCATTAAGGTGTAAATGAGAATCTGCGATGCAGGTATGCGGCTACAGCAGCACTCGTAATTACGATGCTCCCACTGTTTCCCCCGCCCCAAATCTTTTCAAGTAAATTCTGACTTTCATGCTGTCCAAAGCTAGCAGGAGGTTTCAACTTGTAGTCATTTGCTTAAAAAAAACACATCACGCCTCAGTCCCAAAACGAGGTTGTAAATGAGGCTGATTTCATTAAGTAACGAGAAAGTTTCTGTTCAGAGTATTTATTTTGGGAGATGCTATTTGCACATACATCTGTAAGTGTCAATTTCAATATAGCCGGATCAGATGTAGGATGGATTTTTAGTCTTTTTTTAAAAAAAAAAATTTTGCTCTTAAACATTAGAGAATGGAGATTTATAGGGTGAGGTAAATCCTAAGATTAAGTCTGAAATGATTTATTTGCCATGTTCATTATGTTGATGAACCGCTCATTTTGTTGTGAGCCAGGCATGAGGGGGCAGCCAATAAATGTAAATAAATAGCGAACTAACCAAACGGATTTACCGAACAGATGAACCGAATGCAGCTGAACCGAATGGCCGAACCCGAACCGCGATCTGTTCACCCATCCCTAATAAGGGCCGAGTCTTTTCACCAGATGTAATTGGTGAAAGGCACCCCAGTCACATCTGACACCTGAAGGTTGTCCAAAGGTTACAGCCCAGGCTAGCCCCAACACTGCCTAGGGCAATCCCAGGCCAGTATATGGCAGCACATGGTTACATGGTTACATGTGCTGCTCAACCAAAGTGGGCCCAAAGCTGCTCTGTTATTACCCCCTATGTGTATGGGGCAACATCCCCAGCCTGGACCACCTTGGTGATGGATCTATCCTCCATGAATTTATCTAATCCTTTTCTAAATTATATGTGTTTAAAAATAAAGCCCCATCCATATTTGCTCCCACTGGAAATGTTCTGTGTTCATTACTCAATATCCTGAATGAAGTTGGCTTGTTTCCTAGAACTTATTTAAATATGAGCAACAAGCCACACTTGAGTGAAGTTTCCTCTCCTGTTTTAAACTGTTGAAGTTGTGACCATTCAAGGCACAATGGGCCTGATACAAAACTTGCATGCACATGGTAAAGCATGCTGCACGCAAATTGTGCACATGATACATTCCCTACACTGGGATTGTGCCTTGGTTGTGCACACATTGAGTGTAAACAGATGGAGAACAGCTCCACTCTTGCCTGTGGCAGCCTCCTTCACCTCAAGGCTGACCTATCTTTGAAGACCAACCGCCAGATGTGCGAAGCGGAGCAGGCTGCGGCTACTATGGGACAGCCTGGCAGGCAGTGCTTCAGAAGTTCGCAGAGCACACTTCGTCAAGGGAGCTGGCCAAACCCATAGCAGCTGGCAAACACGGAACCCCTGTCTGTCTAAACAGGGCCATGAGCACTGGCCAAACAGAGTCCCACATGGATCATAGATGCCAGCAGACAAAATGGCCAGAGTGGCTGTTACTGCAGCATCCCATTGCCATGGTTACCAGAGCACGCCATGGGGTTTGAGTGTGGGGTTGGTTTGCCTGTTTATGTGTTTCCGAGTTGGGGCATAACCAAGTTAAGAGGGAAGTGTTTGCTGCCATCACACTTGGTTCACCTGTGCACCATGCTGTTTGTATGAAAGAAGGCAAACTCGTGGGCCCGTGCAACTCCGAATTGGGTCACCCATAAGAACATAAGAAGTGCCATACTGGGTCAGAGCAATGGTCCATCGAGCCCAGCATCCTGCCTCCGACAGTGGCCAATCACGGGGGCCTGAGAGAAGCACCCAACAGGTCACCATGCTATCCATTCCCTGGCGGTCATCCCCAGGCTCCCGACAGTACTGGCTCCATCATGATCCCTCTCCTTCTGAAAACACCCATTGTGCACAAAGCCTTTTGCACAATGTTATAGGGTTTAGGTTAAGACTGAATGTGATTTTCTGTACAGTTACTTCACTAAATATTTAGAGCGGAAAGGAGTACCTGCAAAAGGGGCCCTGCTACTGACTTGTGCGGAGCAGGGACAAATTTGTACCCGTCCCATCAGGGGAACAGGCACTGGTAACGGGGGCAGGAAGCCGCCTCAGGATTCTTTCCTGGGCGGCGAGGCTCTTGCAGGCTCCAGCGTGCTCCGTTGCAGTCTGCAAAGAGCGAGTTAGCAGCGGCGCAAAAATGCGCCTTAGTGATTGGCTCAGCTGAGCCATGTGGTGCGGGAGGCGCGGAATGGCGGCATTCGGCTGCAAGCAGTGCCAGAAGCCCACCCTCCCACCCTGGGATAAGTACTGTGGACTTCGTCCGGTCGCCTATTAATTGAGGGATCAGGAAGTAATTTTCCCATGAAGTGGGTTTTTCGGCTTCCTCACAGTGCTGTTCTTTTTAAGGATTCTGGGTTGGGTCGGTGTTTGTGGCAGTGCAAATTATTAATCCAACTGGCGGTGTTCAGTACCATGAAGAAAACCTTTGAATAGGACCAGAAAATTGGCATGGGTGGCTATGGGAAACATCTGGTATGTGTAGGGTAGTAGGCCACCTGGAAGTTGGATCCAGGAAGCAGGTGAGGAAGGGGGCTCCCGCTCCTATCCCTATAGAGGGATATTGGCGTAAGGTGCCACATGGAAGGATCTAAGCAGTCCCAATGTGGCGCCAGTCGTCAAGCCTTCCCTGGGTATGGCTAAGGTGGTCTAATGGTGGAATGGATTGGACTGGTAACTCCAATCGGGTAACAACACATGGTACTGAACGCGGGGAGTGAGAGTCATTATGACCAGGTGTCTAACAGTCAGGGTGTACCTCACTCCCCTTAGGACTCACCCAAATCAGGGGTCTACTTGATTGGCTCATGGACAATTCTGATGAATTCTAATTGGCGATGAGAAATTAAAAGGGTATGGATCCACCGTTCTCATTGTTAGGGTGACTGGGTTTTAATTGGTTTTGTTCTTTAACAGGTTTATCGTTGGCTGGTTATTAATAAACAGTTGCGGCCAGTTCACCCAAAGCTATGTGGTCCGTGTGTTTATTGAGTTGTGCCTTATTTCCTGTGCGGGGACAAACAGGAATACCCACTGAATTTCTGGTACTCCAATTGATCTGAAATTTTTGGATACTAATCAGTACCCGAAAAGTGCCAGATATGGCTACCTGACGTCCTGAAACATAAACCTTCATGCCGAAAACACCGATTTTCATACAGAAATACCAAATGCTGGTACTGAAATAATGATTTCCAGTCCTATTTTATTTTTTTAGTTTTTGCCCTGTTTTTCTGAGTTTCCATCCTGATTTACTGTATTATTACTTGTAAATCAGTAATAGTATAGCCTGATATTTTTTTTGGTAATTGGGTACCCAATGGGTGCTCGATCAATCCCACGAGTATCTGACAACTGAAATTGCAGGAATTTCCCGCAGGTACTAAATCAAACATCCATTTCAGTTCTAGTTCTTTTCTATCTAGAATGGGCCTCTACAAAGGGCATCCTCCATTTTGTTTTGTGGGGTTACCCTGCTGAGGTAACAGTAGCCCTATTTGCTGTTCGGTTTGAATGCCGTCATGTTAAAAGAAAAAAATATTTTAGCTGTTAACATTTATAGTAGGGCGGGAATGAGATAGCGAGATTATTTATTTTTTATTTATTTATGTCACATGATTTATTATCCCGCACCCTCCTGCTGTTTGCAGCTCAGGGCTCACAATGCTGAGCTCACAATGTTTCTTATAACATAAAACATAAAATACAACTATAATATAAATATAAAAATACAAGTATAAAACTAGCAATATAAAATAACACAAAGATGGAATAAAAAGTTCCCCCTACCCCCACCCATCATCCGTCTCCCTCACCAAAAGCCTGGTGGAACAGACCGGTTTTACACTGTTGTCGTAAGGAGGGACGGTCCGGGGCCTAACAGATCTCTGCCGGGAGGGAGTAACACAGCCTCGGTGCGGCCACCAAGAATGTCCCCCTCATCGTTGGCACCTGAGAAACTTGGGGGACCTCGAGGAGGGCACTCTTAACTGACTGAAGGGACCGGTCCAGGGTCCGGGGAATGAGGCAGTCGTGCAGTTAGGTAGGGCCCAGGCTGTATAGGACTTTATAAGTCTAAACCAACACTTTGAACTAGACTCAGAAAACTATCGGCAGCCAGTGCAGAGACTGGAGCACTGGTGTAATGTGCTCACGATGATCTGTTCCCGTAAGGAGTTGGGCCACCATGTTCTGCACTAACTACAGTTTCTGAATCATAACCGATACCAATTAGACAATATCTTGTCCAAAATCCCAGTGTTCGGTTCATCCAGGGATGAACTTTTCTAGGCCATTTTTTACATGAGGAAAATGGCTGCCACCCTTACCCCAAATGACAGCAATAGCATCACCATACAACACAAGGGACACTCACTTGAAACCAAATTCCCCAAATAGCAACACAAAAAAACAACAAATCATCAACATAGGGAATGGTAGATAACAGTAGGTCAATAAATATAAATTAGCATGATACTTCTAATAAATCGACAGCATTAAATGCGCTTATCAGTTATATGTACAAAGCTTTATTCCATGTAAGCTATTGACGTGTTTCAACTCATAACGTCTTCCTCAGAATAGCATGGATATTCTTACAAACTGTTCCAAAACGAATTCTAAAATACAAACTAAGTAATTAAACAGAGGACTAACCACTCCTCTATATATCATTATAAATATTTCAAATATATCTTAATACAATTGAAAGTAAGTGAACCCATCAACATATGAATTCAAATTATTGTAAAATGAATGAATATCCATCTACTAATCTTGCCATAATATATCATAATCAAACCTCTTTACAATGGAACAAAGTCTAAATAGAAAACCAAAATCAACCAGTGGCCATAGTCAATAAACACCCCATTTTTACTATATAGAGTGTGGAACAAACCTCCTCCACAAAAAAAGGGAGGGGGAATGGAGGGGGAGAGGGAGAATGATAAAACAATCCCCCAATCCTACCTCCTTGTTTTGATCAGATTTTTCTATGGAAAAGATACATAGATGCTGTTTTTATGATTTGGCTAGGTTCGGTTAATAAATTAATTGCTTTTCACAGTTGGTTGAACGAGTGTCAACCGCTCATTAGGTTTGAATTGCACTATGATTCGAAACAGGTTCCATTCTTGGATATTGTTGTTTCATTAGAACCAAATGGTTTCGACCCTGCCACGTGTTACAAACCCACTGACTGCAATACTTACTTACATTTCAATAGTTTCCATCCATCTCATTTGATAAGAAACATACCGTATGATCAGTTTTTGAGGATACGTAGAAATTGCTCTAGTGATGAGAGATTTCATTTTGAATCGACATGTATGTATGACAATTTCCGGAAGAGGGAATATCCCACTAAGTGGTTAAAAATAGCACAGAGTAAGGCTCTAAGGTTGCCGGAAGTGATTTACTAGAAAAACGTTCTCCAATGGGTTCTAGATCACGTATAGTGTGCCCATTGACTTATGGTCACCTTTCCCATAGGATTCGTGCTATCGTTATGAGATTTTTTTTTCCTAGTTAGTTTATTAGGATACTAGCTTTCGCCATGATCCAAAACACACGAAGATACAATACAAAATAAAATAAATAAAATGAAATAAAATATGATCTTAACTGACATTCATGCAGTCCTATGCTTTATAAATTTAGCGATTTATTCCAAAATATAACATATCCAATACGCCAGGACAAGACCATACAGCAAATATAATCCATAACATCAGAAATTAATAGTTTGAACAGTGTCTTTAATAAATCCACTGCTCTATAGCTGCAGATATTGGAGAATAGTACAGCACGCACCTTGGTGTGATGGTCCCCCCCCTCCCCTTTTTTTCATTCAAGAGAAGTAACAATTTAAGAGAGTTGTTAGTGAGGGCAGATTTTTTACCTCGTAAAAAAGTTATTCGTATGGGGGTTGGTGAACCGGTTTGTGATAATTATAAGTGTTGACATTATAAATTTTGTCTATTTACTATGAATATTAAATCTTTTGCATCGGCAGGGGATGCTGTCGCCCAGTCTCAAGGAGGTTGTTGTGCGCCCCCTGCTGAAGAAGCCTTCACTGGATGTGGACGCACTCGCCAGTTACAGTCCTGTCTCTAATCTTCCCTTTTTAGGGAAGGTTATTCAATGGGTGGTGGCTCTGCAGCTCCAGGCGCATCTGGACTGTATCGGTTTCCTTGACCCTTTTCAATCTGGGTTCCCCCCTGGCTATGGCACTGAGATGGCGATGGTGGCTTTGGTGGACGATATCCGCCAGGAGATGGATGCAGGATGTTCTAAATTCTTGATCCTTGTAGATCTCTTGGCCGCTTTTGATACCGTGGACCATGGGCTGCTGCTGAGATGGCTGTGAGACCTGGGGGGTCTGGATGGGACTGTCCTTGGGTGGTTCCGCAAATTCTTCTCCGGGAGAAGTCAGCGGGTGGTGCTGGGGGCTGAAACATCTAGCCCCCGGGCATTGACCTGTGGCGTTATGCAGGGTTCGATTCAGTCTCCGCTTTTGTTTAATGTATATATGCAGCCCCTGGGGGAGATCATGAGAGGGTTCAGGGTGCGTTGTCACCAATATGCTGATGATACTCAGCTGTGCCTCTCGTTTTTGACCGACCCAGGTCCTGCTGTCTCGTTGCTTTCCCCATGTTTGGAGGCTGTGGTGGATTGGATGCAGCAGAGCAGACTGAAGCTCAATCCTGATAAGATGGAGGTGATGGTGGTGGGTAGGGCAGGGGAGGTGCTGACCCCTCTGGTGGGGGGGGGTCTGCCGTCCCATAGTCCAACAGGTTCAGAGTATGGGGGTGGTGTTGGATCTGAGCCTCCGTCTGGATCGGCAGGTGGAGGCGGTGGCTAAAGCAGCCTTCCGCCAGCTGTATCTGGTGTGGAGGCTGCACCCATACATCTCTGGGCTCGACCTGGCCACTCTTATTCATGCCTTCATCACCTCGAGGCTAGACTACTGCAACACGCTCTGCGTGGGGCTTCCCTTGGTTCTGATTCAGAGGCTGCAGCTGGTGCAGAATGCAGCGGCCCATCTCCTTACAGGAAGGAGGCGACTGGAGCATATTACACCTGTGCTCCGCACTCTGCACTGGCTGCCTTTAGCGTACGGAGCCAGATTCAAGGTGTTGGTGTTGGTTTATAAAGCTCTATACTGTCTGGGCCCCTCATACCTTGGGGACCGCCTCACCTTCCGCACCCCAGAGCAGCCCCTGCAGACTGCCGGGGGTGCCTTCCTGGAGGTCTCCCATCTTAAACGGGGGGCCACGATGGAGAGGGAGTTCTCGGTGGCTGGGCTACGGCTTTGGAACTCCCTCCCCAAAGAAGCTCGCCTGGCCCTGGGTCTGATGGCTTTTCGTCGAGCCTGTAAGACCTGGCTGTTCACCCAGGCCTTCAGAGGGGAGGGTGGGAGGGGAGGGGAGGGAGGTGGAATGTTTGAAGGGGGGTAGTTTTACATTATTTATATTGTGGTTTTATGTATTTTATTATTGTTTTAGTTGTGAGCCGCCCCGAGATGCTGTGGGCAATGAGGGGGCGGCCAATAAATGTAAAGAAATATAAAAAATTAAAAAAAAGAAAATGGGCAGACAATACAGTTGAGACATTTCAGTAATTGTTCAACCACTCAGATAGTTTATGCCATTAAATGTCCATGTGAATTGCTGTACATTGGACAGACAACGAGAGCATTAAAAGTGCACATTGGGGAACATATTAGTTGTTATATCTGCACCTTTAGTGCAGCATTTTGCTGTATGTGGCCATAATTTTCATGATTTATCCTTTTGTGCCATAGAACAGATGAATGGCACAGAAAGGGTTGAACAAAGGCTGTTACAAGGTGAAACATTTTGGATTTTTAAACTTAACACTGTTAAACCCTCTGGTTTGGTTTGAATGATTCTTTAGAATTGAAATGCTTTTTGTAAATGGTTTTCCATACACAATGATTTTATAAAATACCACTCCCCCACAAGGTTGTCTAGTATGATTTATATTAATGCAATATAGGGTGATTTTAGACATGCCGGCCTCCCTTCTTGACACGGTGCGTAGTCAATTCTTCGTCCCTGAGCGTAATCAGGCTGGCTGATCAACAGATGTGCTGGCCTGATTCAGCTCGGGGATAGGGGAGGGGCGGGGCTGTGCATCTGTGGCCCGCCCCCCACTCCCCTGGCAGCCCACCCTCCTGGAGATGGGTGGGCACAGTGGCCAATCCAGCCGCTGCGCCTGATCCTGTCTCGTGGCCGGGACCACACTCCGGGCTCGGCAGTGGTAACAGACGTTACTGGCTGCCGATTCTGGACCATGGTCCAGGTGACCACCATTCCGGAGGGGAGGCCGGCCTCCCCTCCGGAACGGGGGTTAATTGGGTTCCCACCAGATGTTCACCACAGTGAACACCCGGCGAGAATCTCTTCAGATGTTACATTACCACACTCAACCACGGTGTGTCCCCCATGGTGGTGGTTGGTCCTGTAACGTCTGGTTGTTCGCCGCCAGATGTTCACCACAGTGAACCACCGGCAGTGAGCAAAATAACCACGCTTTCAAGTATGGTCCGGGCACCATCCTCAAAAGCGTGGTTAATTGAACTACGGCCCGGAATTGGTTGATGGTAATGTCTGTTACCGCTGCTGATTCTGGGCCATGGCCCAGACCCCAGGTCAGAATCGGGCGCAGTGGCCAAATTGGCCGCTGTGTCTGCCCGTCTCCAGGAGGGCGGGCTGTGCGGCCGCACGTTGAGCCGCGCAACTCCACCCCCCCGATTCCCCACCGGAATTAGTCGGCACGTCTTCTGGATGTGACGTTTTGATTCTGGCGGGGAAGCAAAAGGTGATTCCATGACGGTGACAATAGGCGCCCCGTCACGTCTGAAATCACCCGTTACGGGATCTCCCCCAACACAGGTTGTTCACTGTGGTAAAAGGGAAGCCCGTAACATCTGAAATTACCCACAGAGTGTAGGTTTTAATTTAGTGGTTAGAAATTGATTTATGCAGAGCACTTGGTAGGATTTGATATATTCAGAGTCCTGGGCGATTGAGGTTTTGTATTTTACTGTTTGAGTCCTAGTTCATTTAGTGTTAAATTCATCTTTAGTTCTGGGTGATGGAGGTTTTTTGTATTTAATTGTTTTAATTTATTTTGAGGTTTTGAGTATGTTTTGTTTGAAGTTTAAAGTTACTTAGAATGTGGTTTTTGCCATTTGTTTTGACTTATTCAGAGATATGGGCGACTTTCCTTTGGCCGTTCCCTGTGTAAGTTTCCCTCAGCTGAGGGTAGTTAAGTAAACACATCCAGATGAGGCAGTTTTTAGTTTTTAGTAAGTCTATTTAAAGAGGGTGTGTTCTGTGAATTAGGTTGTTTCACCAGTAGAAGAAGTTTTTCCCTGTAGGTTTTTCCAAGTGGTTTGAGTACGAAGTAAGAGTTTTGATTCCTTACCAGGTACGTAGTGTCCTTCAAGTTTGTGGTTAGGGGTTTGGCAATAATCTTTTTTGTTTGGTGGTTTGTTTAACTTTAACAATAGGTTAAACCAATGCTAGGGGTGGGAAGTTTGGATCTCCCAATATTAGAAACTGCTGGTATTTGGCAGTATTGGGGATATCGGATAGATCCGAGAATTCCCCATACTGGTGCCGATTCCGGCATCGAATTTTTTTTTACATTGCAGCCATTGAAATCAATGGCCTCAATGTTAAAAAAACAAAAAACAAAAAAAAAAAACCAAACTACTTTCCCTCCCCTCCCACTCCTTCTCTTGAAAAAAGATCCAGGATGGGCACTGACAGGGTGGGTGGGGGGTGGCCCCCTTCCACCTGTGAAGCCTGGGAGGGGGAAGTTTTGGGGGGGTTAATTGATTTCAGTGGGGACACTTTCCCATAGAAATCAATGAAACAAACCGGTACCGGTAAACCAGTTTTACCGATAAAACAGATTTTTTTTGAAACCGGTAACCGGTAAAACCGATACCTGTTTTTTTCAGTTTGGTTCCACCCCTAGTGCTGACCATTTGGTATTTTGAATATATTTTTTGTAGTCTTTTAGGAACTTATGGAGTAGAGAGATTTTTTCAACAAGTAACAACTTTTGATGTTTTTATTTCATATTCAGTGCTGTTTACAGTATGTTCGTTTTATATACATTTTCTAATATGGAAGAATAGCTCACGTTTTGTTGAGCTACATTCTTTACTACAAGGAGGTAGGATTGGAAGATTGTTTTATCATTTTCCCTCCCCCTTTTTTTTGTAGAGGAGGTTTGTTCAACACTCCATATAGTAAAAATGGGGTGTTTGTTGACTATGGACACTGGTTGCTTTTGGTTTTCTATTTAAACTTTGTTCCATTGCGAAGAGGTTTGCTTTTCTTCTTTGATGCTTTTTTGGAATTTACAAAGGATACCAGGTAATTTGGGTTGGATATTATTTTCAGTTGAAAAAAATATATTTATACTTTACTTCCTTTTTTCTCCAGGACATTGACTAACGGGTGGTATTTGTAAAAGTTGTGTATGGTTTGCTTTATGCAAATAATTATGTATTAATGTAATGTACTGTCTTAATCATTATTGAATGAACGATATGTTATGGCAAGATTAGTAGATGGATATTCATTCATTTTACAATAATTTGAATTCATATGTTGGTGGGCTCACTTACTTACTTGAGATATTTTTAATGATATATAGAGGAGTGGTTAGTCCTCTGTTTAATTACTTGTTTTGTATTTTAGAAGTAGTTTTGGAACAGTTTGTAAGAATATCCACGCTATTCTGAAGAAGACGTTATGAGTTGAAACACGTCAATAGCTTACATGGAATAAAGCTTTGTACATATAACTGATAAGTGCATTCAATGCTGTTGATTTATTAGAAGTATCGTGTTAATTTATATTTATTGTCCTACTTTTATTATCTATCATTCCCTATGTTGATGATTTTTTGTTTTTTGTTTTTAGCAATAGCATCACCGCCATTTCGGTTAAGGGCATTGGCTATTTTGTGCATGCACAATCCGTTGCCCTTAACAAAATGGTGGCAATGATCTTGTGGCCATTTTGGTGAAGGATGGAGGCCACTTTTGCACATGCGTAAATAGTTTGGCGACTGATTTATGCATGCACAATGTTTTAAAAAAATGTTTCTCATCAAGAACTCACACCAGGACTGAGATCTCAGACTCAACATAGCAAGAAATGCTTGCAAGCCGCTCTTTAGCTTCTTTCTAATTTATACCCAGTGTTTTCAAACCTTGCTTTGAGAACATTCGGTGTTCCTCAAATTACTGGTACGTACTGGGAAGCAGAAAGTTATATGCTAAAGTTATAATCAAAGAAGCAGCAAGAGACCATTCAAACATGGATGAAGGGAGGAAAAGCATTTTGTCATTTGTTCGATTTAAAAGGGTATTATTCCATTTTCCTTGTGAAAACATCGTTAATTTATTTTTCCCCCCAGATCCAAGTTGTTTTTTTATTGTGTGTTTTTTTTAAAAAACAGATCTGTCATAATAGAATTATTATGAATCATTTAAGTGCAACTCTATTTTTTGATTAGTAGAGCACACACACTGGGACTTCTAATGGACTACAAAGGCTTTGCACATAAATTTCTTGATTGGATCAAAGTGCCTTGATCTACAAGAGTTATGTGAAGGTGGGTTTTTTAATTGAAATTTTAAATGGGGAGAAAAAAGTTTGTAAGTTATACGCACCTTTTTAGTCTATAACCTCTCAGGTTAGAGTAGTTGGACTCCGAATGGCTCATTAACTATAATAGCTTAGCCTCTAGCTGCTTCTCATTGTTTTATGAGCCAGACTTCACATCTCTCCTGTAATTTAGAAGGAGATCTGCACACTATTTTTATTGGAGGTCTAAGGTCACCCAATGTTGAACAGTGTCTGAATTTTATTTTAATGAGATAACTCAGCAAAAAGTCTAAACAGAAGGTGCAGTTCACTGAATGATCTAGTAGCTCACGGCCTCAGACATTTTATTTATGAAGTAGCAAATTTTGAATGAAGGCAGCAGCTGAAAGAAGGGCATCTTGGCAGTTCTGATATTTGCTGGTGAAATTTTCAAATTAAAACATTTGTCCATAGATGTTGAAAGTAGACACTTTTTGCATGAGTATAACGGAGTCTCAACATTTGACATGTTGACTGCCTTGGGCAGAAATTTATTGTTTTGAATCTGGACTTCATTTGTCTAATTGCTGTTGTCAATATTATCCACACTTTGTTAGAGGGATAGGGGAAGGCTGGGGGGACAAGGGTTGCCCAGGCGCGCCACACTCTCTCGGAAGGCTCTGATTGCAATCGAAGGGGGTCCCGGAGGCCCGTCAGGATAGTATGTGGGCCGTTCCTTGGGCTTTCGCACCTGGAACTTAGGCCCCTATCATCATAGGGCACAGAGCTTAGATTCAAGGAAGGGACTTTCACACCACAAGGGAGGGGCAATGACGGTGGGGATTGGTGCGGGGGAAGTAGGGCAAGGGCCCAGGGGTAGAGGGAGCAGGGAGGCAAGGGCTGGCACACAGGCAAAGGGTGAAGGGAGAGAGGGGGCCCAGGGAGGGGCAGAAACGCCAGGCCCGCAGGCCCCTTCACACTACCCACTCAAGCTTTCAAGGGTTAACAGGGACCAGGAATACAACAATCACAAGGTAATACTGGAAGACACAATCAGCGTAATTCACACCACAGAGGGGGACAGGTGGGGAACAGGGAGGCAACAAGGGAGGCAAACACCAAACGGAAGGTTCTCAAAATCGTAGATACTCAGCTTTCAAGCAGGGAGGGGGCTAGTTCATCCAGGCAAGAGCTCTGTTCACCGGCCCAGAACTCCTGGAGCGGCCGGTTTATAAAGGGGAAGCCCCGCCCTCTACACGCCCCCGCAAGCGTGCGGAGCGGCGCAACGGTGGGCGGGGCCCTGCTTTGTCGGGGGCGGCCTCCGCTGTGGGCGTGACGTCAGCCTGCGCCGGAGTCCCTGTTCACCGTGGAGACGCCCACGCCGAGGGAGAGCTACCGGGGGCGGGGTTTGTGGTGTCGGAGGGCGGCCGCCGCGCAAGGAAGCGGCCGCGGCGGCTGACACACTTAGAAAACATTGGGCAATTTCAGACATTACGAGATCACAGTCAATCAGAGTGAACCACACCCAATTCCCCAGCGCGGCCAATGAGCCCTGAATGTCTGTTCGACTGCATCCAGATGTTCACCATAGCCAATCACCGGTAGGGGCCAAGGCCAACCATGGTTCTGGAGCTCAAGATGGGAGCAGGTCCAGAACCATGGTCAATGCAATCCCCACCAGGAAATGACCAAAAGTAACATCTGAACGGCAACTGCCAGGCGCGATCGCACAGAACGATCCCATGTTGTGGCGAATGCATGCAGCATAGCTGCCAGGCAATGGCCAACAAACAGAACAAGGAGGGATATTTAAATGGCACACTGCAGCAGGGGAATGAGGTGGTGAGACAGGAAGAGAGAGTGGAGAGACAGGACAGTGATGGAGCGTGAGCAGCAGCAGCAGCAGGAGCTAGAGCAACCCACCCCACAGACGGATACTGAACTGGGGATGGAGGCCCCCCGCAAATGGGTAAGGAGACCACAATGGGATGACTGGGATGTGGGGGTGCAGGGGTAGCAGACAGCCATGGAGGAATGGCGGGAGGGTGGCGGCCGGGAGCAAGAATGACACAACCACAGCACCCAACCCCTCATGTCCACCCAACAGACCAGGAAACGTGCCCGAGTTCCAGAACCCCCACAGGACACCAGCAGGGAGGAGCCGCAGGAGGCAGAGGAGGAGGTGGTGGCACAGGAGCCATAGGGCCCAACACGGAGATGGAGGTAACCGAGAGGGGACAGTGGGGAGTCCAGGAGACCCAGGACTTCATCAGGATCTGGGGGTCCCTAAAAAACAAGGTAGAGCTCGCAGTCAACAAGCACAATGAGTACGTGTTCGACCTGATAGTGAGGGAAATGGAGGAGACCGGATACCAGAGGTCGGCAGCACAGTCGGTGCCGGGCCAAGGAGCTCACAAGGGGCTACAAACACAGAAAGGACAATAACTAGCAGTCCAGTCATGCAGCATGGACCGCATCCTATTATGATGCCCTAGAAAGGATCATTCACATGAAGGGATCCATTGTGGTAGGGATGGGCGAACAGATTGTGGTTCGAGTTCGGCCATTCGGTTCGGCTGCGTTCGTTTCGTCCGTTCGGTTTGCCCGTTCGGTTTGGTTCGTCGGTTCGAATGTTCGGCCTTTCGGTGGTTCGGATCGAACGTTGAGTTCGGATTCGGGATTCGGTTCGGTCGAGATAGGTTCGGTCTTTAGTTCGGTGCAATCGGGAACTGAAAATGACATTTAGTTTTTGAAATAAAAGGAAAAAACTAAAAAACATATTTCTGGCCATAACATTTTTGTTTCTTATTACTTTTTGATGATATTTAGGGAGATTGTACCCCCCAATGGAGCGCACCAAGTAGACCAACATTCGGAATGATTAGATAAAGGAAACTGATTTCAGAAGCAATTGAATATTGTGATTTTAAGAAAAGCTCCATACACATTCATGACTACAACTTCTTTATCTTGCATCCAATGTTCATGAAACTTGTGCATATTACATCCCTCTATATGCTTAATATTTCTGCCAATTTTAGGAAAGAGTGGATAAAGGGTCCCAAGGGTATAAGACATTAACCTGAAAATACATTTCCAGCTGTTACATTTTGATATTCCATTCTGTTTACAGGATATTTGACAGGAATGTATCAAATACCGTTCCTGCTATTTCAGCAAATGTACAGGAGATTTTGATAAAGGGAACCACTTCTGTTGGCCAATTTGCATCACAAACCGATCTTATACCACAGTGACATAAGAGAATCCCAGGCATAGGCCCCTTCTCTACATTTGTTGTACAGGCATATAAAATTGAGACCCTTTATAATATCTCTCTGATATTTGGCAGAGATGATCATGAAAGTGAAATATATAGTCCTGCCAAATTTCATGTACACTGGTTGGACTACAAAGATGTTATAATCAGACATACATTTATTTGTTAATTGCTTATACCACCAAGACCTTTTGTCCAATCCTTCTGAAATTTGGCAAAGATAGTTACTATGGGAAGGGGTATAAACTTAACATGTTTCACCTACATTAGATGTGAGGCAAAGAAGTTACAGCTAAGAATGTATATGTAGAATATTGCAAAATACAATAATGCAACTGCTTCTAAAATCGGATTCCTTTATCCAATTGTTTTGATATTTGGTGCACATAATGAGTTCTATTGAAGGTAGAGGCACCCCAAATTTCAGCCACATAGCTTAAAAAACAAAAAAGTTACAGCCGATAATGTGTTTTCCATTGAAACCAATGGAAATTCAATTCCGAACTCACCGAACGCATCCGAACCGAACGTTCGAATTCGAGTTCGGTTCGACCGTTCGGTTCGGTTGACCGAACTGTTCGAGTTCGGTTCGAACTCCGAACGTTCGAATTCGAGTTCGGTTCGACCGTTCGGTTCGGTTGACCGAACTATTCGAGTTCGGTCCGAACTCCGAACTTCCGAACCGCGTTCGCGCATCCCTACATTGTGGCCCCCAAGCTGGTAGGGAGCACTGTAGCACAGGCCTGGACATGGTAGGATGTCCCACCTCACATGGAAGCACCGGGTGCATCCACAGACACTGCCGGACCCGCACCCCAAGAGGAATGTCCCAGGACCTCAGGGACCAGTAGGCCCCCGTCATGGTCAGTCACAGAGAGCCCACTACTGCACTTGGGGTTGGGCTCTGATGATGATACGCTGGTCACCCTTAGCCAGTGGATGCACAGGAAGCACTGCGAGGAGAGCCCTATCGAGCAGCCTCCCATGGAGGGCTCGGAGACGGACATAGGAGGTATGCACAGGCCGTGGAAGGCACAGGGACCTGCACAGACCCAGTAATGGAGCAGGGGGGTACAATAGGCAGGGAACTATTCCAAACACCCCCCCCCATCTGTACCTTAGGAGCGACTAAGGGAGAGGAGGAGGCAACGGAGGGGAAACGGGCACCGAAAGCAATGGAACAGGTGGTGGAAGATAAGTGGAAGGGACGGACGGCAGGAGGGGGACGGGGTGGGCAGGACATGGGGATAGGGAGAGGGGAACCCCAACACCACACACCCATGGTCGTTCCCACACAGGAGGCGGAGAGGGACCAGCACCAGCAGCGGGTGGAGCGAGGTGAGTGTGGGGGGGGGTGACCAATGGGCCGGCAGAGGGTGACAGCCCAAGGGGGAGAAGTTCAACCCCCACACATGGCTCCCAGAGGACCCCTCAGACTGGTGGCCAGAGCTGGAGGGTGGGGCGCCAAGGGTGACCATGAGGGAATAGGGGATGGGTAGTGGGTCACAAGTGCATGGAGGGATGGGAGGGGACCCAACCACCCAAGCGTAAGGGAGAGGGTTGGGCAGGCATCCCAGGCCATGTCCCTGCACTGTTCCAGGGAGGCACATGTGCAGCTGCCAGCTGCCCTATCGAGCCAACCGAACCCATATCCTGAAGATCCGCTTCCCCGGCCACCGCACAGCCCTGAGAGGGACCAGTACTGGCAACCCATAGGATGTGGAAGCACAGGGAACATGTGTGCCACTGGCAGGACTACCTGGAGGAGGAGTTAATGAGGACCAGCACAGAGCAGGGGGAGGGGACGATCGCCTCCATTGACAGGACACTAGCAGGGCCATGGAACAGCTGGAGGGATGGGACAGGCACCTCCTATCCAAGATGGGGAAGGAGAGGCGGCTGCAGAGACGGGACCACACACGCCAGATGGAGGCGATACAGAAGTTGATGGACACCATTGACCGCCAGGCTGCTGAGCACTCCCAGAAGCTGGGCCAGTCCCTAGAGATCAGCACCTCACTGCTGCTACATGCAGGCACGATGAGTGCCTACATCATGGCAGCAGCACACCCGGGTGCCATACCGGCTGCAGCCCCACACCCACCTGCCATCCCACCACCGGTGTTCACCCCTCAGCAGCAGCAGCAGCAGCAGCAGCAGCAGCAGCAGCCCAGAAAACAGGGCCCATGCATCTGCTTCCCCATTCCACCGGAGCTGAGATGGCAACAGCTGCCCTGCCAGGTGTAGCAGCAGTAGGCAATCCCAGGCCCGGACCAGACCCCCAGCAGCAGCCACAGAGGAGAGCCAGAAAGCCATGCAGAGCCAGGAAACAACAGAGGGGGACACCAGTGCAGATGGCTTACAGACTGCAGAGCAGCCCACCTGGTGATGGAGAGGTCATCCCGGAAGCAGGCAGGGCCAGGGGTCAGGGATAAGGTGAGGGGGAAGTAGAGCATGGGGATCACTGTGCATACAATACAGACACCTTTATTTACTGTAACCATCATATCCATAATTAATTGATACACACACTGGGGACCTCGAGCTCACCAACTGCGGATCAGGCACTCCCTGGCATAGGCATGGCAGGGGTCCCACCCCACGGACCCCGGGAGCCTCAGGCCTGGGGAAGCTATGCTATGTGCCTCGTAAGTGCTGCTCAGATCCGCTTAGCATAATGGTACTCCCTGGGGTTTGCTACATTCATGTATAGTGGAACGGGGCGAGCTGACTGCTGTGGCCTGGGATACCCAAGGGCCACTCCATCAGTCTCACAGATGTTGTGCAACATGTAGCAGGAACGGATTACCAGGACAGAGGTCTCCACCTAGAAGTCCAGGCGCTCAACCAGGCACCTCCATCTCTGCTTGAGGGCACCGAAGGCCCTCTCGACCATGGTCCTCGCAGTGCACAGCCGGGTGTTGTACAGGGCCTCCATCTGGTTCCGGGCCACTGGATGGGCCTTCATGAGCCAGAAGAGCAGCAGATAGGCCAGGTCCCTGATGATGCAGGGGGGCATCAACACCCCCTCGATCTGGGTCATCTGCATGTTGGCATAGTCCCCCCTGTACATGTGTGAAGAGGGGGGGAGATGGCGAGGATTCGGGCATCATGGCTTTGGCTGAAGTGGCCGGTGAAGGTGTCAGTGAACCGGTCCCAGTGATCGACAATGGCCTGGAGCTACAACGAGTGGTAACCAATGTGCCTGTTGATGTACTTGGCCACGTCATCGTGGGTGGGGCGGAGGATCTCCACATGGGTGCCATTGATTGCACCAAGGCAGTTGGGGAGCCCGGTAGCCTCGAAGCCAGCCATCACATCCCCCTGATCCATGAGCTGGATCACGCGGTCGAGGAGGACCACCTCCACAGTCTCACAGAAGTTGCGAATGATGCCAGTGATGGTTGTGAGGCCCGCTCCGAAGTGTTGAGCCATGGAATGGCAGGAATCTGGGGTGACCAGGGCTCAGACAGCTACTGCGAGACTGGGACAGGGGAGCACATGGAGGGGGGTGTGCATCTGCTCCAGCCAGGGCCGCAGAAGCTCTGCCAGTCACAGGCGCGTATGCTGGTCCATCTGGAAGTGTACCCTCCAAGCAGCACCGTCCTATTGTGTCAGGGTTCCCTCCCACCATTGCTGGGCCTTGGGAACAGTCCAGATGTGCCTGGCGATGGGCATAGCGAGCATGACAGCAGTGAGGGGGGCCGCCCTCTTCCAGTAGTGGTGAGCAGATGCTTCCCTGAGGGAAGTTGGACGGACGCATGCAATCAGAAGGGCCCTATGGTATGTCCCAGAGAGCCTGCATGCCATGTGCATGGCCTCAATGCGGCGGTGCCTGTGGTGGGTGAGCAGGCTGGTTGCAGTGAACCGGGCCAGGCATTCTCACACCCCTGTGTATATCTTGAGCAGCTCCGTGATGACCCGCTGGAGCTCAGTGTGCTGGCGGTACCACTCAGTTATGATCTCCAGTAGGAGCCAGCATGCACCCCACTAGTTCACATCCATATCAGGTACCTGTCAGGGCCTTAGCTGGTAGGTGCCCCAGGAGTGCCAGGCGGTGTCAGGCACACCACTCGGCGGGACGCTTGTGCCGCTCTGCTGCAGGTTGTGGCTTGCTATAAGGAGCCTAGGGTCAGCACACATCCACGCACCACTGGCTATCTGTTGGGCCCTGTACCCAGGTGCTGTGCCAATTGGTTGTGGTCTGTGAGTTAGTTGTGAACCCACTGCTGTCCTGTCTCAATCTGCTCTCCCCATTCCTCTTGGCTGTGCTGGGTCACCTGCACCCTTGCGCCATCTGTGTGGCACTACTACACCATCTGTACCCGTGGGGTTTGGTTCTGTGACCTACCCCCCAGTCCCGTGATCCACCCCCCAGTCAGCTGTTGGCTGCTCTCCGACACTTGTACTGAGGATCCCTGTGGACCTTTGCACCCCTTGCTCAGATGGCTCCCTGCCAGTGTCTGTGCTCAGCCCCGACCCCCGTGATACCTCCGTGACTGTTTGTGACTGGGGGGTCCCTTGCTCGCGCCACCTGGCATCCCCTTGTTGGAGGGGGCACCATCCGCTGTCTGCACAATGGGGCTCGCTTCCCTTGCTGGCTCTGCAGTACTATCTGAGACCGGTTGTCTTGCTGTTGGGATCTGCCTCTGCCCTCCCCACTGTCTTCCTAGGATTGGTGGCTCGTCCCCTTTGACCCTGCTCTGTCACCATGTGGACCCCTCTCTGTTCAGTGGTCTGTGTTGCTGTTGGGTGCCTCGTGGTACCTGTGCTGTCCTTGGGGTGTTGGGAGCCTGCTCCCATGTCCTGCTCTGTTCTGGCCCCTCCCCCTCTTGTTTTGTTGCCCATTGTTGGCCTCATCCCCACCCTCCCCACCTGTGTCCTTGCCGCCGTCTCTTGGCCTGCCCGGTGTGGTGTTCCCCATCCCTCCTTGTGAACCCCTGTGTGTATCCCCCTTGCTCCCTTTCCCTTTTGGCTGTGCGTGTGCTCGCCAGCGTGTGAGTGGTTTGTGTTCTGCTCTGTCCGCGGCTTCCTTCTCCCTGTTGTGTGTGTGGGGGGGGCTCGGCCATTCACCCCCTCCTCCCTTCCCGTTTTCCTCACATGGGCAGTGCCTTGTGGTGTTTCTGGCTTCCTTTCCCCTCGGTTGGCCATGTCTGTGCCCCACCCCACCCTGGTGGCTTCTGGAGGTTCTTGCCATGGTCCGGGATCTGTGTCATGTCTGTTGCACTATCCTGGATCGTGGCCTGACTTTCTCTTTCCTTGCCATGGTCCCACTCCTGTCATGTCTGTTTGGGGCCTGTCGGAACCATAGGTCGGGGTTGGGTGGCTAGCCACAGTTAGGGATCCACTGTGGTGACCCAGAAGTGCATCACACCTGAAATTACCCTTTGTCTTCCTATCAAGACAACCATCCATTTTTGCCTGAAATGTCCTTTATGTAAACTAGCACCCCTGAATGCGTGATTGGCATTGGCAAGCCTCTGTAATTGAGCTCAGAGACATTAGGATTTGAATATTCTTTAATTTCTTTTTTAAAAATTATATCTTAATCCTGCCTTACTGCCAAAATTGCAGATTCAGGATGAGTTACAATACAGTCAAATACATATGTTAAAAAATTGCCCCATCCCAATCCCATCCTGGACTACCAAAATTCCATTGGAACACAATTGCTTTACATGGTTTTCAGAACACATGCAGGATTAGGCTATGGTGTACCTTGGAGGGAAGGAAGTTCAAAAGTGGATGTGGCATGAGTAAATAGGGATGAGTTGTTTACCCTTTCAAATAGTATATGAACTAGGGAACACTCCATGTAACCCAGGCCACTTACACACCTCACGGTCCACCCATGTTTTGGCTCTGAGAAAGAATCTGGATGCCAAAACATGTGTGGGGTTCATCAGGTGCGAATGCCTCCACACCCATTCACCCTGATGCTTAATAATATGAGAGATTGCAGAGTAGGGGAAATCTGCATATGCAAAGCCACATGGAGGGGAGGTGGGGCATTCTCACTCAATGAACCCCATGCATTAGGGGTGGGACACCGGGGAGAATACCGGATACTGGATGTACTGGTATCGGATCTCCCTGGTACTGGATTTTTAACATTGGCCGCGGTACCGGATTTTATACATTGCGGCTATTGACTTCAATGGCAGCAATGTCAAAAATCCGGTACCATGGCCAATGTTAAAAATCCGGTATGCCAGTACAGGTAAATATCTGATTGATCGGATTAAGTCAATACACCCAAATGCCGGCAATATCGGATCTTGGGATTCCCACCCCTTCCGTGCATGTTTCGGATTCTGAATTCTTTCACGGAGCCAAAACATGTGTGAACCATAAGGTGCGTAAGTGACCTAACTGGATAGCTATTAAAAAACACATTTTTTTACTCAATACATGATTAACTTTTAATTCCTCCTTGTTTTGAGTGATTTTAAGTGTTTTTATTGTTGACTGTAAGTAGCCCAGAGCTGCCTATGGCAGAATGGGCGGGGTAAAAAAAATTAAAAATCTAAAATAAATAAATAAACAAATGTCTTGAACTTGTTGCCAGAGGGTGTGGTCAAGGCTAGTAGGACAGCTGGGTTTAAAAAGGAATTGGATAAGTTCTTACAGGATGGGTCTATTAATGATATTATCCAAGTTGGTTGATTGATGTAACCTATGATGGTCAGGAGCTGAGAGTGAACAGCAGGGAATGCATCACTGAGTTGTAACCTGTTAGGTACTTCTCCAAACTGACCTAGAGTGGCCAATCTCGGAGACACAACGTTGGATTTGATGGACCATTGGTCTGACCCACAATGGCACTTTTTAAGTTCTTATGTGCTTGCAACTGAAGGCTGCTCCAAGCTGATCAAAAAGAATGTGATTGAACATAGAGGAAGAGTCATAGAGGAATGTGATTGAAGAGTCGGTTTCTAAAGTATGTTGGGCATAATTTATTTTGGGCTCTGGAGCTCAAAAACTATACCTTGGATTGGACTTGGAAAGCTATAGGAAGACACTGCAGAACTTGAAGCATCAGTGTAATGGGCTAATATTTTTATTTATTTATTTTATTATTTATTTTTTTGAATTTCTTAGCCGCCCCCTCATGTCCATGGTATCCCGGGGTGGCTTACAATAAAATAAGAACAATTTAAAACTGTAATACAAAAATATGAGTCTAAAATCACCTAACCCCCCCCTAAAAAAAAAACTTTTATCCCACCCTCCCTTCCCCATCTCCAAAGGCCTGAGAGAACAGCCACATCTTACAGGCTTGGCAGAAAGCCAATAGACTTGGGGCCAGATGGGCCTCTTCCGGGAGGGAGTTCCACAATCTCAGCCCGGCCACCGAGAACGCCCTCTCCATGGTGCCCCCTCGCTTTACACGGAAGGCGCCCCCGGAGGACCAACGGGGCCACTCCAGGTCATGGAAGGTGAGGCAGTCTCTGAGGTATGAAGGACCGAGACCATGTAGGGCTTTATAGGCCAAAATCAGCTGAATATTAGTGCTGAAACAAGAATGCTGGGTGTTCTCACGAGACTCTGCAAGATACTTGTCAACTCCGACAGGATCTTACATGTTCCCTTTGAGCTTTTTGAGAATTTTGTGTGATTCTCAAGCATCCCCCACAAACTCTTTGTGTACGTGGAAAATGGCCTCCCTGGGCAGTGTGGTTTTTGATGTTTCTCAAAAATCTTGTGAAATTTTGAAAAAGCCCAAAATGCTTTGCACATGAGCAAATTGCCACCATGACCCTTCTGTGTATGCGCAACCTCCAGCAGCTGGTTTGCACATGAGCAGAAGGTGGTGGTGGTGGGGCATTTGAGGTCCTTGAGAATCTTATTGAGAATGGTAGTGAGAACATCAATTCTCGCGAGATTCTCGAACCTGGGAATCTCTACGAGAAGGCCGTTCTCACTGAGATTCTCAACCAGGGTGAGAACTTGTTTCAGCCCCAGGTAATATAGCAGAGGTTCCAGTATGCTTTCTGTATTCTTCCAGCGGTGGTGGCTAGGCTACCCAGAGGAGAGTGAGACCGCTTTTAGATGAGGTGCTTAAAAGCTCCTCCAAAAGATATGTAGGGAGAGAAACCATGTGGGGGGTGGAGGGGTGTTATGACGGTCCCCCATGCTACTGGAACTGACGTTGCTCCTATTCTAAGCAGCGGCCACCGAGAACAAGTGTAGGTTTAATAGTGTGACTTTGTAAAACCCCCTCCAGAGGGGATGACAGCAAAAGTCAAAAGTGACGGCAGCTGGGGAGGGGGCAGGGAAAGGGTTGGGGGGGCATGCAGGTCTGGTCCGCACGGCCCCACCCCTTGTGCTGCTCAGCGTGGCCTGGGCCCCTCCATGACGGACAGGTGCAGTGGCCTATGAGGCCATCACATCCACTTGGAAAATCTCCAGCCACCGGCTGTAGTTAGATAGAGGGGATCATTAGACAGGATGGCCCACTCTACCATGGCCCGGGGGTTACCTTCCCTGGACTGTGGCATGGCTAACTCTGGGATATGAATGGGCAGGGAGCCCAGCAGAAAACTCAGTTACTCTGGCAAAGTTTGGGGAATACTCTGCTCCCAACCACAGAAAACATCTGGGGGGGGCGGGACCATGGGTGGTCACACAGGGGTAAGCATGACCACCCATTGTGGCACCATGTTTAAAAATACACAAGAATACATTCATGAGTTTGCATTGTGTGTGCTTTTATCATATATTTTACTTCTGATCCACAGGTTTTGGGAGGAAGTCAAAGCTCTTAAGGAGCAATGCCAGTGAGTTAGCTATTTGTGCCAGGAGAGCAGGAGCTGGAATCTTTCATATTTACATTTATTCCAAAGCTGGATGGATGGAAGAAGAAATGAAAAGTGAGTGTCTGGCAAAGTATCTTGGGTTGCGACAAGCCAGCTCTTCAAATGGTCCAGGAGAGAAACTCAAGGAAGTGATTCAGATGCTCAAGGAAAGTGTGTGACATTCTCTATTTCAAGGTTTCCTGAAAGAAACTGGCTCCAACAGGGAACAGACTGCAGACTAGGTTTCATAAGAATTGTTTAATCAAAGAACTCATGCAGAGCTGTGGGAAAGCAGCTTTTATTACACAGGGGAGGGGCCACGAATCAACAAATTACCAATGAAATCAGTGAATTGCTCATTGAATCCATCCATCTGTCCATTTCCAGCTGGTCTGCATATGGATTTCCGATACCCATTCTTGGCACACCTTAACAAATAATAGGGGAGAGAAAAAGTAAGTTTTTATTTTGTACTGGAAGCGGAAGTGAGAGATAATATATTTATGGGTACTAATTGACTTCTTGATACATTATAGTAATACTGAGGCCTAATTAAGGTCCAATATTAGATGAGTAACTTAATAACTTAAATTATTAACAGCTCTGTAAGATGCATAATTTATATAGATAAACAGGAAAAGTGATCTAAGTAGGAGTTTAAATTTAATCTGCAGCGTGAGCGCTTTGTTGTTGATTCCAAAAGGCAACTTTGATATTTATGATTAAACTACAGCCCATCATTTAAGCTTATTTTAGTCTCATGATTTTGCTGACACTGTAATAGCTGATCTGGGACTTCTGAAAGCGGGAATATTTGTAAGGCAAACATGAGGATAGGGAAAACCAGGGAGAATGATTCGGATTTCAAAGCAACCCAGTTGTAAAGGAAAAAAGTGAGATACAAAGGCTATTAACTGTATCACAACCTAGAGCTGAAATGGGTGCCTGATTTGGTAGCTGTGGGTAATACCCGCATTTTCGTGTGCCATTTCAGGTATTCAAATTGGTATATGAATACGGTTTGAGTATTCGAAATACCAAAATAGTCACAACCAGTATACTGAAATACTGAATTCCACCCCTACACACAAAATCCATGATGAAATCAGGATTTTGGTATGCCAGTTGTCAGTGGGAATTTTTACACACACCTTAAAGTTCCGGATTTTTCAATCTTCTGGGTTTACAAGTCCACAAGTAAGTTCCAGATGCATTTTTCTCACACACACACTGCCCTGACGCAGTTGCTGGATGCATTCTTCACACAAACACTGCCCTGAGGCAGCCTGAAGTAGCCGCAGCTGTAGACGTGAGGGGTTGCCATGGAAACCAAGTGACCACAGCTGCCTGGAGCAAAGCAGTTTACCAGGAGAACCTTTTTACACACAAACGTTCTGGGAGAAGTTCTACGCAGAAGGTCAAAGAGCCCGATGTTTAAGATCTGGGTGAGTGATTTAGACACACAGAAAGTTCAGGCTGTAACAGCAAACATGCAGGAGAAATGTGTGTGTAAAAACAGCCAGTATTTTGGTATATTGATTGTTGGTATTTCGTAGAGGTGTGCTCCAGGGGCTCATGTTGTTTTCATTTTCATTTTTTTGTTTTCGTTGTTTAAATCTGTCATTTTCATTTTCATAAATATCAAATTGCCGGTTTCGTTTTTGCTTTCGTTATCATTTTCCAGTGGTTTCAATGGAAAACACATTTTCGACAGTAACATTTTGTTTTTCATTATATTTGGTTGAAACATGGAGTGATTATATTTCCAATGGAAGGCATTATGTGTACCAAGTTCCAAAAAGATTAGATTAAGGAATACATTTTTAGAAACAGTTGAATTAATTTATTTTGCAAAACTTTTCATATACATTCTTAGGTGTAACTTCTTTTCCTAACATTTAATGTAGATGTAACTTGGCACATTTATACCCCTTCCCATATATACTAACTCTGCTAACTTTCAGAAGGATTGGATAAAGGGTCCTGGTGGTATAAGCAATTAAATTATAAATGTATGTCTGACAGTAGCATCTTTTTAGTCCAACCAGTGTACCTGTCTCTTATACACATCTAGATGTGTATAAGAGACAGTATAAATATATGTCTGCCTATAACATCTTTGTAGTCCAACCAGTGTACATGAAATTTGGCAGGGCTGTATCTCACACTTTAAGAATCATTTCTGCCAAATATCAGAGATGCGATAAAGGGCCCCAATTGTATATGCCTGCACAGCATATGCAGAGAAGGAGCCTATGCCAGGGATTCTCTTATGTGTCACTGTGGTATAAGATCGGTTTGTGATGCCAATTGGCCAGCAGAAATTTCAACCAAATATTCTCATTCTTTGCTGTGACCATCCCAACTTATCTCTCCCACTTGTTACTGGGAAGTCAAAAGCATCTGTTTAGGAAATAGTCAATTGAGATTCTCTCATGTCTTAGGTCACAGTGCTGCAGGATGTGACTGTGATGCTAATTGGCCAGCCTGGATGTGTAAACTATGTCTCCTGATTGCTGGGATGCTATCCCCAGTATCCCAGTTACGTTCCTTCTATGTCCCCCGGAGGGCTGCCCCCTATGTCCACCTCAGAGCTGCTACCAATTGGTCCTGTAAAGATGGCCAGTGAATGTGTTTGTCAGTATTTTGGGTTGCTCCACATCCTCCCTCCTACAGTCTCCCTCCCCCTGCCATGCCTGGTGCCTGCCTCTGACTGGCACTGCATGTGCTGCTGTTTCTCTGAGTAATGGTCTTCAAGGGGACAACTTCAATTGCTTATAAAATTGGGTCCCTTTATCAAATATCCTATAGTTTGGCAGAGACAACAGGGAAGGTATGTGATACATTCCTGCCAAATATCTTGTAAACAGGATGGACTTTACAAATGTTACAGCTGGAAATGTATTTTCAAGTTAATGTCTATACCATCAGGACCCTTCATCCAATTGTTCTGAGAATTGGCAGGTGTGATTAAGCTTCTGCAGGGATGTGATATTCACAGGGTTCATGCAAATTGGATGGAAGATAAAGAAGGTGTAGCCGTGAATGTGTATGGAGCTTTTCTTAAAATCACAACCTTCAATTGCTTCTACAATCTGTTCCCTTTATCAAATTGTTTCAAATATTGGTACACAAAATGCCCTCCATTGAGGGGAAGAAGCATCCTAAATTTAATCACAAGTGAATAAGAAACAAAAAAGTTATAGATGAAAATATGTTTTCCAGTGGTTTCCCTTTATTTTTAGAAAAATGTTTTGGGTTTTATTTTTGTTTTTGTTTTTTTCATTTTCATGATTGCAATAACAGTAATGAAACAATTTTCATTATCGGTAATGTAATAACAAAAATGACATGCACACCCCTAATATTTTGGGTATCCAGTCAAAAATGGGTTCAGGTAACAAGAAGTACCCAAAATATTTGATTCAAGTTTGGGTAAAATAAATTTGATGGATATACTTATTTTTGCACATATTCATTTCAGCTCAATGTCTCCAATTCTGACAGCAGTGATTTTTAAAAAAATACTTAAATTAACAATTTTTTAAAAATTAAAAATCACTGTGTATGCAAAAATGGTCACCGGACTATTCTTTGTACTCACACCCTTTCCCAAAATGTGGCTCTGATGGCCTGTGGCTGGCCTTTTCCAAAATGCTTCCAAAGCTGCTGGCAACATTTTGGAAAAGAGCTGCACAGTGATTTTTAAAATAAAATAATGTTTAATATTAGGGATGTTATCAAGTACCAAGAGGCTCACAATTTAAATGAGATGGTATCGGGAATCAGACGTTTGTTGGAAATTGCCATTTTAGCAAAATCTTGTTATAGTCCTAAGGCAATCTAGGGCTTCGGGCTGAATAATTATTATTCTTAGAAGAAGAAGAAGAATTTTATTTTTATAGAACAATATAAAATCAAGTTAAGATAAAAACTCACGTTAAAAACACTTAAAAGGGAAAGAGGAGCGAAAATTACATTAAGGGGAAACCAGCAGTTGATCCTGAAAGCACTTGGAAAACAACTTAGTATTTGGGTGCTTTTTAAAGGTGAGAAAGGAGGGACCAAGATGGACATCTGGAGGGAGCGAGTTCCGTAATGAGGGTCCCGCCGCTTGATCGCCCGTAGACTGAAGGCGCGATGGCGGGATTCTCAAACAGCATGTGGCAGTAGCGGTGGGGTGCCTGGGGTGGGAGGGCCAGTGCCCCTCCTGGCCTCAGGACTCCCCCGGCCGGCCGGCCCCAGAGAGAACCAAAAAAAAAACCCAGCCACGGTGAATGTTCTGAGTCACCTCGAAGAACCTGGTTTAGAGCAGCAACCTTCAGAAGGCTCTGAACATTCTCACCTGTTGTGTGTGTGTGTGCGCGCACACACAACTGGTGACTCATCCCCCTTCAAAAGGCTTCCTAAGGAAGCCTTTCAGGGACAAAAGGGAGGCGTTTTCTCCATTTATGCGGAATGGGTGGCTAGAAGTGCCGTCCATTCTGCATAAAGGGACCCTGCAATGGAATGCTGCCACAGGGGGCGCTATTCCATTCCAGGGGCCGGGCAGGGGGAAAGTCCATACTAGGGCACTGCATACAGGGGCCCTGGTATGAACTGCAGTGTCCTGCTTGTGCAGGGAGGGGGACCCCCCTCCCAGACCCCCTCCCTGAGTCGCTTCCTCCCCCCTCCCTCCCTGTCGAGTCAAACTGACTCGACTCTGGGAGGGAGGAGGGGAACTTGGGGAAGCCCAGCTCCGCGGCAGCTCCCAGGCCCGACTGAACAGTTCAGGCCTGGGAGCTCCCACGCAGCCATCAGGAGCAGCAGCAGGACAGACTAGAGTAAAGGACAGAGCCTGAGGAGCTGAGCTGCCGCCGGTGAGTAAATTGTGGGCCTGGGGGGGAGGGGCAGTGGGGGGGCATATGGTGGGGGAGTGGGGGCACACAGGGG
>QEPC01014177.1:2859510-2882598 GCA_003113815.1 Sphenodon punctatus | reverse complement strand
TAGCCCCATAATTGCTGGGAGTTGAGATTTCTAAAACTATTCATCAGAGCTTTATGGTGACAGCAAAGAACTGGGCAGGGATCAGTTAAAACCAAATATGTCATTTGGGGACACTAGGATCAGTACTATAATCAAGTCAAGAAATACTGTAACCAGCCAATTACTGTAACCAAGCCAAGAACATGTACCTGAGTTTTTGCATCCTCATGAACGTCGCTTCCCTTGTCTCTCCCTCTGTTTCCCCTTCCCTGTCTCCCCTCCCCCTGTCTTTAGATTGTAAGCTCTCAGGCAGGGACCGTGTCTATCTTATTTTTTGTAAAGCACCAGGTACATCACTGGTGCTATATAAATGCTTATAATAATAATAATAATAATAATCTTGGTTCCAGCATGAAATGGGATATGGGTAGTGGTGGGGTTGAGGATTGGGGGGTGGGACATGTTAATTTCCTCCTTTTATGATGTTTTATTGTGATGTTTTAATGATTGTAAGCCTCCCTGCACTGCCTGTGGCAGGAGGGCAGGGTAACAATTTTTTTAAATGAATGAATGAATGAAATCATGGGAGAGATCTCATGAGAATCCAAAAGTGATTCTTGTTTCAGCCCCATTTCTGAGCACCAATAACATTAGCCCAGTTATAACAACAATTGCTCCTACAATCCAGAATTTTTAACTTATTTTTTTAAATAGTGAATTCCTGAATATTTCAAAAGATTTTTTTTTAATACCATAAAAGATGCAACATCTTTCCCTCAATGAAAGCAGTTCAAGACCCAACTTGGTATTAAAAATCAATAATTTCGATCATTAGAGTGAGAATCAATATGAAAGTAGCCACGTGCAATGGTGGCATTGAACCTGACAGGTTCTTTCACTGGATTGTAAAACATCCATTATTAATGTCATGAGAGGCCCTTTTAGATAACGGGGATGTCTGAGATCATCACGTTTACACCCTTGGCAGAAAGTTATTGTGCACGGCTCCCAACAAAGAATCGATCACTGTCTTCAACTCAATCCAGAACATGCTAGGAGGTCAGCTGTAAAAGTTTTGTTTGGATGTTTCTGTGCATATAACTAACGGCGGATTCAGACGTGTCTTTAAATCGCACAGAAGCCTCGGCGGCATAGTGCGATTTTAAAAACCCTGCACTTCCGGGCTGGTGTGAATGCGCTGAGCACGCACATTTCCACTTAGCCCGAATGTTTGGAGTGCGGATTGAAAAGTTGCTCCGAGCAGCGTCTGAATCCGCCCTAATTTAAGGATGCAGTGCCCTTTGTGAGCATGCAAGTGTGTTTTTCTGGAGCTCTTCCCCAGATCTACTTTGTCATTTGTATGAATTGACTCAGCTCCAGTAACTTTTAATGGAGGTTGTTGATAGTGTAGTAGTAGGAAACTATAGGCTAGCATAGAGAGGGTCTAAGATACGATCCTTGGGCACATCTGTCCATATACAGGTCGTTCTGTGGTGCTAGTGCCTTTGTGCTGACAATAATTGTCTTGGAGGCAAAGCTGAAATGATTACCCACAAAAATGGGTATACCCATCGAATTTCCATTACCTGAACCGAACTGAAAATTTTGGGCACTTTTTGATACTCGAACCGGTTTTGATTAGTTACCAGAAATACCAAAATACTGACAATGGAAATACCCAATTTTGTCCCACATTTGGGGAATTCTGGGAGTAATTTGGGGTGTTTGAAAAATCACTAAGCAAAATTGCAGTTTTTCAGGTGCTTGAACAGAGTTTGCGTCCCAATTTGTATACCTGAAACAGCACCGAAAAATCTGTGTATTACCCACGGGTATCAAACCAGTTACCTATTCCAGCTCTACTTCAGGGTCATTAGCATGGCTGCAGAGGGAAGGGTCTGGTGCCTTGATCTGGGACATATTGCTCTTTATTAACGGTGCAGCCAATCCCATGCTGCGTGCTCCACGGCGCACACATGCAAGCTGCACACACCCTGGCACAGGGCATACAGCGGATACACGTGTGCATGCCCACAGTGGGGCACGTGGGGCATAGGACTGACCCCAATGAGGGTAGCCTAGACGAGGGTTGCAAAAGGTCCCCAACCCAAAAGGGCCCCAACACTACACGCCAAAACTTTCATACAACTGAGAGGCACAAGTGTCCGAAAAACCACCTCCTCTGGAATGTTCCATTAGCATTGAAATGGGTAGCACTTTTGCCAACCATCAGTAATTCCTCCAATTTCAGGTAGTCTGTTGAGTGCCTGATCCACTATCCAAGTTCCAAGGTGGGCACCCAAATACCAAATATTACCATTACTGAATAACTGATTTACCATTTTACAGATTAGAAAGCTGGAAAATAGGTGCTGGAAATTGCCAAGTGGGTACCGGAAGGTAGAAAATTGAAATCGGTAAATTATGTAGCCTGTTTGGGCACTGAATACCCAATGTTAAAGGGTCAGGTTATAGCTGAAATGAGTAGCTGCAAAAATGGGTGAATAACTGATGAATTTTCAGTATCCAAATTGAACTGACAATGTCAGGAAATGGTACCAGAGACGAGCAATCGCTGCAACCTAAAGATCTAATACAATCAATTAATTTATTAAATTCTAGAAAAGAGACCTATAATGAAAGCTAAACTTAACAACAAAAGATGGTGACCTGTCTGGAAGAGGAGCCAAAGGGGTGCAATCCACATTCAACCTGAACAGTTCCAAACAGTGTAAACATCTAGGGATCCAGAATAGGTATGAAAGTCCAGGTTTTCTTGAAGGCTACGCTTGACTCTTCTAAAACACTGGCTCAGCGTTTCGCCACAAGAGCTTCTTCAGGAGCACGTTATAAAGTAAGGGACCCAGTTTTCTCCATTCCATCTGGAATTGAAAAGATCCACAAAGGTACTAATCAAAACCCACAATTAAACACAATAACATATATCGAATAATAAACAAACCTACCCAGGTGTGGGGGTTTTCAAGGACAATTTAGAATATCAGTTAGGGACTAAACATCAAAAAACCATTAGGTTCAATATGATTAAGCATCGTGTGATGATCATTACCTGATTGTGACCTGACTTGGATACCTAATGGCCTGTCATGTTGACTTCCATACATTTTGTTTTTACTGTCAACACCTATATTACAATTTTCTGTCCTGGTTTTTCAACTTCTGGTCCCATATTTTTGGTTTTCTGTCCTGATATACCAATTGGTGATCAGAAAATTGAAAAAGTGGGAATGGAAATGAATTACTTTTGGGGTACCCAAGTACCCTATCCAGAACTTGATGCTGCACTAAAAAAAATGAGTATTTGTTTAAGTTCTAGATGAGAACCACTAGTCTAAAGCACCTGAAATGAATTATTATTATTATTATTATTATTTTATTTATTATTATTTTATTATATATAGCATGAGCAATGTACCTGGCACTGTATAATCCACAGTCAGAGACAGGTCCCTGCCACTAAGGGGCTTACAATCTGAGATACAAGGGAGGGGCATACGAGGGAGAGGTAAACATCAGGAAAGACAAGAGTACATTCATGAGGTTGAGAAGCTGCAGGCTTACGTGCTTCACTTAGGCCGGCGGTGGGTGGAGGGATGGGTATGCGCTCATTGTTCGCCCATGTGAACACCGAGTGGGAATGGGTGTGTGGGGGGGGCGGGGTCTTCCAGCTCAACACCCACCTCCACCCATCGCACACCCATCTCCACCCATTGAGCTCTCTGGAAACCCGGCTGAGGCTCCGTGGGTGGAGGTGGATGGAGATGCGTGGTGTGTCCGTGTAAATGGACACACCCACCTCCACCCACCGTGGCTAAACACCCATCCCCCCACCCACCTCCGTCCGTGTAAAAAGGGCCTTAGTTAGAGGGAATTAGGTTCTGAGTGAAGGCGAGAGGATGCAGTATCACTCATGACAAGCTAGGGAAGACCTGATGGAAGAGGTGAATTTCTAGGAGGGATTTGAAAGCTGAGAGGGAGGGGGACCAAATTTGAACTTGGTCCAGCACAGGGGGGCTGATCCTTTATTCTGCGTGCACCGTGCACTAGATGCGTACAACCCCCATGCACGCCCATTGCAGGGATATTGACCCCGATCCTATAGGATCCCACTCAGAGCTACACGCACACACAGCTGCACAAGACCCACACACGCCCACATTATGTGCAAACATCACGCAGCTTGCATGTGGGACTCTTCAGACTATAGGATCGGGGCCATTTTGCCACGTGCAAGTCATGTGGCATCCCACAAGGATCCCATGTGTAGGAGGGTTGGGATCACAGCCAGTCAGTGCCTTTGCGGTGGGAACAAAAGCTGCCACCAGATGAGCAACCACAAATCGCTAAAATATTATTAGCTGCAATTATTCACGGAGAAACTTGAATGCTCTCTGGGTCCAGGGCATTGGTTTTATTTAAAGGTAGAACTCTAGGTAAAATCAATGGCACATGATGGCAGAGAGACATAAATATCCTCATTGGGAAAACAACAGAATAACAGGCCAAGAGCTGGCTGGTATCAATGGCGACGTGTAATGGCATGCAAGAAATCTGAAAGCAGGATTGTAAATTTTAAGTAGGCAACCGTGCCGTAGGTCTCCCTCGATCATTGTAAATTGGGACAGGTGGAGAGAAGTTCAGGCTGTCTCTTTATGACACACATCAATGTGTGAAGGCAGCTGTGCGTAGGATGCCGTTCATTCAAGCTGTGGGGGTTGCTTCTTCATTATAGCACAAATTCAGAGGCATGACCCACGTTTATCGTCGCCACAAACGCTTTCAGCCAGTGCTATAGTGTGCGGGACTCCATAGCACATTGATTTGTTGCAAGTTACTGGAAGATAACAGGAAAGTTCTGAATGATTTCTCTGGTAAGTCCAGCTGCCCCCATGAAGTCCAAACCTTAAGGGAATCATTTAGGCCCTCAATGAAAAGGCCAGATGGATTATTTCTCCTGATTCAGTTTGTTATTAAGGAAACAGCTGAAGAAGGTAATTTAAAAAATGATAATAATAATAATAAATTGTAATCCTTTCTTTAAAATACCACACAGAGCTGACCCTTCTCTTTGTTGTTTTATAAAACATCAAAAGAGATTATCCTGAGCCGTGGAGACATGAGGTATGAATGGATGCCATTAAATAGGATGAAGCTTGGTCCTTCAAATGCTGCCAGAATCTAAAAACACGGAAGGGAAAGAGAGGATTTTCAGACTTTTGTTCTTAGGTGCTCGTATTCAGAGGAAGGCGAGTAATCATGGAGTAGCACCATGCAGCGATCTGAATGCGGGGGGTGAGGGAAGGAAAAGGGAACAAAGGCTATTCCCTCCCCCCCAAAAAAAACAGTCGAGTGGTTTTGGATTCCTCCAATTTTCATTAGTTGTTTTGAGACCCTGGGTAAAAAGAGATGTTTTGCTGGTGGGAAAGTTGCAGACGACGTGGCCCGGGTCAGGTCAGGGCACGGAACTGACGGACCCACAGCGATCTCTGCTAATCATCACTGGGGAGCGCTGAATCATGGGTGTGTCCGTTGTGCGGGACTGCTGATTCATGGCACATCCAGGCTGCCCGTGTGTCCCTCATCCAGCACCACGTTGGCAACCACAGGCTCGCCTGCACTCCCTGGGGGGCACGTCAGTGAACTTTTCATCAGACAGGGTCCCAGATAGGGCTGGAACTCAGGGCGTCTTTAAATGTAATGTTGATTGGATAGCAAATGGCCCCTGCATATGTTTGAGCACTGCGTGTAAGTAGCATAACATTCTTTTGTCCTGGTATTTGACTCCCTGCAAACCCAGAATGTGAACACAATTGCATGGCTACGTCAACTCGCGTTTTCCCCGCGAACATGTCAGAAGCGTTACATTTAAGGAAATCAAGTGATGTGCTTGCATCAACTTTCAGTTATCGGATCAATCGAGTGCTGTGTTTTATGGAGGTGACTTGGGTCTGCTCTGGCCATCTCCTTCCTGCCCATCTCTATCCTCATGGTTTGAAGCACAAGCAAAATGGCCGCCAACATGGCTGCATTCTACACATGCACAGTCCTTTCCCAAAATGGTGCCGACAGCGGAACTGTCATTTTGGGAAAAGGCTGCCATTCTGCACATGTGCTCGGCGGGCATTTTGCGCAGGCGCAAAACGACTGTCCCTTTTGGGGAAAAGGCTGCACATGCACAAAGAGCCCAGAGGCCATTTTGTTCATGCGCTGTTGTGGTGTTTGTTTTAGCAAGATCCACATGAGAATCAAATTGATTCTTGTTTCATCTCTTGTGCAAGATTTCTCTGCCAGTGGCTGGTCTATAGCAACTCCCCCTTGGTCTCCCATGGATGCTTCCATTGAATGGTCAGCGTCGCTGGAGGAGGACACATAATCAGGATTGTTCACGCAATCCTCCCGCTGGGGTGTGTGCCATGCGACAGGCCAAGGGAGGAGGCCCCATGCTGTCCCTAGTGCTCTATGGAGGAAGCATGCATGGGTAACCACTCATCCACAGACCTTAGAAAAGGACTGGGGTACAGGTCCCCAAAAAGGCTGTAGCGGAATGTCACAGCGGTAGCTATTTCCGCTGGAAACGGCGTTTCCGCAATTAGTGGTATGGCATGGCAGGGGCTATCATTCCGCTAGTTTCATTCCGCTACTTCCACAGGCTTTGAAAAATAGCGGAAACATGACATTTCCGCTACTTCCGCCATTCCGCCAGCACCACAAAATAGTGGAACAGAGGCTTTCCGACAGTTTCCAACAATTCCGCAATTTTTCTGATAATTTTTGAATTTGCAGAATGCCGGCAGAATTAGTGGAATGTCAGCAGAAAAGCTGCAGTGTGGCGTGGGAAATTCCAAAATGGCAGAATGGAATCGTGGCATGGTAACAGCTGCTGCCACATCAGCCCTAGTCCCCAACCCCTCTTCCATCAGGGACCCTGCTAGGGAAGTGTCGCCTTGGCACAGTCCCTTTGCTGAGTGTGGCTAGAGACTTGAATCCTCCCAGGAGGTGGGTCCAGTTCAGTATGCCCATGTTCCTAATGGGCCCATGATGTTGCACTGCCAGGTAATTGACATGACCATCCGGTGGCACTCATCCATCCTTCTGCTGCTCGGCGCAGTGCATTCGAATCAGTTTTGACTCTGAAAGACTCAAGCAAGCTGTAAGGGGAGTGAGCACCAACTTTCTCTGTCTCCAGCCCACCCAAAACTAACTACTGCTTGTGTAGTTTGTGGATTAATTTGTAGTATTAGTCTCCTAAATAACATTTGACCTGATTTTCAAAAATGCAGAGCACCCAGTAGCTCCTGTTGATGTCTTCTCAAAATAATTATACCCATGCAGAATAACCACAATTTGGGCCAGGCTGAATGGTAGTTAGCCAGGTGAATTTGGGGATTAATATTCAGGTCTGTAAAGCTGCAGCTACCTGTAATTTAAACCGTAGGAATTTCAAATGTTAGCTTTCACTAAGTCAGTGAGGGAGTTTGGGTGCCTAACACTTAGGAAATCTGTCAGGGTTTTTTATTATTATTATTTATTTCCTTTCATTTATATCCCAACCCATCTCACACAAGGTGACTCGGGGCAGCACACATAAATTAAAATACATTATTAATACAAAAATATAAAAATACAAAATATAAATACAAACACAAACACATAAATATAAATATACAAACCGCGATAATACAAAACTCCTGATCTGAACATAAAACGCCCTCCCATCCCCATTAACCTATTCCACCCTCCACCGCCTCCCCACCACAGACCTGATGGAAGATCCAGGTCTTAAAACTTTGTTTGAAAGCCAGGAGATCTGGGTTGAAGGCGAATCTCTGCTGGGAGGGCATTCCATAGGGACGGTGCGGCCGCAGAGAGCGCCTTCCTGTCTGTATGGACCCATCGATCGTGCAGGACCTCCAGAATGGTGACCTCAAATTATTATTATTATGATAATACTATTATAATATTCCTCAGGTATGCAGGGCCCAGGTTGCGTAGTGCTTTAAAGGTCAAAACCAGCACCTTGAATCGGACCTGAAAGACAATAGGCAGCCAGTGCAATGCTCGGAATAATGGTGTTATATGCTCCCTGTGGCCCATCCCACTCACTAGATAGGCCGCCGCATTTTGCACCAGCTGCAACTTCCAAACTGTCACCATGGGCATCCCCATGTAGTGCGCATTGCAATTGTCCAGTCTCAAGGTGACGAATGCATGGATGATGGTGGCAAGGTCAGAGTCTGAGACATATGGCCAGAGCCTCCTCACCAGATGTAATTGGCGAAAGGCATTGCTGGCCACAACCCACACTTGGAGATCCAGGTGGATCTGTGAGTCCAGGAGCACCCCCAGGCTCTGCACAGATGGAACCAAGGTAGGGTGAACAAGGCCGAGATCACCGACACCCACCACCACTACCTCCATTTTTTCAGGATTGAACTTCAATCAGCTCAACCTCATCCAGTCCCCCACAGCGGCCAGACACCAGGACAGCAAGGAGACAGCAGGGCCTGGGTCAGTTGAAAATGATAAATACAGCTGGGTGTCATCAGTATATTGGTGACAACAAACCCCCCCAGCTGAGTATGACCTCCCCGAATGGCTTCATATACCCTTTGAACAAGAGAGGGGACAGACTGGAACCCTGCATATGAGAGCCCCAAGGGACGAAGTACCATCCCCTAGGACCACCTACTGTGATCTATCTCTGAGGTTAAGAACGGAACCATGGCAACACAGTTCCATCCACCCCAGAGAGTCCTGCAGGCAGGTTGCCAACATCTCATGGTTCACAGTATCAAAAGCTTCTGATAATTCCAGTAGAACCAGCAGGGTCATGTGACTCCTATCCAGTTCTACTAGGAAGTCATTGACCAAGTCCACCAATGTTCTCTGTGCCATGCCCCAGACAAAATCCTGACTGCGTGAAAGCCAGTACTGTCCAGATACACCTGAAGCTGACAGGCCACCACCCATTAAATAACCTTCCCTAAAGGGAAGGTTAGAGACAGGCCAATAACTCAATGGGGAATGAATGTCAAGCAATGGTTTTCTGAGGAGAGGCCGGACCACAGCCTCCTTGAGACAGTCTGGCACTCTCCCCTCCTACTGGGAGGCATTGTTTACCCCCCAACAGCACTGTTCCCAGTGTCTCCCTGGAGATCTTAACTAACCAGGATGGGGAGGAATCTAACTCAGAAGTTGTGGCCCGAACAGAATCCAGGACATCTGTCACCTTGGCAGGAGTCACCAATTGAAATACATTCCAAAAAACATGACCAGACAGGACATTCCTAACGTCTGGCTCTGCCACTGCCCCTAAAGTTGCACAGTCAAAATCGTGTTCAATGCAAGCAATTTTATCCACAAAGTATTTTAAAAACATGTCATAGCGGGATGTGGACAAGTCCTGTTCCAGGTGGAGACATGGTGGACTGATCAACCCCCTCACCACCCAGAACAACTCCACTGGACGTGACTGAACAGATGCTATGAGGGCAGCAAAGAACTGTTTCTTTGCTGCCAACACAGCCACAGCATAGGTTTTTTTTCAAAAATGCTCTATGATTCAATTGGTCATCTTGTGCATGAGTATGGCATCACCGTTGCCCTAACTGCCTCCCTTCACGCTTCAGCTGTCCCAGGTCCTCTGTGAACCATGGGGACCTGCGGTGACGAAATGCAGGGAGAGGACACCTAGGAGCCACCCGATCAATGGCCTCTACCAGCCAGGTGTTCCAAAAGGCCATGAGATCATTGATGGAGTGACCATCAAGGTCAACAGGTATGTTCCCCAGAGCGTTCCAGAACCCCTCTGGTTCCTTAAGTCTCCAGGGGTGGATTATCCTAACTGGCTGTGCACCCCTACAGCTAGGAAAGGCATGCTGTGATGGAAACTCACTGGAGGTAATGGTCTGACCATGGCAAGGGAGAACTTTCCGTTCCCAATAGGGAACTTTCCATTCCTCCCTGTCTCGTCACCGCAGGGCCCCTTGATTTACTGAGGGGCTGCGGTGTATGAAACAAGTAGGCAGGAGGCTAGAGTGACGCTGATGTTGGACTCGCTCTGACTTCTCCATAGGGCCCGTTTGCAGTACTAGGTTGAGGCTGTGAGAACAGTAACGAAGGAGTTATTTGCCACCCTCATAGCGTCTTCAAAGTCATGCCCGGCGGAGCTGTTTCGGGGAACTGGTCAGTTCGGCCTCCCTCCACCTGGACGGGGACTTTTCCCAGGCCCACTGTGAGGAGTTTGTCACCTACTTTGCAGACAAAATCACTCGCATTCAGAGTGACTTTGACACCAGGTTGGGGGCAGTAGGTGGAGAGTGCGAGGTTACGGAGGCCCTGTCTGGTCCAACTTTGTGGGGGGAGTTTCAGGAAGTGACACCAGCCGATGCGGTGGATGCGCTGGGGTCTGTGAGAGCCACCAGTTGTAAACTTGAACCTTGCCCATCCTGGTTGGTGAAAGCCTCCAGAAAGCCATTGGGGACGGTGCTGATGAGAGTGGTTAATGCATCCCTGTGGCAGGGGAGGTTATCACCTCAAGGAAGCTGTGGTGTGCCCCCTGCTGAAGAAACCATCATTAGATGTGGACGCACTTGTCAATTACCAACCTGTCTGTAACCTTCCCTTTTTAGGGAAAGTTGAGTGGGTGGTGGCGATCCAGCTCCAGGTGCATCTGGATAGCATCGGTTTCCTAGACCCTTTTCAATCTGGGTTCCATCCCAGCTATGGCACTGAGACAGCGTTGGTGGCCTTGGTTGACAGTCTCCACCTGGAGATGGATGCAGGATGTTCTACATTTCTTATCCTGTTAGATCTCTCGGCTGCTTTTGATACCATGGACCATGGGCTGCTGTTGATATGGCTGCGAGACCTGAGGGGTCTGGGCGGGACTGTTCTTGAATGATTCTGCTCATTTCTCTCAGGGAGAGGCCAGCGGGTGGTGTTGGGAGCTGTCACCAGCCGCCGCCGCCCGCGGCGTTCATACCTGCAAATCCCGAGCCCTAGGGCCCCCACAGACCTGGACATCGGGCAGCAGCCTGGCCCCAGCTCATCACAAGCAGCCGGCAGGGCACGAGAGACAGCGGAACCACGCCCCCCGCAGCGCCGCTCTGAGCGGCTGCGGGGATCAGCTGGAGACACTCAGGCAGGGCCACGCCCCCCCTGCGTCGCTCTGAACGACTCCGCACGCACGCAGGGGGCGGAGCTGGCCCCTTATCAGGCAGGAGCACAGTAAGCTCCCTGCCGGTGATCAGAGCAGACGCTTGTGGAGAGACTGGCCCCCTTGAGAGATAAGTGCAACTGACTAGAGTGAATTTGTGGTGATTTGTTCTGGACTGCTTCCTTGCTTCCCTTCTCCCTTCCCTTCCTCCCCGGTGTGATTATTCCAAAGGTATATTTTGCTAGAGTGTGTGTCATCCTTTCCCTGCATTCCCTGGTCAGCAAGGTGGGTGAAAGGGCCTTTGGGCCAGTGTGCCAGCAGCCCCCGCCTCCTTGGGGTACCATCCCTGTCTTGGAGTGTGATTGTCCTTGATCCATATTGTTACCTGTACCTGGGTCCCTTCCCCTGGCTCCCCCCACCTTCCTTCCCCACGAAGGCTGTACCTTTTCCCCCTGGTGTGGAAGTACGTGTGTACGCCTAAAGTTAGGTGACAGCTCTGAGCCCTATGATGATAGGGGCCTATACTCTTGGTGCGAAAGCATACTGAGTGGCTGACAGGAGCTGAAACATCTTGCCCTCACCCCGTGTCCTGCGGCATTCCACAGGGTTCCATCTTGTCTCCTTTATTATTTAATGTATATATGCAGCCCTTGGGGGAGGTCATGATATGGTTCGGGGTGCGATGTCACCAAAATGCTAATGATACTCAGCTGTACCTCTCTTTTTCAGCTGACCCAGACCCTGCTGTCCCGTTGCTATCCCAGTGTTTGGAGGCCATGGTGGAGTGGATGTGACAGAGCAGACTGAAGCTCAACTCTCATAAGACAGAGGTGATGGTGGTGGCGAGAGCGAGGGAGGTTTCAGCCCCCCTGATTGGGGCGGTTCTCCCTCCAATAACTCAGCAGGTTCGGAGTCTGTGGGTGGTGTACGTGGGGATGCCCTTGTTCCTGTTCCGGAGGCTGCTAGTGCAAAACATGGCAGCCCAACTCCTGATGGGGTCTGATCATCGGGAGCGTATAACACCTTTGCTCCGGACTCTGCACTGGCTGCCAATAGCGTGCCGAGCCTGGTTCAAGGTATTGGTGTTGATCTATAAGGCCCTTCACGATCTGGGCCCCTCTTACCTCAGGGACCGCCTCACCCTCCGTGCCCCCGAGTGACTCCTTCGGTCTGCTGGGGGTGCCTTCTTGGAGGTCCCCCGTGTTAAGCAGGGGACCACAATGGAGAGGGCATTCTCGGTGGCCGGGCCGCATCTTTGGAATTCCCTCCTGGAGGAAGCTCACCTGGCCCCAAGCCTTTTGATATTCCGGCGGACTTGTAAAACCTGGTTGTTCACCCAGGCCTTTGGGGGGGAGGGGGGTTAGGGTTTTAGCTCTTCCCTACCTTTTATTTTTATTTTTATTAATTTTGCTTCCCAACCCTGTTTTAGTTTAAATTATTGCATTATTTTAAAAATATTTTTATGAAATGTTTTTATTAAATTGTACATCACCCCAGAATGCCGTAGGCATGAGGGGGTGACTCATCCTTCCTCTCCTTCCTCACTGTCAATAACTATTGATGGAGTCACCATCCTGCCTGTCCCCCAAGCCCGTAGCCTAGGCTTCATCTTTGACTCAGCCCTTTCTTTTAAACCCTACATTGACTCTGTTGCTAAATCCTGTCGCTTCTCCCTCCATAACATTGCTAAGATTTGCCCTTTTCTCTCTGTCTCGTCTGCCAAAACTCTTGTTCATGCTCTGGTCATCTCTCGCCTCGATTACTGTAACCTCCTTCTCACTGGCCTTCCCCGGTCTCACCTTTCTCCCCTCATCTCTGTCCAAAATTCTGCTGCCAGGGTCATCTACCTCGCCCGTCGCTTCGACCATGTGCAGCCCCTACTCTCTTCACTTCACTGGCTTCCCCTTCCTGAACGAATCCTGCACAAGCTCCTAGTCTTCACCTATAAAGCTCTTCACAACCTCGCTCCCCCCTACCTCTCTGCACTTATCGCCCTCCATACTCCAGCCCGTGCACTTCGCTCCTCCTCTGTCCCTTCTCTCACCCTTCCATGCCTTCCCTGCTCCCCTAAGCGCCTTCGTCCCTTCTCACTTGCTGCCCCCCATGCCTGGTACTCCCTCCCTGTCCACATCTGCCTTGCCCCCTCCCTTCATACCTTCAAATCTCTCCTTAAAACTCACCTCTTTCGCTCTGCTCTGTCTGACTCTTTATCCTGCTGAGCCACTATTCCTATACCTACGATCGGTTTACCCTTATCCTTGCCACATGGACCTGCCTGCTGTCATTCTCATCGTAACCAAGCCAAGTACGTGCACTTGAGACCTCGCATCTTCATGAATGTTAGACCCCTTGTCTCTCCCTCTGTTCCCCTTCCTATGTCTCTCCCCCAGCTCCTGTTTCTCAGATTGTAAGCCCTAGGGGCAGGGACCGTGTCTATTTTATTACTTTGTAAAGTGCCATGTACACTGCTGGCGCTATATAAATGTTTGTTAATAATAATAATAATAATAAATGCATTAAATAAATAAATAAAATAAAATAAATAAAATAATGAACCTCCTGCTTCAAGGTCAATGCAGAACATGAAGTCAAGAGTATACCCCCCCCCCATGTGTTGGGTCCACCACCACCTGGGACAGCCCCATGGTTGCCATGGCAGCCATGAATTCCTGCTTTGCCCTGAGCAATCTAGTCTCAGCATGGAAATTGAGGTCTCTCAAGACAATAAGCTTAGGGGACCTCAAGACCAGGTCTGAGATCATAGCGACTAGGATGCTGCTGTGCAGTGGTGTGCACAGTACACTAGTAGAATCCTCAACCTGTCCCTGGCCGGTCCCCCCGGTCTGTCTCAGGTCAAATCAAACAAAAGATGGAGGCCCTCTATCCCAGACTTGGTCTGCACTGAAGACCTCCAAATGACCAAACCATCCCTAAAGACAATGGCTATGTCCCCTCCCCGGCCCTCCGCTGGATGGAGTACCCAGCTGGAATGAGTCAGCCAAAACTGGCCCCGACAATTCATCCAGCCAGGTCTCCGTTAGACACACACGAGGTTGGAAGCCCAGTCCAAGATGGAATCCTGGATGATGGAAGATTTGTGGGCTACCAACCTCTCGTTAAACAACACCAGTGACAGGCCCAGGCCACCTGAGACCTCATCCATCAGCCCTGAGCCCAGGGGGACTAAGCAGGTGACCAGCACTAACCACCAGTCCCTTTATGTGAGATGTTATCCTCCACCTCTTGGGTCATAGTTTCCCCCTCATGACAACCCCAATTGCTGCCGCTGCTCCCCCCAGAAGGCTGTCCTCATACTGGCTCCTGCTCCCATACCGGCTCCCCATCAGGGTGGCGGAGGAGGAGCTCCTAGCCCCCAATCAAACCTCTCCCTACCCCATCCTCCCCTCCATTCCCCATCCCCCCTCTCACAAGGGAGCAACCACCCTGAGAGGGCCCCCAGCCACTCTTACTGACCAGGGAGCACCATTCCACCCCCTGGGGTTTGAACTGGGCACCGTTGTCAATGGGTGTTCTTAGACAGAACAAAGATCAGGTGTCAAAACCCCATCCCATGTGTTTGTCTGTTGTGTGTAAGCACCATAACAATCCCAGCACCAATTTGCCCACCCATTGAACATGCAATGTGAACACCATTGCATCACAAGGACGATTTGCGTGCTGAGATCGGCGGGGGGGGGCAGCAAAACACTGCTTTGCCGCAAGATGAGTTGTCTGTCTAAGCAGCGCCAGATGGGGAACACAGGGCCAAATCAGTGTTCATATCAAGGTCAAAACACACATTCAGACACCGTTGAGGTTATGTCTATAGACAGTCAGTGTGCACACAGTGTTAAGTCTGACCCAGGTAGCGTGGATCCTGCAAGGGAGAATTAAATAGCACAAACAGATAAAATAAGAATACATTTTAAAAATTGCTCAGATCCTTCTTGGATTGTATTTCACTGGATTTTAAATCCATCAACTCTGGTAAGGTGGTGTAGGTGGAAGAGACTAGATAAGGAGCCAGAATATAAAATATTAAAGACAAAACTGGGCAAAAATGTATATTCATAAGGTATGCACCTACGGCTGCATACAGAAAAAATACAGAAATGCTTTGATGAAGCAAGAAATATGCACAGTATCAGATGGACTGTGTACGTGTCTGGACTGAAGGCTTTGCTTCCCTGGACAGAACACCACGGTAGAATTGAAGAGGCACTTTCATACACGTGTCTGGCACAGAGCAGAAAAGCGTCCCCGCAAAAATGGGGATAGGCTTTGAAACTGCGATCCCTGACCCAGTACAGTAACAGTGGGGACTCCCCCGATGGACTGATTTATCGTTGTTTGTCTTGATTTTCTGACTTCGGGGGCTGATTTTCTGAGTTTTGTTACCATTTTCCTGACTTCCCATACTAATCCCTGTACTGATTTATAGGGGTGCGCAAGCAGCTTTTGTTTGATTTAATTACTAAAATGAATGATGGGACCATTCATTCTAGTAATTAAAGTATGAAAACGACAGGTCATGGTAAAGAATACAGATGAAAATTAAGGATAATGGGTTTTTTTAAAAATTATTTTGTTTTGTTAAACGAGCACACAGGGGCCATTCTGAACAAATACACCCTTTATTCCAAAATGGTGCTGTTGCTGCTGACACCATTTTGGAATAGAGTGGCCCGTCGGCGCATGCATGACAGCCATTTTGCACATGCAGAGACCGACTGCCCTTTTCCAAAATGGAAATGCTGACACCATTTTGGGAACTGGCTCCCTCTTCCTGAGCGTATTCTGCACAAGCTCCTACAAAGCCCTTCACAACCTCACTCCCCCTACCTATCTACCCTGATCTCCCTCCGAACCCCTGTTCGAACACTCCGTTCCTCTTCCATCCCTTTCCTCACCCTCCGACGCCTCCGCTGCTCCCCCAACCGCCTTCGTCCCTTCTCCCTCGCTGCCCCACACGCCTGAAACTCCCTCCCTTCCCTCGTCCGCCTTGCCCCCACTCTCCACACCTCCAAGTCCCTCCTCAAAACCCAACTCTTCCAGTCCGCCCTTCCTAACTCCTGATAAGCATCCCCACCCAGGATTATCCCCCAACTGTTATCTGTAAACTCCCAACTTACTGTAATCAAGCCAAGAACGTGTACCTGAGTTCCCGCATCCTCATGAATGTTGTATCCCTTGTCTCTCCCTCAGTTCCCCCTTCCCTGTCTCCCCTCCCACTGTCTTTAGATTGTAAGCTCTCGAACAGGGGCCGTGTCTATTTTATTCTCTGTAAAGCGCCAGACACATTGCTGGTACTATATAAATGCTCCTCCTCCTCCTCCTCCTCCTCCTCCTCAAGGTCTTCACTTGTGCAGAATGTTCCGGTGGCCATTTTGTGCATGAGCAGTGGGTTTTGTCTTTTTGCTTTTAATAAAAATAAATGGCAAAAAAAAAACGACACCGTTAAAACAAACATTTTCCTTTTTAAAAAACCCTCAAAGATGAAGGGTTTTTTTGGTAAATGATACTTAAAACAATAATGGAAAAAATGGGTATATGCTGCACGCTCTTGCTAAAATGATACATTATTAACTTGTAATGGTAATACCCAGTATTGTCATGTAATCGGCTATCCACATTTATACTCGGGTACCTATCGGGCCCCCAATAGTTTACTCAGAAATGTGGGTATTACCCGTGGGTAGCGGATGTGGTACTCATTTCAGCGCTAGTCTAGAGGGAGTGTGTGGTTTCCATATCCATCCCCAGACTAATAGATGGAGACAAGATAGTTCAGATGAACTCTTTTTTTTGGACCAACTCTTGTCGGTGAGCTTGTGAGTAGCCTGAGGAAGGGCTCTGCTTAGCCCAAATGTTTGCACACCGTCACCAATAGCAGTTGGCGAAGAATATCATTTGATCTACTTTGTCTCTCTTTATTTGTGCATGTGAATATTATTCAATTTTTTTATATATTACACAGATTATGCAAATAATTATTATTGGCCATGGAAGCAATTTTCACATACCTGTTTATTTTGGTTTGGTTATTTTATTTTGGTTTGGTTAAATGCCAAATCCTTTTGGTATTTGTTTAGTTTTTTGTTTGATATCTCTGTCACTTTGGTACTTTGGTTACTGTATTTTGGCACATGCTCAGTGGCAGTGAAAGGAAGTAAAAGAAATAGTGAAATGACTGAAATAATCAAACTGAAATAATGGAAAGGGGTATTGGTTTACCGTGATACCACATTTCTGGTTTTCCATCTGTTTCTCAATCACTGACTAGTTCTGTTTCACCATAATTCCTTTACTGTTTCACCCCTTAGTTTCAGGTTTAATACAGTCTTTTCCCACTGGATAACTGGTTCGAATTGACTGGATGCAGTTTTTCTATTGGTCCAGAAGTAAACCGGAAATCATGGAACACAGCAAAACTGTAAAGCATTATTAATCTGTTTTTACCCAGCCCCGCTTTGCCCATTCTAGATTATAACACACACCCACGCCGATGCCTGGATCGGTGTCTAACTCAATGATAGCTCAGTGCCGGGCATATTGTTGGCACTATATAATTATGATAATAAGATTAGATTAAAGCAGTTTGTCTGGATGTATGATAATACTTATCTATTTATTTATCTATTTATTTATATGACATCCTTCCCATAAAGTCTCAGGGTGGCTCACGATCAATAAAAACAAAAATAAAAATTGTACAATAAATTTAAAAATTCCCTTAAATCCCCCCACCCCACTCCTCCCCTAACCTCACAACCCTATCCCTGCCTGCCAAAGACATGGCCAAACAGAATAGTGTTACATCATTTCCTGATGTGGAGCAGGCTCTGGCTTAGATGAACCTCACAAGGGAGTGAGTTTCCCCCACTTTGCGTGCCCTTGCTGTCAAAACGTAAAGGGCAGATAGTGGAGGCATTCCCAGCGGAGCTCAGAGTCATGACAGGAGATGAGGGAGGAGGGGATCTTTCAGATACCTGGGGCCCAAGCCATTGAGATCAGCAATGGAAGCTGATCTGGAAATGTTTAAAATGAACTTCTAGGGGAAAAGACAATTTTGTTTTATTCTCCTAGCATCTAATATCCTCCCCTGTTGTATGGTTTCATTTCTTTCTTTTTTTTAAGTATGTCCAAAGAAGGATATATTAATATGTTGCTGAGTATACCCAGTATGTTTAAATACCCTTGATGTGAAATATCATTACTCTCTTTCTCACTTTTGCTTTGAGTGCCCGGCCTGCATTACGAATGTACTTCCTTGAGATCCGGAATCACAGTGGCCCCTTTGGGAGAGAGAGCCTGCAAAATAGGTGTGCTAACAACACACAAAAAACATTTAAAATAAATTTTAAAATTCTAGCCTTAAGGCAACTAGTTTTCTGAAAACAGAGTATCTTATAGTTAGTAATTTAAAAAATTAATGCAAAAACACCATCTGCTAAACTTCAGATCTATGAATACTATTCAGTCTGTGGAGAGTACAAGCTGTACACAAAACTATTGATCCACCATCTGCTTCAAAAAGATTCTTCATTTAATTTTTTTTTAAAAAAAATCTCACTGAATGAAATGTTTCATTAGTAATTTAACGTTAGAAAGACGATGGCTGTGAAGATCTGTCTGCAAGGACTATGGTTTCGGAAGGGTGGTCATCCTCCATGTCACTAATTTCTCAACCACCAGTATCTCAGATCATAGGGAACATCTCGGCAAAAGAAACAGAAAAAACCTTCCTAGCAGCCAGTATAATTTCTCAGACTTCAAGAAGGAAGTGGAAATACTGAAGACAACTTAAAGAAGGACCTCAAAAATGATCCAAAGCGGGTGAAAAGCCATAATCTGAGATTTAAGAACTACAGATGGTTCAGTTTATCAAAGAGAAGGCTTCAGGGTTATTTGGATCAGTCTACGGAGATAATTGGGTATGGAAAAGCCACTCACTAATGGAAGGCTCTTCAGGCATAACAAAACCCCAAGGCTGGAAGATGAAGTGAGATAAATTCAACTTAGAAATAAGAGACAGGGTGGTAGCTGTGGGGTGGGGGCAGGGGGATTAAAGACTGGAACTTTGTACCCAAGTAGATAGTGGACAGACTGTTGCTTAGAGTTTTGAGATTGAGAATGGCTGTCTTTTGTAAAGATAACTTTTTAACCAAGGCTGCGTTCTCACCTGCAGCGGCGGTGGTGGCAGTGGGAGGGGCGAGGGAAGATGTGGCAACGCTGAGGAGAAAGCCGATGGGAAAAGAGCCGGTGCAAACGGGGATCTGCTGCGGCTTCTCTCGCGCATGTCAGGGCAGGATTGAGCAACACCAAATTACATATTTAGCCCCATAATGGAAATCAGAGAGTTACCAGCATTGAAGGATACTAAACTGAGTCAAGTCTTCTGAGTAATTTATACATTCCTGTAAGGATAGCATACAAGCAGCATAATCATTCCTTGTACCAGTTGATTTAATTAAAAAGACTAATACAGAGAAATAAACAAAATAATTAATAGGACAAATTCCCTGCCTGGCTCATACAGCTGTCTGCTGCCGAGGAAAAGCCACTTTTACAGTCATTCTTCTTATAAAGGGTAGCAGTGCCAGAAATCAAATCAACCAGAACAGCTTATAATCAATCGATTCAGTACCAGTTCCCAATATAGCAATACAGGGCTTATTAACATATTTTAATTAACTTGATTACTCTGTAGACAGACTTGAGCCTGGCTGTTCCCTCCTGTTAAGCTCTAATCGAACCTCAAGAACAGCTACCTCCCTGGTAAACTTTTTATCCAAATTTGCTAATAAAAATATAATTCGGGATTCCACACCCCAATGTTCTTTCCGAACAAACCAGGGTCCTATTACCTCATCTCGCAGACAAACGGACGGGGGACAAGACAATAGAAAGTGCTGAAGGGTTTCAACAGCCATCTGGCCACAAGGACAAAAGTGGAGCTCAGATGGTATACCACGATAACGACCCTCCAATACCACAGTGCAGTCATTGCTCTCCTGGTCCTAAAGTTGGTTATATCCACTAACTAAGGTTCCAACCCCTACACCGTTTTTATCAGTCGATATCATGGCGCTACCAATTGGGCGTCCACTGCATTTCTTTCCACTTGGAGAGTGACATCAGCAATCTTGGTTTTAGTAATATGTTTAGCCTGCTCCCTAGAATAATGCATAAGGCTTAAAGTGGAAAAACCAATCAGCGCTAGGATGCTAACAACCAATTTGTACCATTTAAAGTGGGGAAAAACATTCCCTTGCTCCTGCAAACAAAGTCGTGGGAGCTGGTCCCTTTCCATGACATTCAGCCTGAGCCAGTAACCCAGTAACTGTAATCTAACTTTGTCAGAAATAGGAGTTACACCCATTTCAGACCTTAGCAAGGCAACAGGAGAGCTATGGGGAACACCTAAAATAATTCTGAGTACATAATTTTGAAGTGGCTCCGCTCCTTCAAATCCCTCCTCAAGACCCACCTTNGCACCTGAGACTTCGCATCCGCTTGAATGTTTGTTTGTCTTCTCCCCTGTCTCTCCCACTGTCCCCTCTCCTTGTCTCCCCCTCCTTGTCTTTTAGATTGTAAGCCACAGGCAGGGACCGTGTCTAATTCTATGTTCTGTACAGCACCAGGTCATACAACTGGCGCTTTATAAATGTCTAATAATAATAATAATAATAATAATAATAACTTGTCCAAATTCTCGGTACCTCAGCTTTCCACTCCACATAGGAGTTGGGGAAGCATCTTTTCTTGAAGCAGCTTAAGAAGGGGTGCTATCCGCTTCCCACCCCTTCCTCGTCAAAATTTCAGTAAGCCATTGATAGTACGAGTGGCTTTAAGTTTAACAGAGTCTAAATGGACTCTCCATCCTCCAAAGGAGGCAAACCAGATATCTAAATACCTGTACGAGTTAACCTGCTCTAAGGGCCCAGAGTTAAATTTCCAATTATAGGCTTTACACTTCTTGGAAAAGACCATAATTTTTGTCTTATCCTGATTCACATTTAAATGATTGTCTTTACAATACTGATTGAGCACAGACAGTCTTCGATTCATACCCACTTTAGAGGTAGTAAGTATAACCATGTCGTCTGCGTACAGCAGTATAGACACGGGTGTACCACCTACTGCCAGGGGGTGGCCTTCTTGGGATCGTAATTCAGAAATGATATCATTTATGTAGAGATTGAAAAGGAAGGGGGCCAGGACACAGCCCTGCTTGACACCATTCGTGACTTGTATGGGGTCGGAGACTGCGGCTAATCTAACCCTCATCCATGTATGTGAATAAAGTAGCTGAACCAGGTAAAGAAGCTGTTCATCAATATGGAGAGCCTGAAGCTTCTGCCACAAAATTGTCCTATCAATGCTGTCGAATGCAGCCTTAAGGTCTACAAATAATGCAAATATTGAGCCATTACGCATATGAAGATACTTATGAACAATATGGGAAAGGAGGAAACAGTAATCGATGGTTGACTGAGAGTCTCAGAAGTCTGCCTGTTCTTCGACCAGCAGGGAGTTCTCAGTAGCCCAACTCTCCAGCCTACTCAGCAAATATTTGGCAAAAAGCTGCACTATAAAATTAATTAGGCTAATGGGCCTATAGTTGGAGGGAACTGTCCGGTCTTCTTTTTTAAAAAACTGGTACTGTTATGCTCACATTCCAGCCATCAGGCATAACCCCTTGCTGCATAATATAGTTAGACAGCCAGCAGAGGACTGGGGCCCACCATTGATGAATTCCTGCAGAAAATCTGCGAGAATCCCATCTTCCCCAGGGGCCTTATGTGTTGGTAACTGGGCCAGTAAGTGCTCGATCGTTTCCTCCGTAATCTGCTCACTGCCCATAATTGGAGCTATAAAAGGGGTCAGTTCAGTCTCCTCTGAATATACACCAAAAATCTTAGTAAAATGTTCTTGCCATGTCTTCCCATCACTGCTACATCCCAGAGGGGAAACTTCGCCCACAGAGCCTTTATTTACAATAGCTCAAAATCTTCTGGGATCCTTACTGGTTATAGCATCTTCTAATTTTAACCGCAAGTCATGCAGATAGTCTAACTTTCTCTTCCGTTCCTAAGCAGTTTCCTGTACCGGGTTCTTTGTACCACATATTCCTTAATCACCAATACAGAAGGGTCCCTCTTTAAAAGTCTGGCAGCCTTGTGAACTTGCTGCCTCAGTTACCTACAACCAGCATCAAACTAAGGCCAACTGGGGCACTGTACCAGTGTCTTATTCCCAGTAGCTAAAGATTTTCTAAAAAAGAGTAGATTTTGAAAACTAGATAGACACTCATATGGCTCTGACATCATAAACTGAGTGCATAGCTCATCCAACTCTAAGGACTCAAAAATTGTTGTAGCTAGTTCAGCTGTCTTATATGCCCACCTGATAAGTCTATAATCCTGGGGGGAGGAATCTGCACAAAGAGGATTCTGAAAAAGCTGAAGATGTAAATTAGCTTTAAAAAGAGTTAATAGCAGGAAGTGATCACTAACCATAGGGGAGAACCACGAAGTCCGCGAACTGATCACGACCATCTAGAGGAACAGCAATGTAGTCGACTGTACTTCTTCCACAATGGGAGAAAAAGGTCAAGTCACCACAGAGATCAGACTTGAAACTACCGTTCAGTATCCCAAAGTTAATTTTATATAAAAACTTTAAAAGTTGTAGCCCATGGGCATTAAGAATGTGATCTTTAGAGGCTCTGGATGGTTGAAAATATGTTTCATCTTCCATCTCTAATCCCATGGCCAGGGTTCTTGCTTCCTCTGATGGTCCCGTTCTAGCATTGAAGTCACCTTGCAACATGGACCTGCCTGCTGTCATTCTCCTCGTAACCAAGCCAAGTACGTGCACTTGAGACCTCGCATCTTCATGAATGTTAGACCCCTTGTCTCTCCCTC
>QEPC01014177.1:2842297-2856635 GCA_003113815.1 Sphenodon punctatus | reverse complement strand
ATCCGATACACCCGATAATCAGGTATATCAGATTAATCTGATAATCACCAGTATTGGCATACCAGATTTTTAACAATGGCCGCTTTACCGGTTTTTTTACATTGCGGCTATTGAAGTGAATGGCCACAATGTAAAAAGCCCTGTAAAGCAGCCAATGTTAAAAATCCAGTAGCTGATACTGGCAAATCTGATACCGGGGAAATCCAATACCAGTAAATCCGGTATCTCCCCGTGTCCCATCCCTAGTAAACACCATAACAATCCCAACACCATTTGGCCACCCGTTGAACACGTGATGTGAACACCATTGCATCACGTGTTTGGGTTGAACATGTGGCCAACACTGTGTCTAATAATATTGTGTGGCCTGTTAGCAGGTACAACACAGGGAACGAGGCGGCAGCACTTGTGTGCTGAGATCAGGTGGCGAGCAAAACTCTGATTTGCCCCAAGATGGGCTGTGTGTCTAAGCAGTGCCACATGGTGAACGCAGGGCCAAACCAGTGTTCGTATGAAGGTCAAAACACACATTCAGACACCCATTGACGCTATGTCTAAAGATGGTGTGTGTGTGTGTGTGTGTGTGTGTGTGTGTGTGAGAGAGAGAGAGAATGCGTAAGACTGTCTGTATGTGAGTGTGTGTGTCAGTGTGTCTGTCTATATATGTGTGTTTCTATGTATGTGTATGCATGTGAGAGAGAGAGAGAAAGATTGTGTGTGTGTCAAAGGATTTGTCTGTGTGTGTGTTTTTATGAGTGTGTGAGTGAGAGAGAGAGAGACACACAGAGAGAGGTGGTCCCTCTCCCGTCTCATGCCCCCCTCCTCCCTCACATGGCTGTCCCCTCTTCCCACTCTCCCCTGTGCTCCCACCTCTCCCCATGAGGCTGTTCTGTTGACTCCCTTCAACTGATTATGGGGTGGGGGAAGCATGATTCATCTACTCATGACTTTTCAGTGACAGGCATATTTTACTGGTAACATGCTACTGTTGTTCTTATTGTTATTAATTTATTTAATACAGGAGTTTAGGCTAAATAATCTCAATGGTCCTTTCTGATTTTGAAATCTCTGAATCTAGTAAATCCTGCCACATAGGTAATCATTTTTCTTGCCCTTTGCCAGGACACTAGGAGTTGTGTTAATGGGTGTCTTTAGACATAACATCAACGGGTGTCTGAATGTGTGTTTTGGCCCTGATCAGAACACCGGTTTGGCCCTGTGTTCATCATGTGGCGCTGCTTAGAATAGAAATGTGGCTGGGAAGCCACACACCCTGTGTGCCTCCAGCGCCCCACTCCCTGCCATGACAGGAAGCCTTGGAGGCCAATCATGGGCAGCCATGGCTGCCTGTCATGGTGGCCCCCAAGTCCCGGCGAGGGATGGAGACGTTATCAGGTATGCGGGCCCCGCTATAGACCCTACCCAAGCCGGGCAGCAGCAGGATCACATCTGGCGGACCAGAAACAGATGCGCCGGGGATTCTCTGGCCCAGGCGGGCCCTAGTGGGCCCTAGCCAGGCCTGTTTTCACCCACTGTCTTGGACTGGGTCTTCCCCACAGAAACAAGCCTACATTTTGTATGAACTCCATTGAGAATACAAGAGGGGGACACTGCTGCAATTAGGAGTGAAACTGAGGGTGTAAACAAATGAGATGCTAGCCCACTGGAGTCTGTGTCAACCCCACTTACATTGTGGCCATTGAAGTTAATGGCTGCAGTGTAAAAAAAAAACGGTAAACCTCTCAATGTTAAAAATCCGGTATGCTGATACTGGTAAATCTGGAACCGGGGAGACCCTATACCGGTAAATATCTGGTATTGTCCCCGGTGTCCCACCCCTAGCGCATACCTAGTAAGTAAAATACATTATTGTGAATGCACAAAAAAGCACATAAAAATGGCCCTGAACGGTTTTCCTCCCCTTCGGAACAGTTGGCGGAGGTCCAGCACAGGGGGAATTACACGTCAGATGTCCATCCGCCATTTTGTATTCACAGTGATCAAGGGATTAGCTGGGATGGAATGGGAACTGGAGCAGAAGATGGAATCCCTCCCCTTCCTGCTTTCCCAGAGGCAAAGATACAGCTGCATCAGGTTGTAAGCCCTAGTAGCATGGACCTTGTCTATTTTATTACTTTGTAACGTTCCAGGTACACTGCTGGTGCTATATAAATGTTTGCTAATAATAATAATAATCATTAATAAGGGAGTGTGCCCTGCAACCGTAACCCTTGAGAGCTACAGCCTTGACAGAGAATCTTTGTAGATACAAATGGTCAGAACGGTTTTAGCCCTAGCCGCAGCATCACTAAGCATCAGTAACTTTTAATTTATCTGGGGACGAGCGCTTGGATAGAGACCTTAGACATGCTTGCTCAGAGTAGCTTGGTTCCCACTTTTAATTAGAGATGGGTCTGAGCTTCAGAATTCAGATCCTGGGTGTGAATGGGCTGAAGTCCAGGGGTTTTCAAAAGCTGAGGCAGTTTGGAATCTGATCCACCTCCTGACGGAGTAAGGCTAAAGATGCATTGTAAATTCAGATACACTGACGATGAATTCTGATTTTGCATTTGACTGTGTGAGCACAACCCTGCTCCTCTTAATGTTCCAATTATGGAACCCGCTTCCCTTTGTCTAATGCTAACCCCGCTCTTCTGGAAGCATTGGAAGACCTTCTTTGACCAGGAACTTAGCAGCAGGAGGGGATAGGGTTGTGCTGGTGTGCGTAAGGGGATTTGTCTGTTTGTAACTTGAGGTTTTTTGGGGGTATTTTTAATATTTGGTTTTTATTTTGTGTTTGTATTTGTGTTTCTGGTTTGTAACCTTCTCTGAGCCTTAGGGGAAATGCAGGACAAAAAATGTGAGGGAGGGAGGGAGGGAGGGAGGGATGGATGGATGAATGGATGGGCCATTGCTCAGGCAAGCACCTCTAAGCATAAAACTGCAGAATCATTAGCAACTTCTGGTTGAATTGTTTTGTTTTTTGTTTTAAAATATTTTCCCCATTTTTAAGACAAATGCAAACATTTAGTTTTGCTTTTTGATGATGATGAGGATAATGCTAATTACTATTCAGCAGTTACTGAATCCTTTTAGAAAGGAATCTGCACCTGTTCTGAAGACGAGGGGTGCACTTAACTTTTCATTTTCATCTTATGGATGAACCCATCCAATTGGGTTTTCAGAAAAAAAACAACCATTTGTTTTATTCTCCCCCTCTCCCCTGCCTCTCTACTTTATTAAAAAAAATTAAAATCACAGTGCGTGTGCAAAATGGTCACTGAAGCTTTTCTGCGTGGACACGGCTCTTTTCCAAAATGTTGCTGGCAGTATCGGTGCCGTTTTGGAAAAGGGCAGAAGTTCTGTGCATGTGCAGACTGTCTGTCCTTTTACAAAATGGCACCGGCCAGTTTGGGAAAGGGTGCACATGTGCAGGATGGTCTAGTGATCATGCACCCCTTTCTGAAAATGGCATCAGCAGCGTTGGTGTTATATGTTTAAATGCCCCAGTGGCCAATTTGTATATGTGCAATGATTTTTTTTAAAACGTGTTTTAAAATTATTTTTTATTAAATTAAACCAAAACATATCCCAAAACAAATGAAAGCAAATGCATTTCATTTGCTAATTCATTCATTTTTGGAACATTCGTTACTAAAACAAATGGGGTTCCATTTATTTTATTAACTAAAACCCCCAAAATGAATTGCACACCCTTACTGAAGACTGCAAGTGAAAAAAAATGTCCGCTCACCTTTCTGAGTAGTTTCCAATAGTTAATCAGCGCCAGCGTTAAAAGTCCAGAAGACACATAATATGTATCAGGTACTGTAATCGACGTAGAACTAACCATAGAATGTACGATTGTAAAGTCTTCAAAAATCTTCTAGTCCAACCTCTTGCCCGTGGCTGGACATCGTCTGTTTTAACACCATCACTGAACATTGATTGATTTATTCCAAATTTTCTATCTCACCCTTCCCAAATGGCTCAGGACAGCTTACAAAACAAATAAAAACAATACATATAAACCCCCAACCTTTCCCCAGCCCCACCATAACCCCATGAAACCCTCTGCAACCGAGTCTCACACCCATAACCCAAACACTCACCAACCCCTCTCCCGCATCCCTGCTCGCCAAATGTCCTAACAAATAGAAAGTTCTTACACCGCCTCCTGAATATTCCCAGCCTCGGGCTCAAGAAAACTTCTAGGGGAAGGGAGTTTATTTTATTTTTTATTTAGAAAACGTATTACCCCGCCCCTCCCACCAAAGGCAGCCTGGGACAACTTACAATATAAAACATAAAATATATAAAGTGGAGCATGGAAAGACAGGCAGTCTGTCAGATACGTTGAGCCCAGACCATTTAGGGCACGGGGTGGGGAACCTCTTTTGTCCTGTGGGCCACATTGAATATTAGTACAAGCTCTGGGGGCCACATAGAGGTTGGGGGGCAGGGGTAATTAATGGGTTTATTCAAGAAAAGGAGGACTCAGATCATGGATCTGTCCCCATCCCTTGTGTGCCTGCCTGTTCCATTATCATTAGGGATGTGCGAACGCGGTTCAGATGTTCGGAGTTTGGGCTGAACTCGGTCTGTTCAGACATCCGAACCCAACTCGAAAACAGCCAAACAGTTTGGTCATGTTCATGTGAATTTGGATGAGTTTGGAGCCAGGAAAAATGTGACTTCAGATAGGAAAAACGTGACTGGAAGGGGGAGGCATCTGAGAAGCAGACTTCCTGGCACCAGGGGTGGAGACAAGGGGTTGTTTCAGGGTCAAATGATACCGATACCGAAAAAATCTTCGCATTTGGTATCAGTATCGATAGCGCTATTTTTGAATGTTTGGCCAAGTTCAGCCGAACCGAACTCCGCCAAACCGAACAACCGAACCCGAACTTGGGTTTTGAACCAAACAACCGAACATCCAAATATCTAAATTGCATTCTGTTTGCACATCCCTAATTATCATGAGCTCAGATTTTCAGTGCTTGGGGGTAAAGAATGGATCCAGGGGCCAGATCCTGGCACTGGAAAGGGGCCACATAAAACCTACCGAGGGCCGCATTTGGCCCGTGGTCCCAAGGTTTCCCACCCCTGATTTAGGGCTTTAAAGGTCAAAAACAGCACCTTTAATTGTGCCCTGAAAGCTATAAGGAGCCAGTGCAGACTTCACAGTACCGGTTTAATTTGTTCCCAGCAACTCACCCTGGAAGGAGGTGAACCATTGCATTCTGCACCAGCTGCAGCTTCTGAACAGACATCAAGGGCAGCCCCCATGTAGGGTGCATTGCAGTCATCTAGCCTAGAGGTGATGAAAGCATGGACGACTATCAGCCGCCGCGGATGCTTCTTGGCACAGCGGCTGTCTCGGACACTGAGAGGCCCCGCACCCCTTACCTCCAAGGAGGCCGAAGGGATGTCAATGCAGCTGCCCCTTCTGGGGGCGCCGAGAACATGGCAGGCAGCCCTAGTGCCTCCCAGGACGTCGCTGAACCTCGGCACGCACGGGGGGCGGAGTTAGTACTTTAAATGCCAGCGCTGGAGAACAAGAGGCGCCGGTGAACAGAGCAAGACTGCCTGGAGAGACTGGCCCCCTTGAGAGATATGTGTCTGTGTTTGTGACTGCTTTAACTTGGATCATTAGCGTGTATTGGCCTTCCCAGCCCCCTGCCCTATCCTGACCCTCGTTCCTTTGTGTATCTGTGAGCGCCCAGTGTGTGTGTTCCTTGCGTGGATTCCCTGCCTCCCGTGACTCCCTCTGGTGAGTGGGTGATTGAGGGAGCTTGCGGGCTCGCGTGAGTGCTGCCCCTCCCTCCCCCCTGGGGCCCATACCTCTCCTTTCCCCCCAAGTGTGTATGCCCCAGAAGTCTCACCCCTCTGAACCTGGTCTCCTTCCCTGTGGAACCTGCACCTCCCTCACAGACCTTCCTCGCCTCCCCTTCCATGTGTGAGAACTGAGAGAGTGAGTTTCCTTCCCTGCAGTTCAGCTCTGTGCCCTATGATGATAGGGGTCCTTATTCCTGGTGCGTGAGCACACGGACGGACCCACATACTATCCTGATGGGCTTCCTTCCTCTTCAGCACATGAGCAGAGCTTCCTGGTATGCTAGAAGCATGTGTGGGTGGCGGTCCTTCCCCTTCCTACCCCCTCCCACTGACAACGACAGTGGCCAGATCCAAACTGGAAAGAAAAGGCCGCAGTCTCCTAACCGGATGGATTTGGTGAAATGTGATCTTGGCCTCCACCACAGCCTGACAAACCAGGTGCAACAAGGAATCCAGAAGCACTCTGAGACAGTGAACCTGACAGAGCAGAGGAGGCTGACAGACCAGAGGGGACTGGACTCTGTTAATAACAGGAGTCCCAATCCCCTCTAGATCACAAGGCCAGCCAACCATCATTAATTTTGATTTAATTTTTTATTTATTATAAAATGTGTATGCCACCCCCTCCTGTTAAAAGCATCTCAGGGCGGCTAACAACATATTAAAATAGATTAAAAATAACAATAATACAGTTAAAAACCCCACAATAAAACAAATTACCTCCTACCTCACCCTAACCAAACCCACCCAGCCCAGCTCCCTCACGAAAGGCACGGCGGAACAGCCATGTCTTACAGTGTCTATGGAAAGAGGGGAGGACAGTGGTCAGGTGGACATCCAGTGTGAGGGAGTTCCTCAGCCATGGTGTGGCCACAGAGAACACCCTCCGCAAGGTTGACATCTGAGAAACCCGAGGAACCTCAAGGAGGTTGCACCCAGCCGACCACAGGGGCTGACCCAGGATCTGTCATGTGAGGCAGTCCTGAAGATAGGCTGGGCCCAAGTCATTTAGGGCTTTAAAGGTCAATACCATAATCGTGCATTGGACCTGGAAGACTATCGGCAGCCAGTGCAGAGAGCAAAGCTCCAGTGTAATGTGCTCAAAGCAGCCCATTCTCATTAGGAGACGATCCACCGCCTTCTGCACCAGCTGCAGTCTCCGAACCAGCACCAAGGGTAGCCCCATGTAGAGTGCGTTACAGTAGTCCAGTCTCGAGGTAATAAAAAAAAGCATCGACGATCATGGCCAGATCTGAGTCTGAGACATACAGCCAAAGTCGACGTACCAGATGTAATTGGCGAAATGCCCCCTTTGCCATAGCCGCCACCTGGACATCCTGGTGGAACTGAGGGTCCAGGAGCACCCCCAGACTCTGAGCCTGAGATACCAGGGAGGGATGAACCCCATCAATGATGGGGGCCACCACTCCCCCAGTCTTCTCCACAACCATCATCTTCATCTTGTTAGGATTTAACTTCAGGCGGCTCACCCTCATCCAATCCCCCATAGCCGTCTAGCACCGAGACTGCTGGGTCTGAGTCAGATGAAAATGAGAGAGATAGGTGGGTTTCATCAGCATATTGATGACACCGTACGTCAAACTCCCTAACAACCTCCCCCAAAGGCTGCATGTACACTTTGAACAAGAGAGGGGACAGAATAGAACCCTGCGGGACTCCCCACTTGAGGTCCTGGAGAGAAGATGAAAAATTATCCAGGACCACATATTGGGTTCTCCCAGCCAGGAAAGAGCAGAAACATACAAGAATGATCCTGCCAAACCCTGTGCAGTCCCGTAGCCAAGTCACCAACAACTCATGATCAACGGTATCAAATGCAGCAGAGAGATGTAACAGGCTCGAACGATCCCAGTCCAACTTATGGGAGAGGTCATCGACCAAGGCCACAAGTGCAGTCTTTGTGTCATATCCTGAACGAAAACCAGACTGCAAGGGATCGAGAAAATGAATCCGGTCAAGATGCTCGTGCAGCTGCTGGGCCACCACTTTTTCAATAACCTTCCCTAAAAAGTAAAGGTTAGAGACCGGCTGATAGCTGGCCAGGATGCCAATGTCCAATGATGACTTCTTGAGCAGGGGCTGCACCACAGCCTTCCTGAGACAGTCTTGCACCCTGCCCTCCCCAAGGGAGATGTTGACAATCCCCGCCAGCAACAGCCCTAATGTCTCCCGACTGGCCTTGACCAGCCAGGACATGCATGGATCTAGTTCACAATAAGTAACTTGAACAGTCCCAAGAGCATCCCCTGCATCTGAGGGCAACACATCCTGAAATTCATTCCACAAAACAGGACAAGGTGGGCCTTCTACTGCCTCTGGCTCACCTACTGCTAAAAATGTTGTGTCAAAACTGGTGTATTTGAGCAATTTTATCTGCAAAAAAGTCCACAAACAAATCACAGTGGGAATTTGACAACTCTAAATCCAGGCAGAGAGAGGCCAGACTGACTAGCCCCCTCACCACCTGGGAAAGCTCCGCCAGGCGGGACATAGTGGACGCAATGAGGGCAGCAAAGAAAACTTTCTTTACTGCCCGCACCGCCATGGCATAGGTATGCAAGCAGACTCTATGCAGCAATCGGACAACTTCAGCATGCGAGTGATGCCACCGTCGTTCTAACCACCACCCTTCCCACTTCATCCACCACAGCACCTCCATATACCACGGGGACCTGCAGTGTCAGCGGTTCAGGAGCGAACACTCAGGAGCCACCCATTTGATGGCTTCCACCAACACGGAATTCCACATGGTCACAAGGTCATCGAGTGAGCGGTCATCGAGATCAGAGCAAATATCCCCTAAAGCAGTCTGGAAACTTCCAGGTTCCATAAGCCGTCAGGGGCGAACCATCCTAACGAGTTTCACACCCTCCTGGGGGCCGACATGTGCCAGGATACCAGCCCGGAGGAGATAATTATCCGTCCATGACAAGCGCACTGATGACACCTCCCTCACTAACGGATCCCCTGCTAGGGCTGTAGCAGAAAGTTGCAGTGGTAGCTAATTCCGCTGGAAACAGCGTTTCTACAATTAGTGGTACAGCATGGCAGAGGCGTTCATTTCGCTAGTTTCATTCCGCTACTTCCGCAGTTATGTTAATTTCATTCCGCTACTTCCACAGACTTCACAAATAGCGGAAACATGCCATTTTCGCTACTTCCGCCATTCCGCCAGCACCACGAAATAGTGGAACAGCGGTTTTCCGACAGTTTCTGACAATTCTGCAATTTTTCTGATAGTTTCTGAATTCGCAGAATATTGGCAGAATTAGCGGAATGTCAGCAGAAAAGCCACGGTGTGGCACGGGCAAATCCAAAATGGCGGAATGGAATCACGGCACGGTAACAGCTGTTGCTGCATCAGCTCTATCCCCTGCCTCAAGGCCTGTGCAAAATATCATGACCAGGGTATTGCCTCCAACATTGGTGGAGCCCACCATTCTCTGAGATAGGCCCATGGTAGCCATGGCAGTCATGAACTCACGTTCTGCCCCTCCAAGACTGGTGTCGGAATAGATGTTGAAGTCCCCCAGGACTATCACCCTGGGGGGACTGCAAGACCACCTCCGACACCAGTTTGGTCTGTGCAGTCAGGGAAACTGCCATACAGGTGGGTGTCCGGTATATCAGCAGTATCCCTACTCTGTTTCGAGTCAAATCCAACACCAGATGAAGGCCCTCTATACCCATGATAGATTGCAGAGGAAATCTCTGCACAAAGAATGTATCCTTAAAATAATGGCTACCCCAGCCCCCAGCTGAGGCTGGTGTTGTATGGAGTACCAAGCTAGAACAAGGTCAGTCAATATAGGCCCCGACTCAGTGACCAGCCAGATCTCTGTAATACATGCGGACCGTAGTTGACTTATTGGCTACCAGCCTTGCATTTACCAGCAGCAAACCAAGGCCAGGGCCCTCTGATTCCCAATCACCTCACCATGTGCCCAGGGGCCATTAAGCGGGACAGGAATATAACATCTGTGCTGCCTCACAGATTTAATTCACCTGCCAGAAAGACCATAATTCCCCTAGCCCACAACGACCCCTATAGCTGAGGACTCCCCCTCCCCCTGGTCTGCCTCCCCAGAGACTGTCCTGCCAGCCCCCAGAGGAAGACCCCCACCCATTAATACACCCACTACCCTCCTCTTTCATAGGAGAGTAAACCCCCCTCCACAGGGGGCTGCGCCCCACCCTCACACCAAGGGGAAGAGCCCCTCCCCCCAACCCAATTCCCTTGCCCCCATCCCACACACACCCTACCCTCCTCTGCCACAGAAGGGTAAACCCCCTCCCCAAAGGTCTGCACCTCTCCATCTCACTGAGGGGGCCAGCCCCTCCCCCCAACCCAGTCCCTTTCATCCCTCACCCACACAATGCAAACAAGACACCCCCTACCACCACCCCCTCACCCTAAAACAACTATTCAGCTTCAATTGGCTTATCCTCACTCAGTCCTCAACAGCAGCCAGGCATCAGGTAAGCACTGAGATTTCAGAGCCTGGGTAGGATAAAAAAGAGAGGTAGAGCTGACTGTCTTTAGTATACTGATGGCACTTCACCTCAGATCTGTGAATGCCCTTGCCCAGCAGTTTCATACATGTTGAACAAGAGGGGAGATGGAATAGAACCGTGCAGGACCCCACAGGGGAGATTCCAAGCAGAGGATGAGTAATCACCCATCAGCACTCTTTGGGGCCTCCCCAACAGGAAGGAGTGGAACCACTTAAGAGCAGTGCTGTGTAACCCTGCCAGGTTCCTCAGTTGTGTCAACCACACTTCACCGGCATCACAGCTATGGCATAGTCTTTTAAAAAGATCTATGCCTCAATTGGTCGGCTTCAGCGCACGTTGGGCACCACCTGCACTACCCTCCTGCTTCAGCTGCTTCAGGTTCTCCAGAGGGACCTGTGCTGCCGCAGCAGTGGAGACAAACATCTGGGTGCAACCGTGTCAATGACCATGGTCAAGATGTCATTCCATAAGGCAACCAGGTCATTGACAAAGTAGCCATGAAGGTCGGTAGGTAAACCCCCGAGAGAATTCTTGAAACCAATTGGATTCATACGTCTCTGAGGGAGGACCATCCTAATGGCTCCACCACTCCAATGAGGGCATAAAAGGGTGTGAATCAGAGCCTTCAGATAATAATGGTCCAACCATGACAATGGTGTTGTAACACCCACAATAACTGAAAGCCTTTTCCCAGGCTAGTGCAAAACATCAAATTCAATGTGTGTCCTGCCTTGTGCATCGGGCCAAATGTTACCAGGAATAGGTTCATGGTTTTCATGGTGGTCATGAACTCCTGCTCCACCCCTGAAAGGCTGGCCTCAGCATGCATGATCTGAATTGCTATCAAAATTTTGATCGCCATTCTGATTTCATAGACAATTTCTGAGGATCCCAAATGGCCCATTTAAACCAGTCATATCGCCTCTTTTTTTATGTGCGAAACAGACTGAGTTCATTACATTTCTATTTTGTGCAGTTCTTCTGTGCACCATCCCCAGTCTAGCCAACAGTTGTCTCTTAGTGGTTCACCCTGCTTTCCTAGAAATCTCCTTGTTTCTGGCAAACCTACCGAATGCCTGCCGGCTAACAAAACGCTTATCAATACAAGAAGCCAGCTCTTTGAACAGGTGTAAATAGAACATGAGGGGTATGAATCACAACACCACATGAAAGTGTTAAAAGAGACTAAAGTTGACAGTTACACTTAATCGGAGCTTGCAATAAATTAAATGTTGGGAAATGCTTAGAAGCTGAGGGACTAAGGTGCTCAAAGACAATTACCAACTAAACATTTCATTAATGAAATAGTGATTAATTATAATTACTAATTAAAATGCAGGATTATGATGTTGGTTTTAAGCATTAAGAGGAGTAATGACATTACCATTTTTAATGAAATCCCAATAAGGAAAATTATAACACAACCTTTAAAAATATATTTGAAAAGTTACAGTCTGCAGCAAGATTAAAAGTTATTTCTAAGCCCAGAGGCATAGAAATGTCCCTGCTGGTGAACTTAAGTTAAGTAAGTTTAATGCACTCTAATTTATTTACTAATTATAGTTTTACTTCACAGTGGGAATTGATACCAGGTTTATATTTTACAAGAACAAAAGAGACAATTTAAATAGCTCCTGTGTGATGGGTGGTGACACTGTGCTGTAGGCTAGGAATAAAAGAATATTTTGCTGAGTTTTGCATAGCATTTGGATTTAGATATATTGTAATGTCGTTTTGAGTATTATTTAATTAATGATTACAGGATTAGAAATTAAGTAGTCTGTGTAGATTTTGTAATACAGCAGCGCAATAACCTTTGTAAGGCACATATACGCCAGTACAATTTCACATAGGAGATGTCTTCTCTGAATAACAAATACATGGGCATATTAGTAAATGTCAAATTCCCACAGGAAGTTGAAATTTGACCTACACTAATAAAGCTCTTTAGGATTCATTAACTGTAGGCTGATTCCTTAAACTATTTGCTATTAGTCACCTTTTCATACATAATGCAACATGTTGGCTTAAATAAAGCTCCTAATTTGCATCATCTGTGCCGTGTTCCTGACATTATGGGATGTTTTCCAGCTTTCAACCTGACTTAGTTCTTTGCTTCCCTCCTTCCTGTCCATCTAAAGTGCCGGTAAGGCCTCTATTCGCGTAGGAGCTTGGTTGTTCTCAGTCTGTACTGAACGTACCCAAAGAACACCACAGTACGGCGCGAAAACATTGTTGTTCTCACTTTGCCTAGGGCAAGTTGAGGCATGTAAAGTGATTTTCCCAACACCACATTTAACCCGGCAGTTGGGTCTCTAGCACAAGCAGTGGTAACTAGGGGTGTTCAGAAGATAGATCGTTTATTTTTGTTTTTTGTTTTCCTTAACTTAAATGGTTGTTTGGGAGGTTTTCATAAACGACCGATTCGTTTTCCTTTTCCCGCTGTTTTATTTTATTAATAGTAATAATAACACCACCACAGCCCATGTGCAAAATAGTCACGAGCACCCTTATGTGCATGCATGGCACTTTTCAAAAATGGCCCCGACACTGCCGAAACTATTTTGGACAAACGTGAGTAAAAGCAGAATGGTTCGGTGTTTGCACACGGGCAGTGACTTTTTTTTAATGTTTAAAAATTGATTAATTTTGTTTAAAAAATCATTGCATATGCACCGGACCATTCTGCACACACACACCCTTTTCCAAAATAGCAGTGCCGTTTTGGAAAAGGGCTAGGAATGCGCAGAATGGCCTCAGCAACCATTTTACACATGCAGAGTGATTTTTCAAAAAAAATATTTTTACTAAATTAAATCTAAAGTAAATGAAATCAAACAAATGTTGTTTGCTTACTCATTCATTTTTATTACCTTAGTTACAAAAATGAATGGGGCCCCATTTGTTTTTGTAACTAATTCAAGTGATATGGATTGTACTCCCCTAATAATAACATTAAGGTGATTCCAATCTGTGCTGTTTTTAATTGGCTGCGTAGAGGAGATTAAACATATACCACGAAAACAGGGGTATACATATTGAACTTCCCATACCAATATCGACTAAAAAAATTCAGGTATGAATTGGTAGGGATGAGCAAATGTGGTTCGGAAGTTCGGAGTTCGTTCCAAACTCAGCCTGTTTGGACGTCTGGACCCGAACCCGAAGCAAAACTTGCCGAACCGAACTCAATTCCGAACGTTGAAATGACTGAACACTTCGGTCAGTTCGGATCATGTTCAGGTGGCAAAAAAAGTGTCATTGGAAAGTCAAATGTGACAGGGAGGGGGAGTCAGCTGAGGAGCAGACTTATAGGCACCAGGGGTGGAGAGGCTTGGAGTAGCAGCCAGCCTGCCCAATCACCATCCCTTTTCTCCTCAGACCTAGTCACTGTTCCTGAACAGCAGGCGTTTCAGAAGGCTCCTTCACCCAGCATTTCCCGGCTTCCCAATGCATTGCCATCCTCTTACCATTTCACCCATCCAACCCATCTACCCCCATATTCTCATTCATTTATTTAGCTTAGCAAAGATAGATTCAGGGTTTTTTTGTTTTGTTTTTATCCCTCCTTGTGTTCCCTGTGTTCAATCTTCCTTCCTCTCCCCCCTCCATTGAATCCTTTCCCTCGCCCATATATTCCATCCCAGATTCCCTTCCCTTCCCCTGTTTTTTCATTTAGAGTAGGATTATTAGATTGATTTAGGTTACATTTCAGTTTTGTACCCCTCCTTGTGTTGTTTGTGTTGTTCATGATTCCCCCCCAACCCATAGATAGATAGATAGATAGATAGATAGATTAGAGCTAGTAGACAGTTGTAGGAGTTAGCTTAGTGATAGAGATAGTGTTTAATGATTTAGTTTTAGTGTTTGTAGGAGTAGGCCTGTGTACTTATTAAATAATCCATTTAGTTCATAGCATTTAGAATAGTTAATAGCAGTTAGATTTAGTGTAGATAGATAGATA
>QEPC01014177.1:2808644-2839295 GCA_003113815.1 Sphenodon punctatus | reverse complement strand
AGCTCCTCCTGTGTGCAGTCCACTCTGGGGAGAATGGGGCCCAGCACAAAAGGGCAAGCAGCATGGCTGAGGGCAGTGGGGCAGGTGGTGCCCACTCAGAGCTACCAGAGGGAGTATGATGGCACGTCAGCAGCAGTGGAGACCTACCTGGAGGAGGAGCCATGCATTGATCCCAGCAGCAATCCCTTGGCCTAGTGGGCCTGCCAAGCAAACATGTGGCCAGCCCTGTCCAAAGTGGCCAAGGGTATCCTGTCCTGCTCACCAACCAGTATCCCCAAAAAGAGGGCTTTCTCCATCGTGGGGGACATTTGCACCACCTGAGACTGGGGGTCAAGTTGGTGGAGCAGTTGCTGTTCCTGAAGGTGAACCTTACACTGCTGGGTTTCCCCGAGCTGCACCTGGACAATGAGTGATGGTGCAGTGGCACACACCATCCCATGCCAGGGGCAGTCTTGGAACGGGGCTCCTCCTCCTCAATCTGGGTTAGGGCTACTGCTCCTGTGCTACTGAGGTGCTGTCCCTCCCTCCCAATGCCTGGCACCCATCCTGCCTCTCTCTCTCTCTCTCTCTCATAGTAGATGGTCTCAGCTGCCTTATCTGACTGACCTCATGATGCAGGGTGGCAATGGGAAACAAACTGTAAGCCTGCAAGCCGGCCTATGGCTACATGATCTCGGCCCGCTTATGTGACACTGACTGGCTCTCACTCTCTCACGCTGCACAGTCTTTGCTAGCCTATGAGTGCCCTGATGCCAATGTCCCAGCCTGTCTACCCTACTGCCTCTCATGCCACGGTGCCTCTCTTCCCGCCCAGCTTACCGCCAAGCTCAAAGCCTGCCGCAGTCCACTTTCCTGCCTCCCATGCCAAGGTGCCTGTCTACCCACCCAGGTTGCCTAGCTAAAATCCTGCCAAAGCCTGCCTACCCTACTGCCTCCCATGCCACGCTTCCTCTCTTCTCGCCCAGCTTTCCACCAAGGTCAAAGCATGCCTCAGTCCACCTTCCTGCCTCCCATGCCAAAGTGTCTGTCTTCCCACCCAGGTTGACTAGCTCAAAGCCTGCCTCCCCTACTGCCTCTCATGCCATGCTGCCTGCCTGCCCACCTGTCCAGGTGGCAAAGCTCAAACCCTGTCTCAGTCTGCCTGACTGCTGCTCATGCCACACCACCTGACTGCCGCCCCGGCAACCAATATCTGCTGGTGCTAGTGCCAATGGCCCCCAGGCCAGGCCTATATGCTGTCTGTGCCAAGGGTTCTGTACCCTGGCAACCAATGTCTGCTGGTGCTAGTGCCAATGGGCGCCAGGCCTATATGCTGTCTGTGCCATGGGTGCTGCACCCCGATAATCCAATGTCTGATGCTTCTGCCAATGCCACCCATTCTTTTGGTGCCATGGGTTCTGGGGCCCGTCATTCCGCTCACAGAGAACTATCGTTCAATTGCATCATGAAGCAGCCACTTCAGCCCCAGGACCCGCCGCCAGCATCCTGGGGCCTACATAACTGGCAGGGAGGGCTGTGGCCAAGATCTACAAGCTGCCACTCCAGCACCAGGACCCACCGTGATGGGTCTGGGGCCATCATTCCTTGCATGGAGGTGATGCCTTTCCACAGCAGCAAGAAACAGCTACTCTAGCCGCAGGACTCACCGCCAGGGTTCTGGGGCTATGTTACTGGCAGGGAGGGCTGTGGCCAATATCTACATGCTGCCAGTCTAGACCCAGTACCCACCGTGATGGGTCCAGGGCCATCATTTCTCACACACTGCACAGTCATTCCACCACATCAAGAAGCAGCCACTCAAGCCCTAGGACCCACCATCAGGGTCCTGAGGACTACGTTACTGGCAGGGAGGGATATGGCCAATATCTACAAGCTGCCAGTCTAGACTCAGGACCCACAGTGATCGGTCCGGGGCCATCATTCCTTGCACACTGTGCTGTCATTCCACCGCATCATCAAGAAGCAGCCACTCCAGCCCCAGGACCCGCTGCCAGGGTCCTGGGGCTTACGTTACTGGCAGGGAGGGCTGTGGCCAAGATCTACAAGCTGCCACTCCAGCCCCAGGACCCACCATGATGGGTATGGGGCTATAATTCCTCACACGGAGGTGATGTCTTTCCACCGCATCAAGAAACATCTACATTACTGAGAGGGAGGGATGTGGCCAATATCTACAAGCTGCCACTCTATTCCCAGGACCCACCATGATGGGTCTGGGGCCATCATTCCTTGTACACTGAGCTGTTATTCCACTGCATCAAGAGGCAACCACTCCAGAATGCAGAGACCAAGGCATTTCGGGCCCAGTTGCAGCGGCCCACCCGGGACTTTGTGGCCAAGGTCCAGCAGTCTACAGCCACCATGGAGAACCACCTGGTGGAGCAGTTGCCGGCGGTCCAGGTGGAGAGGCAGAAGGTGGAGGCATATGGCCAGTATGTCTCCGCCGAGATGGACCGACTGCAAATGTACCACCAGGCGCTCTCCAGGTGGCATCGGGACATGGAAGGGGCCCTGAACTTTGCTGTCTCCCATGGCTATGAGCTTCCAGAGTCCCGAGTGACCAGCCCTCAGCCCTGTGCTGTGCCACAATGGCTGTTGCCTTTCCCCCAAGTCCCGGGGGACAGGCCCAGAGACTCCTACTTTAAATGTATAAGTTTCCTTTGAATGTTTGCTTTTGGTTTTAAAATGCTGTTGTTTTGTTTTGTTGTTATGTAAATAGTTTTAATAAAAGTTGTTGTATTTCTTTTTACGAGCTTTGTGTGACCTGTCCAATCTTTTATCCCTATGTGCTGAAGTTGGTGGTAGCAGCAGGTATAGGAACACACAAAGGCAGGCACATATAAAATGTTGTGTGTTATATTCCATCTCATTACGGTAGGTTTGCTGTGTGCTGGATGTAGGCAATGGGCATTGGGTGCATAAGCACAGATGGCAGTTCTTCCTGGTTCTGGCAGGTGGCAGCTGGGGTAGCTGGATATACCTACCTCTCACCCTCTAACCCCCATCTCCCCCATTCTAGCTGCGAACCTCTCTCTCTCTCTCTCTGGCCATATAGTGCATGTGACAGTATGGGTGGGATCGTGTCTGCCTCTCCTTCAAACAGGGAGTGGACTTTTTTTTTCTCTCTCTCTCTCTCTTATTTCTCTCTCCGTCTCTTGGCAGCAACCTGGGTGGGCTGACAGGCACCTTGGCATGAGAGGCAGGAAGGTGGGCTGAGGCAGACTTTGAGCTTGGTGGCAACCTGGGGTACAGAACCCTTGGCACAGACAGCATATCGACCTGGCAGCAGCAACTGTTTCTTGATGCCATGGCATCATGGCACAGATGGTATATAGGCCTGGACTGGGGGCCATTGGCACTGGAAGAAGCAGACATTGGTGGCCATGGTACAGAACCCTTGGCACAGACAGCATATAGGCCAAGGCCTGGGGGCCATCTCCATGAGCGGAATGAGGGCAAATGGGAGGAGGTCTAGAGACTGAGGTGAGACAGGAAAGCAAGTAAAACTCCCCACTAGGGCTGTAGCAAAATTCCACAGTGGCAGTAAATACTAGAGGTGGGACCCCGGGGCAATTACCGGATACCAGATTTCCCGGTTTCCGGTTTCCAAAAAACCGGATTCTCGGATTAAATCCGGTATACCGGTACCGGATTTATTCCATTGATTTCAATGGGGCACTGTGTCCCCATTGAAATCAATGGATTAAAATTCCTCCCCCCTCCTCCTCCCAGGCTGTGCGGGTGGAAGGGGGGACACCCCCCCACCCTGACCAGCCTGGATTTAAAAAAAAAAATTCCCCTCCAGCGGGCAAGTTCAAGAGCCCCCCCAGCACCAGTGGCCGTGGCATCCCAGCAGCAGCCGGTAAGTATAGACCTGATCCCTGGGGGGGGTTAACACCCCTCCACCCCCCCAGGGATCACCCTACTACAAGTTCCCACTGGATCCAGTACCTTTTAGTTCAGCTCCGGGTGCGGCGGCGGCGGGCGGTCCGGAGGCCTCAGCGCCAGCTGTGGCTGCTGGCGTCAGAGATGCTGTAGGCCTTCTGGGGAAACCCAGAAGTTCCCCGGAAGGCCTGGAGCGTCTCTGATGCCGGCAGCCACAGCTGGCGCTGAGGCCTCCGGACCACCCGCCGCCGCACCCGGAGCTGAACTAAAAGGTACTGGATGCAGTGGGAACTTGTAGTAGGCTGATCCCTGGGGGGGGTGGGGGGGTGTTAAACCCCCCCAGGGATGAGGTCTATACTTACCGGCTGCTGCTGGGATGCCGTGGCTGCTGGTGCTGGGGGGGACTCTAGGTTGAAAAATCCAGGCTGGGCAGGGTGGGTGGGGGGTGTCCCCCCTTCCACCTGTGCAGCCTGGACTCGGGGAGGGTTTTTTGGTGGGTTTTTTAACTTTTTTACATTGCAGCCATTCATTTAAATGGCTGCAATGTAAAAAAAAATCCGGTACCCGGAATCCGGTAACTGGACCGGATTTACTGGGTTGAATCCGATAATGCCGGTACGCCCAGTACCAGCATTATCGGATACCAGAAATGCCGGTGATCCCGCTGCTAGTAAATACTGAAGGAAACCCCTCTTCCATGCATCGTGGCACAGGTCAGTAGACACCGCTTTCTGAGGCTGCGGGAACAGCTTTCCACTAATGGTGCTGCGGTACTTCGGCCGCACAATGGAAAGTGGCAGCTCTGCGGATTTGAAGAAGATGTGGCACCAACTCCCCTTTCCATTGATCGCTTCATTGCAGCATGTTTCTGCTGTCCTGAAATACTCGTTACCATGATACCTGGCGCAATGGGATCAAACAGTCGGACCCATGCTGACAGACACCCGCTTGGCCAGTTTTATTGGCTAATTCTTTCTGAGAGACATGTCCCGCCTTCACCATTCAGTAGAAATAGGTCTGTTTGTCACCTTATTCTCTCTCTTGATCCAAAATTGCAGTGAGAGTGAGTGACTGTCGGAGCTGCACCAGGTGTCCATGTTGGTAAACACAATCTGATTTGCTGCACTCCGCAACAAAACACCGCATCGCGACTCGAGGAGAGAGAGTCCTATTCCCTTCCTTCTTTCATCAGCACATCATCAAACATAAAGAAGCTTTTGTGGAGGTGCTTGAACTTTTCATTTTTCTTGTTAATGTTATCCAGCAAAAGTGAACTTTTTATTTTTATTATTAATGTTTTTGTTACAAAGGTACACACCTTTTGCCAGACTTTTAGTGTGTCATGCATGTGTTCACTTATGCTTCTGCTGCTGCTGTTTATTTCCCCACCCAGCGGCTACCACAACTACTGGGCAGCTATCCCCCCACCCCACCCCCGGGGTCGCTATCTAGTGATCCCCCCACCAGGAGCCAGCCCAGCATGGCGGCTACCACAGCTACTGGCCGGCTATCCCCTCCCAGGGTCTCTATCTAGTGACTCCTCTGCCAGGAGACCCCCTGCCCTGTCCTCCATGTGCTCCCGTCCTGGTCCCTATTCCCTTATACACAGTCCCTGCCAACACAGCAGCTACCGCAGCTACCGAGTGGCTATCCCCTCCCCAGGGTCTCTATCTAGTGATTCCCCCACCAGGAGCGGATGGGTCAGTCAGTGAGTGAATGTGGATGGGTCAGTCAGTGAGTGAAAAAAGAAAGCATCCCCCCACCCCCAGCCAGGACTCGGCTGGCAGGAGTGGACCCCCCGCTCCCTGTCTGTTGCTGGTTGCTGCCCACCAGCACCTCACACAGAACTCTGGTGTCGGGGGGAGGGAAGGTGGGATGGGCACGTAAGGACAGGTGGGGGCAGGGCAGTCAGTGATGGCATCGGTGATTGAGAGTGAGCGTAACGCCGGTGGCGCAAGGGGTGCAGCTGCATCATAGCACTCATGATAACTCATCTCGCCGCCTGGCTTGGCTACGCTACTCAGTTAGTCTTCTTCGATCAATGTAATAAATAAGCGTATTTTTTTTGGCATACAAAGTATGCCATACACAGCAATAATTTTATGATTATCAAAACAAACAATAACAATAACCCACGGAATGACAGCTACAAATTGTACAGCAAGCGGGAACCTTAACAACTATGCCAACAGAGCTCTGCTGTTCATCTCACTTCTTCTAGACTGAGGAAGTACGGAATGAGGATTGTAAGAAACTCTTCTGCATGGATCAACTTCAGTCCTTTAACTTTCTGAGCTGGTCCTATCATGTAAAAATGACTCGGTCAGCCAATACACAGGTCACTTTAAACTCCCACCAGGAGTTTTGCTCAAAAAACTTTAGTTCGGAGGTCAATTTACATTCACCGAAAAGATCAATTTGCCATTGCATAAAAACACTGTTCCTTGAACTCCCACACAGAACATGTGCATGCATGTATGTATTGAGAATACTGGGCAGTGATTGCGGCACAGAGAGACACAACACCAGCAGTCAGCAGCACAGCAGACAGCACACACATGCGCAGCAGTGTAGCAGCGCTGGTTCGCGGAACCACGATAAGTGCTCATGACTGTCTCTCTCATATATTAAATTGGAGGACGGCGGAAAAAGACCGGTGATTGTATGCGATACCGGTGCCAGTCGGAAAAACAGTGAAATACATAAATGCCGCATCTGCGGATTTTTGTAGCGGCAAATGCAAAATCGCGGAGGTACCGGGTGGAATTCTGTGGGGAGCAACATTGGATGCCGAGGTTTAGGAACAGAATTGCGGCATGGTAAAAGCTCCTGCTGCATCAGCCCTACTCCCCACTCACATCTAGTCACCTACCTAAATACCCACATACTAAATAACTGTGACAGAGACACAAACTTATGGGTATAATGTCACATGACCAACCCCCTAATCCCCGATTGTCACCCATTGGCACACCTTGCGTGACATACTTTATTGACAGCCCCATGCACAGGAGCCAGCAACTTTAAAGTCCAAGAGCATTGAGGTCCAGGCTAAGAATGATGAGGGGAGAGGGGTAAGGTGGCTGGGAAGAGGCAGGTGCCTGCTGGCTGGAGAGGGTGGTAGTTCCCTGGCACTTTTTGGGTAACCCATGGCAAAGCCACAGAACAAGGATTCTGGAATGTAGGAGAAGTTTAAGGTTCTTTTAGAATTGATATCATCCAGGGTGAGCTCCAAATCGTCAGAAGGCAAGCAAACTGAGTTCGTCATCACTGCGAAAATCCTCAAGGAACTCAGCATTGAATGCAGGTTGCACAACCGGATATGCATGCACCATCGGTCAAATCCGCGAAGTGGAGAGGATTCAGAATGTGATCTGTAGGGATGTGCGAACATGAACAGTCGATCCTAAAAGATAGACGAGCATTGTTGCAAAGGGACGAGCGATCGCCGATCGCCGATCGCTTCCGTTTCCTGCAGCTGATCGAAAGCGAGTCGGGTACAGGATTGTCCATTCAGCCCCATTGTAATGTGTATGTGTGTATATATATATATATATATCCGCCCAAGGTGACTCGAAGCGGCTAACAATTAACAAAATAAAAAATATTCAATACAAAAAGTAGACTACAATAATAAAAATCAAATATTAACAATAAAACGGGGAAGTTCAAGAAAACAGTGAAACCCCCTACACCCTATCCCTCACCCCCCCCTCCTTTCACCCATCTCCCTTTCCAAAAGCCTGGCAGAGCAGCCAGGGCTTGCGTAGTCATTGAAAAGAGGAGAGGTTCTGGGCTTCTGGTGGAAGGGAGTTCCACAGCCTCGGTGAGGTCACTGAGAACGCCCTCTCCATAACTGGTCCACGAAAAACCTCAAGAATAGGACCTCAAGAAGGGCGGTCCCAGCCGACTGCAGAGGTCGATCCAGAGCCCGGGAAGTGAGGCGGCCCCGCAGTCAGGCAGGGCCTAGGCCGTATAGGGCTTTATAGGTAAGCACCAACACCTTGAATTGGGCCCAGAAGGCTATAGGCAGCCAGTGCAACAATTGACCTACATTAAAGGGTTGTTGTGGAGGTGGAATAGATAAGGAGTGTAAAACGCATGGAACTTTGAAAACGCTATAGAAAGGATTTGTAATATGTTTGTCTGTTTGGCTCCTAGATTGCTCTTGGGTCTTTGGGATCCATTTAGAGAAAATAAATTTCTGAATGGAAGAATATTATGTACATAAGGCTGCTTGAGAAGTACAGTGCTCTAGTGCAGTTCAGTTGGCACGTGCTGTTACAATCACAACATTTCTGTTAACCTGTGTAATTTCATCTTGGATTTACTCTTTTTTTAGCATAAAAAAAGAGACGCAGGGAAAATGGACCAAAAGCAAGAGGCAACTTTGCTTTGCTGCCATAGAGGGATTTTTGGTGACATTTCCTCCCCTCAAGCCCGAGATGCAGTACTGCGAGGGAACATTCTGAATAAACCTCAACAGTCTGGGCCCGGCCTACCTGCAGGATTGCCTCACTCCCTGGGTTCTGGATCGACTCCTGCTGTCAGCCGGGAGCACCCTTCTCGAGGTCCCTTGGATATCCCAGGTGGCTACAAAGGAGAGGACGTTTTCGGTGGCTGCTCCAAGACTGTGGAACTCCCTTCTGGTCAAGGTTCACTTGTCCCCAGACCTTCCTTCTTTCCGCTGACACTGCAAGGCCAGGCTTTTCTGCCGGCCGTTTGGTGAGGCAGACCTGGGGGGGCGAGGGGAAGGGACTAGGGTGGGGGTGCGTCAGATCTCCTGATATGATGACTTATAAATAAATGAAGCCCCATTGGATTTAGTAATAAACATATGAAAACAGACAGATGAATAAGCAAATGATTGTTGTTTGCTTTCACCTGTTTTTGTTTTAGAAATTAAAAGTGTGCATGTGCAATAGGGCCAGCAGGGCTATTTTGTGCATGTGTGCCCTTTCCCGAACGGTGCCGGCAGCAGGACCTGCTGGCGCCTTTATTGGAAAGGTCTGGCAGCCATTTTGAGCCTGCGCAGTGATTTTTAAAAAAATTAATTCTCCATAAAATAAATGGAAAAAATTCCAAAACAGTAGAGTCGTTTACAAACCCCCCTAAAAATGAAAGGATTATTGTAAATGAAAACAAAAACAGTAGGGGTGCCTTCTGCATAGCCCTACTAGTGATGTTAGCATTTATACATGTGAGGATTTTTGGTGAAGGATAAAAGAATCGGATGAACATTTTACTAATTCAAAGACTTCTGCACAGCCTACTAGTGATGTTAGCATTTATACATGTGAGGATTTTTGGTGAAGGACAAAAGTATCGGATGAGCATTTTACTAATTCAAAGAATGGAAAACTCATATGTCTTAACTGTCAAAGAAAAGTTGCTTTTAATTAGCAATAATTATCAGCTTCTAAGCAAGTTGAAGTGTGTAACATTTGATAGTGTTGTTGACCTTTTAGATATATGTTGGTGGGGGGAAAAACTCTTAGAAATGAGGTGGTGTAAAATTCATCAGAGAGCAATTAACATGGGCAATTAGGGGAATATAATACAAATTAACACATCTGTGTATATCAGAGCATAAATGGACTTTAATGTTGCTGCAAAGGCATCAATTTGTGATGGAAATTCATTATATGGACAAGCAAGAAAAGGTATTCATTTTGTGGGATCTTTCTAGTAGATGTAATAAACCAAACTAATGACTATCCCAAGAGCAAGTCAGGTTTCCTTTTATCCTGTGCATCCGTAAGATAAGGATTTATGGTGACTCCATTTGTGGAATCTGCATGAGTCGCCATAGTGCAGTGAAGTATTTTGGCAGAAACTGACTTTGCTCTCTTGGGCTGTTTTTATATGGATGCCCCCCCCCCATCTGCCACTTGGTATTTGGGTAGGTGTGTGGGGGGGAGGGCCGTCCATGTAAATGGCCGGCAGCAGATGGGGGGGATGGGTGTCCGCTGGGTGTTGGTCTGTGTAAACACAAAGTGGGTTGGGTGGGAGTGCGTGTGCGTTTCTGCGCAACACCCACCTCCATCCAAGGACCACACCGTAAAACTGGAGGAGACCCCATGGGTGGAGATGGGTGCAGGTGTGTGTGTGTCTGTGTAAAGGGACACACATCCACCTCCACCCATCGCAGCTGAACACCCATCCCCCCACCCACCCCTGTCCGTGTAAAAACAGCCAATATTTGGATACTAATTGGTATCCAATAACTGTCTGGTTTGGGTTTGTGATGTTATGGAAAATTGTCTTCCAGTCCAGGAAATTCAACTCCTGGTCCCAGAATATCAACTTTCAATGCCAGTTTTTTGAGTTTCTGTACTGATTTTTCAATATTCTGGGTATTTTCAGACGTGACGAGATCGCGCTCAACCACGGTGGATTCCCACTGGGTGAGCAAGGTCTTGTCACATCTGTTGGAGGGAACGGAAGTCCCCCACCCAGATGTTCACCCCCATCAATCGCGGTGGGGAATCACATTCACCACGCGATCGGCAGTCCCGGCGGGGCCGACCCCGATCGTGTGGTGAATGTGATACCCCGCCGCAATGAAGGGGCCCGTCCTGCCTGGACAGCTACCACGGCCCGGAATCTGCAGTGGGATTCTGGGCCGTGGTCAATGTGGGCAAGCGCTGCAGTCTAATTGGCCGCAGCATCCGCCCATCTCCCAGGAGGGGGGGTGGCGAGGGAGCGACAGCACGGCCCCGCCCCCTCCCCGATTCCCTGCTATGATCAGCCAGCACGTCTGTTGGATGTGCTGGTGTGATCCCGACGGGGAATCACGGGGTGATTCCATGATGACCAGTGGCCCCGTCACATCTGAAATTCACCCTCTGTCCTGATTCTCCAGTATTCTGTCCTGGTCTCGTCTTTGAGCTTTCTAGCTCTGTTTTATAACTAATGCTCTAATGGCTTACAGAACCATATCCAGATGGAGCTACTCCGATGACTTAGTCCTTAGTAGGGATGAATCGAGTAGTAAAAAACTACTTGTTAGTATTTGCCGAGGGTTCTTGGACTGGCCCCAAGTGCTCAGGCTGGTCAGAGGACCCTTGGCGAATATTTGTGACTAGTTTCTGAGGTTGGGGGCTGAGGAGGGGACCAGAGGGAGACTTGGAGGGGGGGACGAAATAGGCCAGGAAAGAGGGAGAAGGGTGCCTAGCAGGGGCTGAAGGGGTAAAGTACTCATCCTCTGTAGTGGATCTTGCAGTGCGTGACTTCCTCTGGACAGGATAAGTTTTTTGTCTGTTTGTTTGTTTTTAAACCTGGACATTTTCAGAAAGGCCAAATGACCCCTTCTGAACCTTCTCAGACCTTTCTAAGATGGCACCTGCAGCCTGCTAATGCTGCCAGAACCATCTTGAAAAGATCTGAGCATGCTCAGAAAGAGCCATTTTAGCCCTTCTGAGCATGACCAGCTTTTCTTTTCTTTTCTTTTTTTTAAACTTACCCAAACCAGAAGAAGTCACATGTCACCCAAGCCCCTCTGGAGGCTGAGTATTCTACCCCTTCAGCCCCTGCTAGGCCCCTATGCCCCTCTTTCCTGGCCCGCATTGGCCTATTCTCTCCCTGGCCAGCGGGGGCCAGGGAAGTGGGAGCAGGGACCTAGCACCAGCCTCCCCCCTCTTCACTGTATTCGACTAAGGATCTTCTGAGTTCCAAAGTTTTGGAGGCCATTCCTCGAAACTTTTGAACTCTGAAAACCAAGTCAAATACCTTGATCCTCTGGATTTTAGGGGGGAAACAGAGGGCTGAGTTTCAGCACAATTTTTTAGCCCTTAAATAGCCAGATGCCTTTTTCAGCCTGGCTTGCTCCCTTAATGATGCACCCCTACAGGCACTTTCCTCTAACCACACCGGCCTGGTCCTGAAAGGATTTAGAGTGACTCTGTCACAGGGGGTGTTTACAAATGTTACACTGGCCCAGTAAGGTCTTCTTGGCCTGGCTGGCCCAGCATCACAAGCGCATGTTTGTCCCAGGCCTGCCAGATGTGGGTCCGGTGCCAACCCTCCATGGGGTGGTGGATGGGCTGTAAATGTGGGCCCAGATCAAAGCGAGTCCACATTCCGTGCTCAGCTGCCACCCAACTGGTCCAGAGTGGGTGAACCAGGTGGTAATGGTTGTTCAAGCTCCGGCTTGATGAGATGCCACAGCTGTCCAACATGGTTGGGGAGTGGCGCAATGGCAGCACTGCATATGTGTGGCCTGGCAATGGCGCATCACTTCCTTCTTCATCCCCTGCCGGGGCAGGCTGCAGGGAAGTTTGTTCCCGTGGCCAGCATGCATGGCTGCAGGGATGTTTCTTCCCGTGGCCAGTGCGCACCTGGATGGAGGAAACCCTCCCGCACCCCAGGTAGCGTTTAATTGATGTCTTGTCTAGGATTGAAATGAAGGCTGCGTTCTCACCTGTGGCGGTGGTGGAAGCAACAGCAGGGGGAAGGGAGGAGGCAGCAGCGCAGTGCAAATGGGGATCTGCCACGGCTTCTCTCTCGCATGTCAGGGCAGGATTTTGTGCCCTGACATGCGCGAAAGAAGCCGCGGTAGATTCCCGTTTGCACCGTCTCTTTTCCCATCAGCTGACTCCACTGCACTGCCGCGTCTTCCCTCACCCCTCCTGCTACCGCCACTGCCACTACAGGTGGGAACGCAGCCTAAGACTTTGGAAAACTTGGAATTTGCCAAACATTAAGGTAATCAGTTTGGAAAAGCCAAATTCTGAAGTTCTGGGGATCAAGGCCATTATTCTTAAAACTTTGGAAACTTTAGAAACCTCTGCATGTGTGGGGAGCCAGTGGACAGATGAGCTTCTTCTGGAAATGAAACAATGGGTGAAAACAGACATGACGCTAGCCACCCTTGGTGGTTATTTATGCATGTTTCAGGGCTGTATTGGTGCCCTATGCAGCCCTGAGACATGCATAAATGACCACCAAGGGTGGTTAAAGGGTTGTTAGCGTCATGTCTGTTTTCACCTATAGTTGCAGGGCTGTATTGGTCATGTCTGTTTTCACCCTTAGTGCCATATTTAATAAGAGGCAGGTATGGGAGGGGACAATTGAGTGATGGTGAGCCAGATGGCAAGTTTGGATTGGCTGGCCAAGTCAGATGGTCAGCTTTTGAATTGGCTGGCAGGGCAAAATAAAAGTGTTTGCACTGCAGTCATTTTGTTCATTCTCTTTGGTGAATTTGGCTGCGCTGCATGCTACAGTGGTGCTGGATCTGTACGTAATTGGCTCTGGGGCACCAGGGGCAGGAGAGAAGAGGGGTGCACTGCCTGAGGGTTACATTACCCTTTACCATGCCGTGCAGTTTGCTGCCTGCTGCGTGGTTGGTACTTGGCACCATAAGGAGGGATCTCTCTGCCTGGCTCCACTTCCCAAGTTTGCTTGGTTGGTTCAAGTTCCCATTGCCACAATCCCATGCCAATAAAGAGGCTGCCCCTGGAGGGGGAGGGGTGTGCATGTCTGGTTTCCTAATTTTGTGACTGCTGCTGGGGCCTGAGCTTGCTGGCTTTTTTTTTTGATGGGATTTATTTCTCCATGCAGTTGCAGACAGTTTTGCGGAGGTGGTTGTATTTCTTTTCTTTTTTTTGAGCGAATGTCCCTTGCTAGCCTGTATTTTGGGGCACTGCATGGTTGGCATAATAAGGTGGGTGCACTCACTACTGATGGTGCGCCATGCTGGGGGTACACTACTATTGGTGGGTTTTGGGGAGATTTCTGCATGCAGTTGCACTTTTTGGGGGTTGTTCTGGAATGATTGTCCCACTCTTGCTAGCCTGCTTTTCTGGGTAGTGCTCTGGCAGTGGGTCCAAGAACATTGCAACAAGTTTTTGAAATTTCCAAAGTTTTCCAACATTCTGTGCATGAGTCTTTGAAGTCTGAAGCATCAACAAGAACATTGAATTGCCTCTAAGTACTTGGACCAACTATTCGGAACTTTGGCCCTTTTCACACAGATACTCTAACACTGATGAAATGGGTCTTACATTTTATTATACATGTTTGTTTATTTATTTATTTATTTTTACAATTTATATGCCCCCCCCCTCCTGCCTCAGGCATCTTGGGGTGGCTCACAATATATTAAAACAGATCAAACATTAAAATAAACCATATTAGTTCAGTTAAAACTATATAACCCACCCCCAACCCACCCACCCCATCTCCTTCAGGAAAGGTCTGGCGGAACAGCCAGGTCTTACATTGTCTGTGGAAAGAGGGAAGGTCGGCAGCCAAGCAGATCTCCAACGGGAGGGAGTTCCACAGCCACGGCGCAGCCACAGAGAATGTCCTCCTAATAGCAGACACCCGGGAACCCCGGGGAACCCCGAGGAGGGCACCCCCAGCTGACCTCAGGGGCCACTCCAGGACCCGGAGGGTGAGGCGGTCCTGCAGATAGGCAGGGCCCAAGCCATTTAGGACTTTAAAGGTCAGCATCAACATCTTGAATTGAGCCCAGAAACCTACCGGCAGCCATTGCAGAGAGCGAAGCACTGGTGTTATATGCTCAGCCCGTGCCTGTTAAGAGACAGGCCTCTGCATTCTGCACCAGCTGCAGTTTCCGAAAAAGCACCAAGGGTAGCCCCACATAGAACGTGTTGCAGTAATCCAGTCTCAAGGTAATAAAAGCATGGATGACCGTGGCCAGATCCGACTCTGAGACATACGGCCTAAGCCGATGCACCAGATGTAACTGGTGAAATGCTCCTTTTGCCACAGCTGTCATCTGGGCATCCAGGAGGAGCTGCAGGTCCATGAGCACCCCCAGACTACGGACCTGAGAAACCAGGGGGGGTGGACCCCATCAATGATGGGGAACACCACCACCCTGGCCTTCCCCACAACCATCACCTCCCTCTTGTCAGGATTTAGTCTCAGGCAGCTCGTCCTTATCCAATCCCCTACTGCAGACAAACACCTTCAGGGCTGCAGGTGCGTTCTATGGATGCCGTGCAACATATATAATAAAATGTAACACCGATTTCATAAGCGTTAGCGTGTCTGTGTGAAAAGGGCCTTTGAAAATTTGTCTGAATACCCAGAAGTACTATTCGGTTCAGTCCTAGTCTCGTCACATCAAACTCGCAGGGCCCCTGGCTTACAGTCTAGGAAAGACGAGGAAAGGGGGGTGGGGAAAGGAGAGGGGAAGTTAGGGAGAGAAAAGGAAACATGAACAAAGTTGAGAAGTCGTAGGTGCACATACGTAGCTTAGTTAAAGGGCAGAAGGGGACCCTGAATAATAGGTCAGTGAGAGGTGCATTGATAAAGTCTAAGTCAATTGATGTCAAAGTAGGAAAGAATCAATCCTTCCCCTTTTCACCCTGTGTCTGCTAGGGGTGTGCAGTTCGTTTTAGTGGTTTTGATTACTAAAACAAATGAAGATGCATTTTTGTTTTAGTAAAAGATGCATTTGTTTTAGTAATTAAAATATAAAAACAGATTAATATGTCTGATTATTATTTGCTTTCATCCATTTTCATTTTCATGAATTTTTCATTTTTCATTTTAAGAATAAAAAAATTCATTTTTTAAGAATAATTTTTTTTAAAACTGTGCAGGCACAAAATGGTCATGGGAGCTATTCCATACATGCAAGCCCTTTCTCCAAAATGGCACCATATTAGGACATTTGACTGTCAGATCTTTAATTTTTTATTTAACAATTATTGATTTTTCCTACTTTTTATTTAATTATTTTAAAAAAATTACTGCACATGAGCAAAATGGCCTCCAGATCATTCTGCACATGTGCAGCCCTTTCCCAAAATTGCACCATCTGCATCAGCACCATTTTGGAAAAGGGCTGCGCATGCACAGAATTGTCTGGTGGCCGTGTGCGCATGCACGGTGATTTTTAATTTAAAAAAATTAATTAATTAAAAAAATCAAAACTGTAGGGTTATTTATGAACCGACCCCCCAAAACAAGGTTTTTTTATTAATCAAAATGAAAACAAAAACTGTCAGGATGCCTTCTGCACACTACAAGTGTCTATTCCCCAAATCCACAGCAGAAATCCATGATCTGGACCCTTCTCTTCCTGATCACATTATTATTATTATTTAGCATTTATATAGCACTAGCTGTGTAGCTGCCGCTTTACAGAACAATAAGATAGACGCGGTCCCTGCCTTTGGCTTACAATCTAATAGACACGGAGGGGAGAGACATGGGATAAATAACATTCAAGCGGATGCGAAGTATCAGGTGTATGTGCTTGACTTGGTTGCAGTTAGACAGGAGTCTGTGGGAGGGCAAACAGTAAATGTTGAGAGGGAAGTTCTAACAGGCATCGGGAAAGGCGGGGAGGAAGAGGTGGGTTTTGAGGAGGGATTTGAAGGTGTGGAGGGAGGGGCCAAGGCAGATGTGGGCAGGGAGGGAGTTCCAGGCATGGGAGGCAGTGAGGGAGAAGGGATGAAGGCAGTTAGGGGAGACGAGGGAGAGCAAGGGAGGGGACAGAGGAGGAGCGGAGAGTAAGGATGGGCGAACGTGGTTCGGAAGTTCGGAGTTCAGCCCGAACTCGAACTGTTCGGACGACCGAACTCGAACCCGAACGCGAACGCGAACAAACCGAACACCGAACGGCGAAATGGCCGAACAGTTCGGTCAGTTCGGATCGCGTTCGGATGAGTTCGGGTGGCAAAAAAAGGTTCACTGGCAGGTCAAACANTGCTTTAAGTTTCATTTCACTTTTGTAATGAAATGAAACTTAAACCATAAACTGAAACCTTGTTTTATGCACTGTACAGACTCATTGAGTATGTAATGTATGTATTTCACTACAGACTCCTCTTCTATTTGTGAAGATTCCCCCCCGCATCCCATATATATTGGATGTATATATATCCATATATATCCATATATATCCATATCCATATATATATATATGGATACATATATATATATATGGATATGGATATGGGATGGGGGGATAGATAGATAGATGAAGACAGTTGTAGGAGTTACCTTAGTGATAGAGTGATTTAGTTAGTGATTTAGTTTTAGTGTTTGTAGGAGGAGGTCTGTGTAGTTATTAGATAATCCATTTACTTCAGAGCATTTAGAATAGCTAATAGCGGTTCGATTTAGTGTAGACAGATATATATAATATTAGATTTAAAAAAAACAAGAAAACCCCAAAGAAAAACCAAAAAACCAAATAAAGAACAAAAGAAAACCCAATAAAAAACCAAAAAAACATATAAAAAACAAACAAAAAACCATAACAACACTTCCCGAAAGGACAAACGGACGAGCCGAACAGCCGAACCGCCGAACCGAACAGCCGAACGGCCTAACCGAACAGTCTGTTCAGACGAACGAACCGAACATCCGAACCCGAACTCGGCAAACGAACCGAACGAACAAACTGAACAAACCGACCGAACGAACCCGAACAAATCCGAACCGAACGGCCGAACCAAACGCAGCCGAACCGCACGGCCGAACCCGAACCGCGATCTGTTTGCCCATCCCTAGCGGAGAGTGCGTGCAGGAGTGTGTAAGGAGATAACGGCTGAGAGGTAAGGGGGGAGCCAGGCTGTGAAGGGCTTTGTAAGTAAATACTAGGAGTTTATGAAGGATGCGTGCAGGAGGGGGGAGCCAGTGAAGTGAGGAGAGGAGAGGCTGCACGTGGTCAAAGCGACGGGCTGAGTGGATGACCCTAGCAGTGGAGTTTTGGATGGAAATAAGGGGGGACAGGTGAGAGCAGAGGAGGCCAGCAAGGGGGAGGTTGGAGACGTCAAGATAACCATGGCGTGAACAAGGGTTTTGGCTAAACTTGCGTTGAGAGGAGAAAGGTTCTTCACCCTTGTCCAAACATCTTCTGACCTTCAATGAGGGTATCAATACCCAGGTATGATAAATTTTATTCAGACTTGGTGTTATTTTTAAAAATGTTTGACTGCTCTGCTCACTTTTAAAGCTGTCAGTTTCTGTACAGTCTGATCCTCTTCTACACTAGATATAAAGCAGCGATGTGATTCAAATGTGATTTCAAACTCATCAGCTGAAATAAATTTCCATGGCCCTGAAGATGATTATATTCACATTTCTTTTCCAGATGTATATGGCTGCACGTTGGACTTTTCCCTCTGAGGATGTCAGATGCTGCTGTTTATCAGATTCTACATTTTGTAAATTACTAGAGCATAGCATCAATAAATAAAGCCTACCTCAAAGTCTGTGCCAGTCAAAACATTTTTCACAGTTTTATGGGAAGACATACATTGTTTTTATGCAGCTGTCTCCTTCTGAACTAATTTTATTACCATACATCAAGCTTTAAAGACCATCTCATGTGAAGTTTTTCCAATTCCTTAATGCCTCTAAAGTGCTAAGTATCCTTATTTATTCTCCGGTATTTACTTATGAGCATTTGCAATGACATCAAAATATATGATCGGCACAGCAGAAAACAATACATTCAGGATCAGCAAAACTGGCTGAACAGAAAACTTAAGCCACAATGTAGTAGATGCCGCTAACTTTCCCACTCCGGAGAGCAATGTTTCCAAGGGGCCAGGCACTGATGCTGTACCAAATTGATTGGCTTCTTTAGGTGAGGAGAGAATGGTGGTTCCATGTAGTTGTGGTTCACCTTCCTTCAGCAGGGCTGAAACTCAATCTCGTTTTTCTCTTGAGTCTCATTGAGAATCATGCTTCTTGATGAGAATCTAGAAAAAAAACAAGAATCGAGAAAAGCTCCAATTTCGACCCTCTTTTGTCAAACTTTTCCCAGCCCCTCTATTTACTCACCAGACCCATGTGTCCCCCGTCCCATGCCAAGTCTACCGTCCATAGCTGTCTGTTTCTCTTCTCCACTCTCTTCTCTTCTTTCTTCTCATCTTCTTCACAACAGGGGGGTGGGCGGGAGAAAAAGAACCGTGCCTGCACAAAATGGCCACCAGGTCATTCTGTGCAAGCACCATTGTTTTTTTCTTTTTAAGTGAGATTCTCACAAGAATCTTGCACCGTTAGCGAGATCACGTTAATGATTTTCGATTCTTGCCAGATTCTGGAGAAAATCTAATTAATTCTCTTTCCAGCCCTATCCACCAGTGCTAGTGCATTACTAAGGTCTTTTTCACACGAGATGCCCCCACCCATCTCCACGCAGTTTTGCTGCACGGAGATGGGTGGAGGCACCCCTGTGAAAGGCGCAAGGAATTGGTGGTGTATGTGCATGCTCCCGTGGTACACCCACCTCCTCCCATCTACGCCCATCACTCACGCATGGAGCAATGGGTTCCAATGTCCAATGCTCCATGGGTGGTGATGGGTGTGCGCCCATGGGAACAGGCGCACAGCCACCTCCACCCACCACAGCTGCACACCCATTCCTCAAACCACCACCTTCCATTTAAAAATGGCCACAGTCCTGACTTTACACAGAATGGCAAAATGATAGTATGTATGAGGTGCCCTAGGAGAAGTGTATTCAGTAGGGATGGGTGAACAGAACCGAGTTCGGAAATTTGGTTCGGTTCAGTTCAGAAATTCGGTTCGGTTCGGTTGACCGAACTATTCGAGTTCGGTTCGAACTCCGAACTTAGGAACACAGTTCGGAAATTCAAACCGCATTGAACTAAATGGAATATTATCTTTTAGGGATGGGCGAACAGAGCCAACTTCGGAAATTTGGTTCGGTTCAGTTATGTTCGAAAATGGAGTTCAGTTTGGACGTTCAGTTCGGTCAACCGAATTGGTCGAGTTTGGTCCAAACTCCAAACTTCCAAACCGCATTCACCCATCCCTAGTATTCAGTAGCACTGAAAGGAGTACCCACAAAAAGTTATTCTCTCAAGAATTGTGGTACTTGATTTTACCCTTGAAATACCATTTTTCATTCCAATTTTCCAACTTCTGGTACCAGTTTTCTGACATCCAGTACCAGATTTCCAATTATCATCCACATTTTTTCCCAAGTTTCCCTCCTGATTTTGGATTGATAAATAGGTAACTTAGAAATGGAAAAACCTGGCAGTTTCAGATAATCGAGTACTTGATCAGTAGTCAGGTATTGATTCGGGACCAATACAATACTTGTATTGGCAGTTGGGGAGGAGCGCGGGGGGACGGAGGTCCCGTCTGGTCCATCTTTGTGGGGAGAGTTTCAGGAAGTGATGCCAGCTGATGCGGTGGATGTCCTGGGATCTGTGAGGGCCACGTGTTGTGAACTGGATCCATGCCCGTTAATAAAAGGACACGTGTTGTGAACTGGATCCTAGTTAATAAAAGCTTCCAGGGAGACGTTGGGGACGGTGCTGGTGAGGGTAGTGAACGCATCCTTTCGGCAGGGGAGGTTGCCGCCCTGCCTTAAAGAGGCTGTGGTGCGCCCCCTGCTGAAGAAACCATCTTTGGACGTGGATGCGCTCGCCAGCTACCGACCTGTCTCTAACCTTCCCTTTTTAGGGAAGGTTATTGAGCGGGCAGTGGCGCTCCAGCTCCAGGTTCATCTGGATAGCATCGGGCTCCTCGACCCTTTTCAATCTGGGTTCCGCCCCGGCTATGGCACCGAGACGGCGTTGGTGGCCTTGGTAGACGACCTCCGCCGGGAGATGGATGCAGGATGTTCAACATTTCTCATCCTGCTAGATCTCTCGGCCGCTTTTGACACCGTGGACCATGGGCTGCTGCTGAGACGGCTGCGTGACCTGGGGGGTCTGGGCGGGACCGTTCTTGAATGGTTCCGCTCATTCCTCTCGGGGAGGAGCCAACGGGTGGTGCTGGGGGAGGAAACATCGTGCCCCCGCGCTTTACCGTGTGGCGTTCCGCAGGGATCGATCTTGTCTCCGTTGTTGTTTAATATCTATATGCAGCCCTTGGGGGAGGTCGTGAGAGGGTTCGGGGTGCGTTGTCACCAGTATGCTGATGATACTCAGCTGTACCTCTCCTTTTCTACTGACCCAGACCCTGCTATCTCGTTGCTATCCCAATGTTTGGAGGCCGTGGCGGATTGGATGCGGCTGAGCAGACTGAAGCTCAACCCAGATAAGACGGAGGTGATGGTGGTGGGGAGGGCGAAGGGGGTGGTGGCCCCCCTAGTTGGGGGGGTTTGCCCTCCTGTAGCTCAGCAGGTCCGGAGTCTGGGGGTCATATTGGACGCAGACCTGCGTCTGGAGCGGCAGGTGGAGGCAGTCGCTAAGGCTGCCTTCCGCCAGCTTTATCTTGTACGTAGGCTGCGTCCGTATGTCTCTGGCCCGGACCTGGCCTCCCTCATCCATGCCTTTGTCACCTCGAGGCTCGACTACTGCAACGCGCTCTACGTGGGGCTTCCCTTGTTCTTGGCTCGGAGGCTGCAGCTGGTGCAGAATGCGGCGGCTCGTCTTCTTACGGGGACGGGTCGCCGGGAGCACATTACACCGGTGCTCCGAGCTCTGCACTGGCTGCCGATAGTGTGCCGGGCCAAGTTCAAGGTCCTAGTGATGATCTATAAAGCCCTATACGGTCTTGGCCCCTCATACCTTAGGGACCGCCTCGCCCTTCGCGCCCCGGAGCGGCTCCTGCGGTCTGCCGGGGGTGCCCTCCTGGAGGTCCCCCGTGTTAAGCGGGGGGCCACGATGGAGAGGGCATTCTCGGTAGTGGGACCGCGGCTGTGGAACTCCCTTCCAGAGGAAGCTCGCCTGGCCCCTAGCCTTTTAACATTTCGGTGAAACTGTAAGACCTGGCTGTTTGCCCAGACCTTTGGGAGGGAGGGTGGGTAGGGAGGTTTTAGTCCCCTACCTATTTGTTTTGTGGTTTGGTTGTTTTCTAGCCCTGTTAATATTTAAAATATTTATGATTGTTCTTAAATTGATTTTATTGTATTTTATTACTGTATTTTAATGATGGAAGCCGCCCCGAGCTGCGTGGCAGGAGGGGCGGGGTAAAAATTTATAAAATAAATAAAAATAAATAAAAATACTTGAAAATTTGGGTTCTGCTCACAAGTAACAAACATGCAACCCATTTCAGCTCTGGGGGCAGGGTAGGGGGCACCCTGACTGGGCATGATATGACTTTTTTATATCCTGATGTTTCATAGGTGGGTTCTTTAGTTCAGCCAAAAGAGAGTTATGCTGTTCAATTGCCAGTGAATTTCTGAGATTTTTACAACAGTTTTACAGCAGTTTTACACCATTTTGGGCAATTTCCAGCACTTCCCCGGTGCTTAGCTGGCATGTTTATATCTTTACATCCTGCAGGGCTCTTAGCAGAGTACACACAGGGTTTAGGACCGGCTTGTGTAGCCCTTGCAAAAAATATCGGAAAATGCAAAAACAGTAGGAAAGCTGGTAAGGTCTCATGTCTCACGAATCTTGGTGAATGCTCTGCTTCTGACAGAAGCAGCACTCATCAAGATTTTTTGTTTCAATTCAACTCTGAGGCTGGCAAAACTGGTTCTCTGTGATGAGCTTAATTCTCCCTCTGGCCGGAGGATGGCTGAGTAGTCTCCCCTTAGCTTGTGCTTCACTCTTAAGGTCTCAGCTTTTTCCTCTTCTGTCTCTAGCTGTTCCCTTCACCTTCCCTGTGCCTCAACCCTCAACCCTGTGACACAGAAGTATGATTACCCAGGGCTGACACATAATAGCACAACTCTACCGGGCCCTGGTTAGGCCTCAGCTGAAGTACTGGCTACACCTTTGGAAACCACATTTTAAGCCAATTGTAAACAAATGGGAGGAGAACTTTAAACGTAAGAACATCAAACAACAAAAGTATTTGGCGATTTAATAATTTGTTCACTTTGTAACCATTTTGTTTATTTCAGAATTTTTTGGGGTTGGTGGGTGTTTGGGTTTTTCAGCTCAGTTATTCCACTTCCATGGTATAGCCATGTGCAGCAGCTGCAGCTGTTTAATTGCCTCGCCAATCAGGGTGCATAACATCACAAGCAACCCTTCCTTCCTCCCCTCCCCCCATAGTAACCACTGCTAGAAAGCATAACGGGCACTACGTGCAACATGCTCTACCCCTGGTGACAGTCTGGAGGCTCAGCTGGTGCAGAATACAGTGGCCCGGCTTCTTATGGTGTTGGGTTGCCAGGAGCACATTACACCAGTGCTTCATTCTCTGCACCAGGCCCAATTCAAGGTGCTGGTTCTTACTTTTAAAGCCCTAAAGAGTCTCGGTCCGACCTATCTGCAGGACCTCCACACTCCCCAGGTCCTCGATCGGCCCCTGTGATCTACTGAGGGCTCCTTCTTAGAGGTCCGCCGAGTAAATCAGGGGGGTCATTATGGCGAGGGTGTTTTTGGTGGCTGCACCTCAGCTGCGGAACTCTCACCCAGAGGAGGCTCACCTGGCCCCAGACCTGCTGACTTTTCATCGGGCTTGTAAAACCTGGCTGTTCTGCCAGGCATTTTGTGGAGGGGACCAGGTGGTGGTGGTGAGGGAGGGAGGATGGGATGGGGAGGGGTTGAGGGCTCGGGAGCTGGGTTTTTGTTTTATGTTTATATTTTTATGACTTCCCCCTAAAGTGGTTTTATATTTGCATTTTATGTGTTTTATATTTTTGTTTTAAATTGTAAGCGGCCTCGAGCTGCTTTGCAGAAGGGGCGGGGTATAAAATTGCAAAATAAATAAATGATCCTAGTGCCTGGGCTGGTCACAACTTGGCAAAGTTCTTGAACCCACAGCCAAAGTCTTGCCCAGAAAAGCAGGCTAGCAAGCGTGGGACAATCACTCCAGAAGACAACCACACAAAAGTGCAACTACGTGCAGAAATTTAAAAAACAAAGAAAAACCCAGTAGCGTACCCCTAGCATGGAACACCGTTAGCAGTGAATGCACCCACTTTAATCATTAAGCCAACCAAGCAGAGCACTAAAATGCAGGCTATCAAGAATGGGACATTGACTCAAGAAGAATACATCAACCCCGCGAAACAGTCTGGAAGTGCATGGAGAAATAAATCCCACCAGAAGCCAGCAGACTCAGCAGTCACAAAATTAAGAAACCAGACATTCACTCTCCCCCATCCAGGGGCACCCTCTTGGCATGTCACTGGTAACTGTGGCACTGATAACTTCAACAGAACAGGCAAAGGGAAGTGGAACCAGTTCGAGAGATCCCAGTCTGGCCTCATGGGGCCAAGCAGCTGGCAAAACAGTAGAAGGTAGTGTTACACTTTACAATTAGGCTCTGATGTGTCATGCCATCACCTAGACAACACACACAACCCCGCAAAACAGTCTGCAATTGCATGGAGATTTGCCCACCAAAAACCGGAAAGCCCAGCAGTCACAAAATTAAGAAACTAGACATTCACACACACACACCAAGGGCAACCTCTGGCATACCATTGGTACTCTGGTATTGGTAACTTGGATGAGGCAAGGGGAAGTGGAGCCAGGCAGAGAGATCCCAGTCTGGCCTTATGGTGCCAAGTGCTAACCAAGCAGCAGGCAGAACTAAAAGCAATGTGGCAACCAATTTTTTTTTTTTATAAAAAGCATGCCATGATAAAGGTAAACATAACCCCCATCCCCCAGCATTGGCCCTATGGACCAGAACAAGACAGTCACTCCCCCCCCAGCCAATTGCTTACAGATACAGCACTGTAGCATGCAGCCAAATTCACCAAAGAGAATGGAAAATGGCTACAGCCACATTTTTTTTGCCCTGCCAGCCAATCAAAAGCTTATCATCTGGATTACCATCACTCAACTTTCCCCTCCCATATCCCTTTCTACCAAATATGGCACTAAGTTTCATTTCCAGAAGGAGTTCAACTGTCCAACAGCTCCCCATGTGCACAGTTGGTTCCAAAGTTTCTGAACAGTGTTCCAAAGAATGGGCTTGGTCCTCAGAACTTCGGACTTTCAGAATGGAATACCTTAATCTTTGGCAAATTCAGAAATTTTCTGAAGACTGAGGGTAATTTCAGATATAAGGATACCACGGCCAACCACAGTGAACCTCGGTCAATCCCACAGCATGGCCAAAGAGCCGTGAACATCTGATCAGTGCCACCCAGATGTTCACCATGGTCAATTACCCGCAGGGGCCAAAGTCAACCACGCTTCCAGAGGTCAGGATAGGACCATCCCCGGAAGTGTGGTGAAAGCGATTCCCACTGGGAAACTGCCAAAAGTAACGACTGAATGCCAACCACCAGGCGGAATCAGAATGAATGATCCCCTGCCGTGGCGAGAGATTGCAGCGTTGCTGCCAGGCAACGCGCAACACACAGACCGGGGAGGGAGATTTAAAGGGCACATAGCAGCAGGGGAAGATGGCGGGACAGAGCACAATGGAAGGGAAAGGAGAGCAGAGGGCAAGCGAGGCGGGGGGGAGGGGGAGGGCACAAGGGGGCACTGCATGGACAATAAACATGAGGTGTAGCTAGAACAACGGCTGTATTGTCTGCTTCATGGTAACAGGAAGGGGCTAGGGGATCGGCTCGCCTGCTGTCCAGTGTCTCCCTACAGATGGTGCCCCTCCCCTGGGTGCACCTGCGCTCCCATCATGGGAGCTCGTGCCACGAGGCAGCATGCGCCCATCAGTGCAGTCCACAGCTGGTTGCTTGTTTTTATCACCTCCCTGCTATCAGTGCTTGCTGGACATTCTGTGTACTCGGTTCCTGCAGCTGTGCTAGGTCTGCTCCCCACGCATTGTTTGCTAGTTGTGCCTTGTTGCGGCCTGCGGCCTTATCGCATGTCCTTGGAGCTTCCCTGCTTCCCTCCCCAGCCCACGTGGCATCGTGGGGCCCCTCTTTCCTTGCTGCTCAGACCTTCTGCCCACTGAATCATGGCCGCCTCTGCTGCTCTTCTCCCTCCTGCCCCTTCCTTTCTGTTTCCCTTGTGTGGGCATTGACTTTTGGCGCTTTTGGATTCCTTTGCCCTCAGTCGGCCATGTCTGCCTCCTGCCCCACCCTGGTATCTTCTGGGTGTTCTGACCACAGTCTGGGATTGGCGTAACGTCTGTTGCGCTGCCCCGGGCCGGGGTCCATCTGTCCGTTTCCTTGCCGTGGTCCCACTCCCCTCACGTCTCTTCAGGGCTTTCCTGGACCACAGGAGGTGGTTAGCCGGCTTCCCATGGTAGGGAATCCACTGTGGTGACCCGGGAGTGCGTAACATCTGAAATTACCCTGACTTTCAGCCCCACTCCCAAGTAGGGGTGTATGGCACTTATCTCTGTCACTTTTGTTTTATGTATAATTTTCTGAGTTAAAAACCCATCCGCTTTCGGGGGGGGGGGGGAGTGAGTGAGTTGTAAAACCCTGTTTGTTTTCATTTATTTTTTCATAAAAAATAATAAAAGCAATCATTTTAAAAAAGCACTGCACATGCGCAAATGGCCCCTGGACCCTTCCGCGCATGCACCCACTTTTCCAAAATGGCTTCCAGAATTTTGTTCATCTGATTCATGAACAAAATGTTCATGTTCATGTGATTTTGTTCATAGTGATTCTTTTAAAATTACTTTTCATTATTTTATTTTTTTTAAATAAATGGAAGCAGAAACAAATGAAAGCAAATATATGTCGTTTGCTTGTTCATTCGTTTTGGGAACATAAAGTGAATGAGGCTCCATTCATTTTAGTAACTAACTAATATAAAAATGAAATGAACTGCACATCCCTACCTGCCAACCACAGAAGTTAAAAACAAACTGTCTTTTCCTATGAAGTGAATTCCCAACATTTCGATACTTCTTACCAGTAGACAGTGGCATAACCAGTACTTTAGTTTGGAAATTGGTGGGAAATGCCCAGGTTGTATGATTTCCAAGAATAGCTGATATTTCCTCACTAAAAACTGACTTCATCTAGAATAAACAGAGAAAAAACTACACTGAATATTTCCTAAGTGTGTCGATGCCCTATGAGTCATGTAGAGAGATTTTGTGGTTGCCATATTGATCACAAGTGATAGACATGGAAGCAAAAGGGTTTGAATTCTATCTTTTATTGGACCAACTGCTGTTGGTGGACATAAGCAAGTTTTCGAGCTACACAGGACACCGCCTCAGGCATGTAGTGTAGCTAATCAAAATATATATATATATACTGATCAAATACAGGAGGACAGTGTATAAAGCGGCAGGAAATGTTGGGGTGCACTTTCATGTGATAGGAATTTAGGTACATCTCTGGATGTGCCTGGAGCTCCATTCAGCATTTTGCTTCGATGTGAAAATCGCTTTCTGAAATTTGATTCCCATTGCTCACGCTCCATTCAGCCTATGAGGTTCAATGCACTGAAAAGGATTTTTTTTTTATCTTGCCTTTCTCCTGTATTCTATTTCCTCTCTTTGCAATTTTTTTTGATGAAATAAATTGGAAGTTATTACCTATCGGGAAAGAGGCTGGTCTGTTGCAAAAGGTGACCCACAAAGGTAAAATTTCTGGAATTTGGCATTTTTACCTTTTCAGGGCTCCTTTAATAGCTTTCAAAATGATAAGGGCTTTCTTATCTTATTAGGGTCTAAAGCTGACTTATCTAAATTATGAGTGAGGTGGATGCGATCCCTCAGAGGACGTCCTTTCTGCTCACTGTGCTCTCAAACAAAGTCTCTTCCTACAATGTTATCCCCCATACTTATTCATTTTTGTACAATAATGAGATTATGCCACTACAAAACCACATTTAACAACCCTCTCCCCCAAACTTTCTTTCAGTTGGGAAACAAAGCTAACAGGCCTTCTATCAACGGAAGTGTTATAGCTCAAACTGATAAAGACATAAATCCCTTACAAGCTCTAAGTTATAGCAATGAAATAAAAGTAGGTTGTTTTCAGGTACATTTTAAGTACCTCATTAGTTCACCATACGTCCGGGCAAGCTGGCTAAATTTGATATCATTACCAGGTATGTAAATGGGCGTGAAATCCTGATATTTTACCTACAAGTTTCAATTCAATTGACCAGATCACTAAAGTACAGGTCCCTTCAATTAGGAATAAAAAGAGAAAGATACAGTATATTATTTATTTTAAGAAATTCAGTTTACTACAACTAGACCATCTGAATATTCCTGCTGGGCATCTTGTTGTGATCTTTTCTCAAAATCAGCCTCAAAAGCCTGTCTTTGTGTTTTTGTTCCCATTCACAAGTCCGAAGCCTCCTTGGTTCTTAAATTAGTAGTCAACTGTATCGGGCGATGGCAAAAGTGTGTGACTAAATTAATAAACAACTTGAACTTGTAGTCAACTGTGTCCAGTTATTTCAAGGGAAAATAGAACCTTTAACTATCTGCACCATATTGTTCTTTGGGGTCAGCCCCCAGCTCATGGGAACTGCCACTTTATAAGTTTCTCTTCTGCAAATCATTCGGGATGGGAAATCTTGGTCAGAGTTGGTCACAAGTAGAGCTGAAACTTGATCTCGCTAACCTTGAAAATCTCATCGAGAATGGGCCTCTCAATGAGATTTTTGAGAGTGAGTTGAGAATCAGCCATTCTCGACATTGTTTTTGTAAGATTCTATTTTAAAAAAAACAACAAAACACTATGCATGTGGAAAACGGTTGCTGCGACCATTCTCCGCATACACTGACCTTTCCCAAGATGGCAGATGCCACATCGGCACCATCTTGGAAAAGGGCAACCAGTTCTGTGCCTGTGCAGGCCAGCTGCCCTTTTCAAAAATGGCACCAACATAGCCCACATCATCTTGGGAAAGGGTCGTGCATGCACAGAACGGCCGCAGTGGCCATTTGTGCATGCGAAGATCTTGTTGACGGTTCTTGATTCTTGCAAAATTCTCATGAGAACCAAAAGTATTCTCGTTTCAGCCCTAGTTTGGTCGTATTTGGGGTGGAAACTCACCCTCAATCTCCTCAAAAATCTAGTCAAGAATTGGCTTCTCAACGAGATTTTCAGGGGCACTCCCTATGTGCCCATGTGATCCTTGAGATCGTCCGTGGGAGCCTTTTTGGAGGTTCCCCGGGTGAGGCGGGTGGCCACCGATGTTAGATCTTTTTCGGTGGCCGGCCCTGTGCTGTGGAATTCTCTCCCGGAGGAGGCTCAGTTGGCTCCCACTCTCCTGCTGTTTCAGTGGGTATGTAAGACCTGACTGTTCCGTCAGGCGTTTGGCGAGGGGTAGGGGTGGGGGGGTTTCCCTGCATTGTATTGTGTTTTAAATTGTTTAAATTGGTTTTTTTTTTTTAAATTAAAAAAATTATGAATGTTGTTCACCACCCTGGGCTGCCCTCTGGGCAGGAGGGGTGGGATATACATTTTAAATAAATAAATAAGAAGTAACTTGTGAGAATTGGGCTTCTCGCCGCCATTCTTGTGAGGTTCTCAAAAATGGTTGCAAATCAGTTGCATATGCATGGAATGGCCAAAGTTGCCATTTTGTACATGCAGAGTGTAAGGGGTTTTCAAGGCTCTCGCATCACAAACCGATCTGGACTGGGAAGCTGCTTTGCCCGTGGAACGAACATTGATGTGACCAGGCCTAGCAGGGTGGGGAGCCACACAAATTTGCAGCCGGACGACTGGCACCACCCCCATGCTTCACCCGGCAGCCAACCTCTCCCTCATAACAGGTGGTCATGGCGGCCAATGATGTCCACCCATCATGGGGGCCTGTATAGTCTGGACTGACCCAGGAACAGCAGACTACCACACATGATAGCCTGCTGTAGCCCAGTCAGGCAGACATTCCCCCGGGTGTGTTGGTGCTATGACTCCAGAGGTGTCCAGCGTCACAGCCTGGACTGGCCACCAACACACCTGGGAAAACATCTGGATGTTCCTTAACAAACATGATAATGACCCATGGGTTCCAGTTGTCCTGACTTCACAGTGGGCCACCATCACGTTAGTTAAAATCCAAGGTGTGACAGGATAGAGGGGTACCTGGGGTGAGTACTGGCAAGCTGCCGTCCATCCAATCGCGCCACTTGGTCTCCTTGTTCCCAGTGTCTTTATTCTCATTTGCTGTTCACTCTCGGTAAGCAAGTCTTAATGGACACCAGGTGTCTTACCCTCCGACCACTTTAAGGCCACATTTAGAAGTGTAAAAACATACACGCATGTACAAATCCTGCGGGCGGGTTTTAGATGCGACATTTTTTGCATTAAACCCGGTTGCGCATCCTTTTAAAACTGCGAACTAAATACCTCGATAGCGAGGTATTTCATTCGCAGTTTTAAAAGAATGCTTGGCCAGCTTTAATGAACAAAATGTCGCATCTAAACCCCACCCACAGGATTTGTACGTGCAGTGTGATCTTACGCTGCGTGTGCGCCGCACACTTCAAAAAGTATCCTTAGTCCTCGAGCTTTAAGTATTCCCAGAAAGTCTCAGGCTGTGAGCTGCACAGACAGCACATCCCCCTGCCTCCTCAGAGCTCTCTGTGCTGGTGATATTCCCTTAATGGGCCAATGCCCCAGATGGCTTACTTCCTGCTACACAAGGAGTTTGAGCTGGATGTGAAACAGGAGAGAGAATTAGGGATGGGCGAACGTGGTTTGGAAGTTCGGAGTTCGGCCCGAACTCGAACTGTTCGGATGACCGAAAGCGAACATACCAAACAAACCGAACACCGAATGGCGAAATGGCCGAACACTTCGGTCAGTTCGGATCGCGTTCGGATGAGTTCGGGTGGCAAAAAAAGGTTCACTGGAAGGTCAAACATTACAGGGAGGTGTAGTCACTGAGGAGCAGACTTCCAGGCACCAGGGGTGGAGAGGCTTGCAAGAAACAAAACTAATTATCTGCCTCCCCACTTCCCAACACCTTCTGAGCTAGTCGCTGTTCCTGAACAGCAGGCGTTGAGTAGGATTTTTAGATTGCTTTAAGTTTCATTTCA
>QEPC01014177.1:2780233-2808544 GCA_003113815.1 Sphenodon punctatus | reverse complement strand
GATAGATAGATAGATGAAGACAGTTGTAGGAGTTACCTTAGTGATAGAGATAGCGTTAGTGATTTAGTTTTAGTGTTTGTAGGAGTAGGTCTGTGTACTTATTAGATAATCCATTTACTTCATAGCATTTAGAATAGTTAATAGCGGTTAGATTTAGTGTAGACATATATATATATATATAATATTAGATTAAAAAAAATAAAAAAACCCATATAAAAACCAAAAAACCAAATAAAGAACAAAAGAAAACCCAATAAAAAACCAAAAAAACATATAAAAAAACCCAAAAAAACCATAACAACACTTCCCAAACGGCCAAACTGAACAGCCGAACCGAACAGCCGAACGGCCTAACCGAACAGCCTGTTCGGACAAACGAACCGAACATCCGAACCCGAACTCAGCGAACGAACCGCACGGACGAACCGAACGCAGACGAACCGAACGGCCGAACCCAAACCGCGATCTGTTCGCCCATCCCTAGAGAGAATCCATGGAGGGGCATATTATTACTGGAGGTTTCTATTACTGATGTTTGCTAGAGACCTCTTCCTGTCTTATCTCTTTCCCCCTCTGCTCCTGCTGGTGGCACTATGGGTAAAAACAGACATGACGCTAACCACCCTTTAACCACCCTTGGTGGTCATTTATGCATGTTTCACGGCTGCATAGGGCACTAATACAGCCCTGCAACATGCATAAATAACCAGCAAGGGTGGTTAAAGGGTGGTTAGCGTCATGTCTGTTTTCACCCTATCATTCCTGCTTTGTCTTGCCCACAGCGTTGCTTGAGAACAGTGGAAAGACGGAGAAAAGGGGAGGAGGACAGGACACCATTGAGGAGTGCTAATAACCACAGAAGCTTACTGAGGGCTGGTATTACTCAAACATTACAATTATACACAACCCGCGACTGTGGCTGATTTTAAAATCCCCTGAAGCAGCCCAGAACTGCGGAGTCCAACTGTATTTTGTCTACACAGCTCTTGTTTGACTTTGCAATTTAAAAAAATCTGGTGATGCTTGTTCTATTAATTCTACCTTTTGTTCTGGGTTGGCGATGGATTCCCCCCCACCCACCCCAACTTTTACCATCAGCCAGGTGCTGATAGAAGAGTCCACAGTATGTTTGTGATCATTAGTCAGTATTAAAGACTATCACCGAGTCACAGAACGAAACGAGAACATTGGGTATTTTTTGCTACCTGCAAAGTAATTAAATTATTGTCTGACACATTTACAGTCCTAGAACTTGCAATCTGCTTTTAGTCAGAATAAGGTACATTGTGTTATGTTGCCATCTCTAGCTGAGATGTTCATAATTAGCATTTTCTTTTGATAATTTAATTTAAATACACAGAGAACACAGCTGTGGTTATTATCATTATAACACTCATAGAGTAAAAGAATAGTCAGATCTGTGTGTTTGTAAATAATTTTACAACATTGTATGATTTTTACTTACACATTTTTCCTATTAACCTTTGTGATCCTTGCTGAATAAACACAGAAATATTGGATATCCACAAACTCTCAAATGTTCTATTTTTCTTTTATTTAATAGCTCTTTCCAAAATGGAAACAATATCTGTGTTATCTTCAGGCTTTTATGGGATTGTGAAGAGAATGGTGGTAATTGTGTGGGGTTTTAAAATAAATAAATAAAAAGTTCGGAAAGGGACTTGTCTTAGGTAGAAGCCTTTCTGGAACGGAGATCAATTTTCTGATAACATTCTCTACTCAGAAAGGATATTTTTGTAATTTTAGCTAATACGGATACTTGACGTAGGAAGAGCCGGAAGCTGGGACAGAACCACAATGGATGGATCACTCTACACTTGCCCTGTTTTTATAAAACTTTATTAACATTTTATCAACATTTTATAAAATGAAACATCCATTGCTTGCCCTATGAGAGAGAGAGAGAGAGAGAGAGAGAGAGGACACTGTGCTAGATGGACCATAGATCTGATGCAGTCTAGCAGTGACTATGGTTGTTAACAGATGTCACATGGTGACGTCTGTCCCACCATGGGGAGAGGAGGTCTTCCCCTGGCCAGAGAAACTCTCCAGCCACAGGAACAAATGTTCCCACTGCCTCCACATGCCAAGGAGGGAGGGAGGGGAGTGACGTGTAGCTACTCGGCCTTGTTCCCAGTGATGCCCCCCCCCATGCCATGATGACAGCGATGGCTGCCTATTACAGGTAGCCATGTTTCGCCACCATGGCAACCGCTGACACTGGTAGGAGCCAGGACAGGAACACGCGTTCCCTCCTGGCTCAACCATTCTGACCTGTCCGGGTGGAAGCCGTTGCAGTCTGTGGGCCTGACTGGTACCAGGCCCACATTTCCCATCTGGCTCCTACCAGGTGGGGTCGGAACTGGGACCCCATCTGGTGGGCCAAAAACAGACAACCCGCCATGACGTTGGCCAAACCAAGCTGAACTGGGCCTTTCTGGACCAGCATAACTTATGTTTTCACCCTATGTTCTTCAGTAGTTTTGATTTGATGAAACCTCTGTTGAAAGTGATGGGAAGCTTGTCACTGGCTTCCATGAGTTTGGGATAAGAACCTACGGGCATATTCTTCACCTGGAATCATTGTAATGAATGGAATCATTTTGATTCCAAAATCAATTGGAATTTTGCCATGGACTTCAGTGGAGAGAGGATATACTTTTAATGCCTAGGAATATGACAACTGGGACAAAACTGGTGAGATGTGGCCTTGAGGGAGGGGAAGTTGTATATCCGTACCTAGTAGGTTAGGCTTCCTCAGTTTGGAGAAGAGATAAGTGAAAGGGGATATTAAAGAACTTTACAAAATCATGAGTGTGTGGAATAGAGCTACAATCAGGCACCCCCTTCCCCAATGAGTCTGGGGTACGCAAATTGACCCAGCCCTGTTCGAGCACCATTGATGCCGAATGGGACCTGATGGGCTGCTCCGATATGCCAACTGGCCTTTGAAAGTGACAGACCCCAGCCAGGATCACTGCAGAACAGACCTTTGCAACAGTTCTGACTGGAGCCTGTCACTTTATTTATTATTTATTACTGGTACCTGCCAGGCACTTACACGTTAAAGGTCCCTTCCCCCTCAGGTCCTCTCAGCACCTCTCAGGTCCCAAATAAGACCACTGTGGAGAATCCCAGCTGAGGCCTGTCCCATTCCAAGGAGGCTGGTGCTTCCCCCATCCTGTGTGTCTCAGAGGAACTGGGGGGAGGGCATGGGGGGACGGAACATCAGCCTCCTTTGAAAGTGACATGCCCCAGCTGGGATGCTCCTCAGTGTTCCCAGTCAGGACATGTCACTTTCAAAGGCTTCTTCTCCCCCACTGCATATAGCCCACCTCAGGGTAAATAACAGCTCTGATGACAGACACTGTAGGGGGAAAGCTCTGGCTGCCCTTTGAAAGGAACAGGCCCCGACTGGGATGGCTGTGGAGCTAGGTTCTGCAGTGCTCTTGGCTGCGGTGTGTCAATTTCTCTGGGTAATGCTCACCTTTTGGGGCATGCAGTTCCCGATTGGTTCTCAGTTAACCCATTGGGTGCTCGTAAATTCAGGGACTAATTTAGTACCCACTGCATCACTAGCTGTGGAACGAGTAAATAGGGAGCTGTTATTTACCCTCTCAAATAATAATACAACTAGGAAACAGTTTATGAAACTAACTGACAGCAATTTTTTTATTTTTTTTTAAAAGAACTCTTTCTCTCAATGTATTAGGGATGGGTGAACAGATCGCGGTTCGGGTTCGGCCGTTAGGTTTGTTCACCGCGTTTGGCCGTTCGGTTCGGTCCTGTTCAGTTTGGACATTTGGAAAAAGGCTCTCTGTGTGAGGAATGATGGCCCCAGACCCATGACGGTGGGTCCTGGGGCTAGAGTGGAAGCTTCTAGATATTGGCCACAGCCCTCCCTTCCAGTAACTTGACCCCAGAACCCTGGTGGCGGGTCCTGGGGCTGGAGTGGCTGTTTCTTTTTTCTTTTCTTTTTTTATAAGCAAAGGCTTTTATTGTCAGTCAAACAAGTACACAGCTACACGGGTCCTAGAGAGATCACATTTCAACATCAAGGAATCTATACACTTACATTGCAGCCTGGTGTCATTAACAGATACAGTACGTGAATCATACTTCTTACATTTATGAGCAGGATAAATAGATTGGGGTAAACCCCTTTCCACGTCTAATTGCTTGTTAACAGACTAGAGGATAAGAAAGCACCACAAAACAAATTCAAATGCATTTATTATTATTTTATTATTAACAAACATTATATAGCGCCAGCAGTGTACCTGGCACTTTACAAAGTAATAAAATAGACACGGTCCCTGCCCCTAGGGCTTACAATCTGAGAGACAGGAGCTGGGGGAGAGACTTAGGAAGGGGAACAGAGGGAGAGACAAGGGGTCTAACATTCATGAAGATGCGAGGTCTCAAGTGCACGTACTTGGCTTGGTTACGATGAGAATGACAGCAGGCAGGTCCATGTTGCAAGGATAAGGGTAAATGCATATACATATGATTAACACTGCAACTCTGACAGACTCATTAACAGTTCCTTACCCAGCTTCTCACCTCCCAGCTCTCTTACAATTGGGGTCCATGTTTCTCTGAAAATATTTCCTTTCCCTTGTATCTCTGCATGTAGTTTTTCCATTGTATATAAATGCCAGATCCTGTTTGACCATTCCTCAAGGGGCAACTCTTCTATCGATTTCCAGTGTCTGGCAATGATATTTTGTGCAGCCAAGAAGAGTGTCTGACAAGCCCTTTGACTATTTTCTATACTTTTAGTTCAATCAATCAATCAATATTTATTATACGGTCATTGACCATTACAAATTCATCTGAGCTTACACGCAAAGCTAAAAATAAGATGAGAATGAGCCCAAAAGGGACAGTACAAGACATATTCCCCAACAATATTAGTGTACCCCTATAAGGGGAATCCCATCAAGTCATCTGCATCAAAGGTACATTACATCTTATCCCCATTACAAATTTGTCAGAACTTATAAGTAAATTTAAAAATAAGATGGGAGTGAGCCCAAAAGGCACAATACAGGACATATTCCCCAACAATGTTAGCTTACCCCTATAAGGGGAATCCCATCTAATCATCCGCATTAAAGGATATTTTAAAAATGATGAAGATGTGCACAAGGGGCGTCCAATAAAATACAATTCCTTAAGACAGACATTCAATCAATCTAAAAGGTAATGCCCAAATTCAGCCATCGCCCTGACAGCTGATTCCAGGTGTTTGAACCATAGAATCATTTGGCAAGGGTTAAAAACTTTAAAAATTCCTCCTATAATGATATGCCTTTAACAGGAAAGCAGTTGTGTTCTTAATATCTTGTGGATCAGAGGAATTCAAAAGGAAACATAAAAGGGTAATGTCCGATCTACCAGGCAGATGATTCAGCCTAGACCAGAGAAGTTTCTCCTTAGGGGTTTCTTAGAGACGACAGTACAAGATGATATACCCAACTGTTTCCATTCCCTCATGATCAAATGAACAAAGTCTTTCAGCAAATGGAGTACCTTGGAGTCGGCCCTCCAGAACCTGCGAGGGAAATGCATTAACCCGGGAAGAAAAGATCAGCTGCTTAGCCCTAAGTGAAATAGAAGACGTCAGATATTCCGGGACTTGTCCCAGGCTGGGAGACTATTCTAAATAGTCTCTCTCATGCAGAGAGGAATCTATTCTAGACATTTCTGTCTGTCTGTCAATGTTGATAACCCAGAGATGATCTCTTTCTTGATTGCCCCCATAGGTTTATGGAGCAAATAGTCTTTAGACAGGCCTATTGATTTAAGATAGGTTTCCATAGTCAAGGGCTTAGGTGCGGGTCCTTACAGGCTTCCCTCAAAAGATTAGAGCAGATGTTAGTAAAAATTTACTAACAGCTTTTAGTTTGTGGGAATAACCCCAGCAGGGCAATCTCAGGCTTCCACGGTATCACTACCCCCGCAATCTTATTTGCTATCTTCCAAACCTTTAACCAGAACTTTTTTACCTTCCAGCAACTCCACCAGCAGTGGATATAGTCACCCACTTTGCCACAGCCTCTCCAGCAAAGAGCTGGACTTGCATACTTCATTCGAACTGGGGTCATGGAAAAACGTGTTGTCAATTTTATTTGAATCTCTTTTACTTCTAGGGAATCAGCACAGCCATGCATCTGCCACCAGATTATTTTTTTCTCCTCCTTCTCTATTTGAATATCTAGTTCCCTGCTCCATTGGTCAACGTATGCATCACTGTTGTCATAGGTTATATTTTTCAATTCTTTATCAATTCTACCCATTCTCCTAGCTGCTGGGTTTTTTTTGTTTTTTTTAGGAGAATCTTTTCAAGTCTATATGGGTCCCTACCAAAATCTTCTTTATATGGTTGCTTGTTGCTTATATCTCTGAGTTGAATATACTGAAGGGTTTCTATTTTTTTTCCTGTTAGTTCTTCCATCTTTTGAGGGTGAGCAAATTTTCCTAAAAAGAAAAGTTGCTACATTCTTATAATCCCTCTACATCTTAGGTCCCCCCTTAAGCCAGGGGCCAAATTTCTCTCCATTGCCAGAACTGATTCAATTGGGGAAAAAGCAGAGACTCCCTCCCGTGTCTTTAACTTTTTTTGAGCTCCTTTCCAATATTTGAAAAGGGTACCTGCAAAGGGGTTATTCCTTCTATGCTTATTCAATACAGTCCCATGGTCTACTACAATGTTCTTTAATGCATGCGCCTGCAATATTTCTTTTTCAATATTGACCCACTTGGGTGCTGCCTCCTCATGGTACCATTCTGAGATTGCAGCCATCGCTGCTGAGGCATGATATAACTTTATGTCCAGCAGGTTTAGTCCTCCCTTATTTTGTGTTTTCATCAAAATTGACTTCCTCATTCTGGGTTTCTTCCCGTTCCAGACAATATCTTTTAGTAACAAGTCACTATGTCCAAAAAAGGAGTTGGGAAGCTGTATTGGAAGAGTCATTAGCCTGTACAGTATTTTAGGCAAAATTATCATCTTATACAAATTTATTTTCCCCACTCAGGAAGTCATTAGTTTTTTCCAGGGGAGAATGTCTACTCTCAGCTTCTTTAGAAGGGGCAAATAGTTGGCAGAGTACATGTATTTTGTGTTTCTTGTAATTTTGTGACCCCTAGATATTTGAGACCCATCTGTAGGGAAAGGGGACATTCTTTTTAACTGTTCCACTTGAGTCTTGTCTTTCCCATACACCAGGGCAAATGACTTACCTTTATTAATAGAATACCCTGATACCCGGCCAAAGCATTCTATAATTTTCAGTAGTTCTGGGAGTGATACACTGGGGTTCTTAATATAAAGCAGCAAATCATCAGCATATAATGAAAGTTTATGGGTGTGGGTACTGATCCTGACCCTCTCTATTTTCTCGTTACTCCTTATAGACGTGGCCAAACCCTCTAAGACCAGGTTAAAAAGCAAGGGAGACAACGGGCAGCCCTACCTAGCACCTCTCCCCAGTGGAAAGGGCTCTGTCAGCCTTCCACTTACCAGTATTCTTGAGAGTGGTTTTTTGTAGATTGCCTGCAACCACCCCAGGTAAGTCCCCCCGAATCCCGGGTTTTTTAGTGTTAAAAAAGAGGCATTTCAGCTCAATATAATCAAAGGTCTTCTCTGCGTCGGCAGATGTTAGCATGGCTGGTTCACCTCCATCTTGAAGCGTGTAAATAATGTTCACCACTTTCCATATATTGTCTTTCCCTTGCCTTCCTGGTATGAATCCTGTCTGGTTCTTGTGTATAATCTCACCAGTTATCGCTCTCAGCCTTGTGGCCAGAACTTTAGCAAATAATTTATAATCAGCGTTGAGAAGTGATATTGGTCTATAATTCCCGCACTGTTCAGGGGCTCTACCAGGTTTAGGGATCAGGGCAAATGTTGTCTCATAGACATTATTCAGCATTTCGCCCTCTGTTTTCTTGATGCAGTTGAAAGACATTGCCTCTGTGTGAGGAATGATGGCCCCAGACCCATTATGGTGGGTCCTGGGGCTAGAAGAGTAGAAGCCTCTGGATATTGGCCATAGCCCTCCCTGCCTGTAACTTGGCCCCAGAACCCTGGCAATGGGTCCTGGGCCTGGAGTGGCTGTTTCTTGATGTTTTGGAAAATTGGTTATCTGTGTGAGGAATGATGGCATCCAACCTATGATGGTGGGTCCTTGGGCTAGAGTGGCAGCTTCTAGATATATATTGGCCACAAACCTCCTTGCCTGTAACTTGGCCCCAGAACCCTGGTGGTGGGTCCTGGGGCTGGAGTGGCTGTTTCTTGATGCAGTTGAAAGACATCGCCTCCGTACGAGGAATGATGGCCCCCGACCCATGACGGTGGGTCCTGGGGCTAGAAGAGTGACAGCTTAAAGATATTGGCCACAGCCCTCCCTGCCTGTAACTTGGCCCCAGAACTCTGGCAGTGGGTCCTGGGGCTGGAGTGGCTGTTTTTTGGTGCGATGGAATGACATTGCCTATGTGCAAAGAATGATGACCCCAGACCCATGACAGTGGGTCCTGGGCCTAGAAGAGTGGCAGCTTGTAGATATTGGCCACAGCCCTCCCTGCCTGAAACTTGGCCCTAGAACCCTGCTGGTGGGTCCTGGGGCTGGAGTGGCTGTTTCTTGATGCTTTGGAAAAGTTGGCTCTCTGTGTATGGCCCCAGACCCATGATGGTGGTACCTGGGGATAAGGTGGCAGCTTCTAGGTATGGCCACAGCCCTCTCTGCCTGTAGCTTGGCCCCATGCACCCTGGGGAGGGTTGGGGGGACTCCCTGTGAGAGGGGGAGCCCTGGAGAGGGGATTCCTCATGAGAGAAGGAATCCCGGCAGGTGGGGAGGAGGTGGAAATGGGATGGGGAGGGGAAGGGGTTGTGCCCTCCGGTGAGATGGGGGGGGCAACCTCCCATATGATGGGGAAGGGGAACTCCCTGTGAGAGAGGGAGTCCCAGGGGGCAGGGATGTGGGTTCATAGAGGAGGGATTGGGGGTCCCTCTCGCTGGCCTGTCGGGGCAGCCCATAGAGGGTGGGTGTCGAACGGGGTTCTCTAAGGATGGGAGGACTTACACAGCTATCGGGGTCATTACGGGTCGGGGGAGAGATGGTCCAAAAGGGAGGGGTGTTTCATCAGTGAGGAGGGAGTTGTACCTTGTGCCCATTTCCACCTCAATCCCCCATGCAGGAAGGTTGTGGGTCAAGGCCCAGGAGACCCCAGGCCTTGGTCTGGTGCTGCCAAATGTGAGGTCAGTGGTTAAGTCATCTACCATCCGGGAGTTAATCCCGGAGTGGGATGCCGACCTCGTGTGTATTACAGAGTCTTGGCTGGACAATGAATCGGGCCCTATTCTGGCTGATCTTGTTCTGGCTGTGTTCTCTGTGCAGTATCAGCCTCGGCGGGAGGGAGGCCGGTGTAGCTATTGTTATCAAGGATGCACTGTCTTTTAGGTGGTATCCAGTGCAGGCTCCAGCAAGAGTTGAGTGCCTCCATCTTGTGTTGGATTTGGCCGGGGACAGATTAGGGCTGCTGTTGGTGTACCGTGAACCCAATTGCCCGGTGGCATCCCTACATGCTCTTGCTGCTTTGGTGTCTGATGTGATCCTCCGGACCCAAAACTAGTGGTTCTGGGGGATTTTAACATCCACACTGATAGCAATCATGGAGGAGCAAGGCATGAATTCATGGTCTTCATGACATCCATGGGCCTGTCCCAAATCATCCGTGGCCCCACACATGAGGAGGGACATACACTGGATTTGGTTTTCTACACCGGCCTTGAGGTGGGGGATCAGTTAGTAGAAGTTAGGAGGATGGAGTCTTTGTCATGGTCTGACTATTAACCTCCTTAAGACATGCATCCTGGTGCATTCCAGCCCCCAATGGGGTGCATGACTTATTAAATCGGTTCCGCCCCCGGAGACTTATGGAACCAGATCGGTTCCGGAATGCTCTGGGGGAGTTTCCCCTGGACCTTGACTCCCACTTTGTCGATGATCTCGTAGCCTTCTTGAACACCTTGTTGTCCGAGACCATTGACAGAGTGGCTCCCATGCGTCCGCTGCCCTTCCATGTCTCCTGCAGGTCTCCTTGGTTTACTGAGGGCCTGCGGTGTTTGAAGCGGGAGAGCAGGTTGTTTGAGCGATGGTGGCACTGGACCCACGATGAGTATGATTGATCTCAGCATAAAAGCAGTTTAAGGCCTATGCTATGGTGGTGCAGGCAGCAAAGAAGCAGTTCTTTTCTCCCCTTATTGTATCTGCAAAGTCACATCGAGCGGAGCTCTTCCGGGTGGTGAAAGTGATAAGTGGGACCAAGATGTTCCCCAAAACGGATACAGCCCCCCATGCTGTGTGATCAAGGGACAACGAACTTGAGCCAAGGGGGGGCTTGGAAGGACAGCCCCCAGATGTGACCAAAGGCCAGCAGAAAAGGGGCTCAAAAGGATGACCTCCCATATGAGATACATGAGCAAAGGGGGGCTTGTAAAAGGCAAAACCAGGATGGGGCCCAGCCGCCATGGAACTTGGCAAAAGTAGGTCACTCATGTGGGATATCAGCTTGAACTTGGGAGAAGGGTTGAAGGGAGGATGCCCAGTGTATATCATGGAGCCATTAAGGAAAAGGGCATTCTTCCTGTTAACAAAGCACCGATGATGATCATGACTCAAGGCAATAACATTCCCCAAGACTAGGAAGACTGTAGGCACCCTGGAAGCCAACACCCTAGAATCCAGGTGTCACTTTGTGGCACTTGATTCACACCTGGTGCCTCCTTTGTATCAAAGAAGTTTATTCCTCCCTTCCCAAACTATCTGCTAGCCACTTTTTATTTACCTTTCCCCCATGTGTCAATGGTATCTTATGCATCTAGGATAGCCCTTGTTGTGTTGGAAGTAGAAGTTTTTGTTTCTCCCCTCATCAGCCCATTGTACACCCCCAACTACCCATCGAAGCCTTCCAAAATTCTTTGTCCAAAGCCTTATAACTGCCCCTGGTTTCCCTGTCAAAGAGAGAACTCTTGGAACGCAGATACGTACAATTCGCTCTGTACGTGCCTGTGCTAAGGGGTCTCCCAGACGTCAGTCTGCCCATCTCTTTCTTCCACCCCCCCCACTTCACTGGATCCTGGGCTGCTGATCCTTTGTGAAATCAGCTAGGAGAGGTAAACCATAGGTCCAGACTCTCTCTCCTCTCGCTCTCGCTGTGTCTTCACCAGACTACCCCCCCCTTTCTCCTATCTTACTTTCACTTTCCCCACAGCCGCTTGTATTCTCCCTTGTGTATCCCACCAGTAAGACCGGGGCTGTGTAACCTTACTTTTGTAAGCCAATAAACCTCGTTCAGTTTTTATTGGAACATTTGTCTCTTTCTCTCTTCTTCTATTTTGGGAGGGAAACATACCCTGACTGTGGCGCATACCTGTCCTCAGACTGATCCTTTTTGAACACGTGGAGACCCCGGTTTAAGAAATTGGGCTAATTCCCCCCAAAGTTAAGGAACTGTGGATATTGGGGTACCCACCCCCAATAGTCACGAGTGGGAGGGGATTTGCCTGTTAACAGATTGGTGGAGAATGCGGGCCATCACGTGGTAATCCACTCAGGACATGGGTGGAAAATCCACGGAGGCGTGCGTAGCTACAGCCAGCCAAACCCCCTATATTTCTATCTCTTTCCTGTGTCATTTTCTATCTCCTTTCTCCTCTCTGGACCTGTGGATTTAAGAATTTGGGATCCAGGTTGTTGGGGAGGAATAGTCTGGGGTTGTGGATCTTGGGACTGTATGAGGCAGTTCAGGGATTTGTATCTTGGGACTGTATGGGGCAGTTAAGGGATGTGTAAAGAGTTGTGGATCTTGAGACTGTATGAGACAGTTCAGGGATTTGTAAAGAATTGTGATCTTGGGACTGTATGAGGAAGTTCAAGGATTTGTATCTTGGTACTGTATGAGGCAGTTCAGGGATTTGTAAAGAATTGTGATCTCGGGACTGTATAAAGTGGTCCCGGGATTGTAGAGAAATTTGATCTTGGATTGCAAAGGCAGTCTAGGGATCTGTGTTGGGTCCTAAACTTGTGGAGACAAGTTTGGGGCAACTTGGAAATAGACTTGGGATTCATAAAGGCAGTCCAGGGTCTGTGGAATTGTTAGTCTTAAGTTTGTGGAAACAGGTTTGGGGCACTTTGGAAAGATGTTGGGATTTTGGGCTCAGGAAGAGGCACAGAGCCAGCACTGGGAATCTTGGGGTCTTTCACCCATGATGTCGGGTGTGGGGCAATCAGAGTATCTGAATCTTGGGGTTGCGTGGGAAGCCTTGGGATGTTTGTGTCTGGGAATCCTGGTATGGGTCCCCTGACTGATAAGAGTATGTTGTTGTGGGACTGTGTCAGCCACCTGGGGAGTTTACCACTGGAATATAGAGGTGGTACAGGCTAACTCTGAGGGCTAAACCAGAATAGGCTCTGGAGGAGCAGTTAGCACCTGGGAAGTAGAGGGGATGCTGCACCAGGAGCAGGGAACAGCTAAATTAGAGAAATGGGAAGCAAAGAAGGGAAAGTGCCCATGGAAGCCGGGATGTTTTAAGACCAAGGACCCGGTGACCTCAGTTAGCAAGGCATATGCTGATTACTGCCAAAAGTTTAAACCTTGAGGCAGTAAAAAGGATGCCTGCTCAGCTTGGTTGACACTGTCAGCCCCATGAGGCAGAGGCATCTCTTTGCCTGGCTCCACTACCCCTTGCCGAGTCTGCCTAAGTCAGCAGTGCCACCATACCAATGCCATGCCTCCACCCCCACCCCACCCCAAAATAAGAGAATGCTTCTGTTGGGCGTGTATGTGAACGTCTGGTTTCCTTCTTGTGGGTTTTGGTGGTATTCATTTCTCCATGCAGTTGTACACTGTTTCGCAGGGTTGTGTGTTGTCTTCTTTGTTACCAAGGATGTGGCTGCTGCATGGCACAGTAGAAGAGCCTAATTGTAAAGTGTACGTTAATTGTACATTTTATTGTTCTGCCAGCTTCTTGGCACCATGACACCAGAGGGATCTCTCTGCCTAGCTCCGCTTCCCCTTGCCTGGTCTGTTCAAGTTACCAGTGCCACTACCAATGCCATCCCAAGAGAGTGCCCCTGTGTGTGTGTGTGTGTGTGGTTTCTTAATTTTGTCTGCTGGGCTGGCTGGCTTTTGGTTGGATTTATTTCTCCACATAGTTGCATACTGTTTTGCGGGGTTGTTGTAGTTTTCTTGAGTGAATTTCCCACACTTGCTAGCCTGCTTTTTTGTGCAGTGCTTGGTTGGCATAATGATTTTAAAGTAGATGCACTCACTGATCATGGTGAACCAGGCTGTGGGTACACTACTGTTTTATTTATTATTATTATTATTATTATTATTATTATTATTATTTAGCACAGTTGCACTTTTGTGGGGTTTTCTCCTGGAGCGATTGTCCCACTCTTGCTAGTCTGCTTTTCTGGGTAGTGCTTTGGCTGTGCGTTCAAGAACGTTGCCAAAATGTGACCAGTCAGGGCAGTGGGGGAATACTTTCTAGTTTCTTTCTGGTTATCATGGTACTCTGCCATGCTAATAGTCTACAGACCTATCTAAATTTAATCCCTAAACTATATCCTAACTCTCTCACGCTCTCTAACAAATAATAATTCCTACTTACATATATCAATATAACTACATATCTTTATCTAACTATATCCTACGTATCCTATATGCAATATCCTATATGTAATATCCATCCACCCTAGTCCCTCCAATTCGACCCTATGTATTCCCTTCCCTAAATGTGTGCTGTGTGATATGTGATGATATTCTCACTCCAGACTCCTTCACTCTCCCTCTCCTTCCCACACCACAAAGAGACTAATGAATTGCAGCCGCTTATATACTGTACGGGGGGGAGGAGGAGAGAGGAAGGGTTGCACGTGCTGTTGTGAACCCTGATTGGCTAGGCAATTAAACAGCTGCAGCTGCTGCACATGGCAATACTTGCTGAGGCGCCAACCTGGCACCCAAGAGTTCTGTGTTTCCAAGGATTTCCGAAGATTTCTGAGGTCTGGAATTCTGTTTCTGAATTCCAGAACATCAGAAACAGCATTGAAGGGCCGTCGAGTACCCAGGCCGATTACTTGGAACTTCAGAAATCAGTCCGAGTAGCCGGAAATATTATTCGGTACAGCCCTAGTCTTTAGACATAACATCAAAAGGTGTCTGAATGTGTGTTTTGGCCTTGATATGAACACCGGTTTGGCCCTCTATTCACCACATGGTGCTGCTTAGGCACACAGCCTATCTTGGGGCAAATTGGTGTTTTGCTTGCCACCCGATCTCAGCACACAAGAGTTGCCGCCTCAGATAGGGGTGTGCATGTTGTTTTTGTTGTTACAATAACGGTAATGAAAATTATAAAAAAAATAATTCATTATTGCATCAAAAAAAAAGGCAAAAAATAATAACGACAATATAAAAAAAATGACATTTTGTTTTTGAAATAATGGGACAAAACTGGAAAATATATTTCTGGCTATAACGTTTTTGTTTCTTACTCAATTTTGATGAAAAATTGGGAGTTTGTACTCCCTATGGAGGTCACTAGGTGTACCCATCTTTGAAACTTTTAGATATAGGGAACCAATTTTAGAAGCAATTGAATGTTGTGATTTTAGGAAAAGCTCCATACACATTCATGACTACAACTTCTTTATCTTTAATCCTATTTGCATGAAACTTGTGAATATTATGTCGCTCCACGAGCTTAACATTCTTGTGAATTTTCAGAAAGATGGGATAAAGGGTTCAGATGGTATAAGACAGTGGGTAAGGTCAGATGTTACAAAATTGCTACTCACCACAGTGAATCCCAGTGGATTCTGTGTGGTGGCAGTGATCGCAGTAAAGTCTTTTTGATCCCATCCAGATGTTCACCATGGTGAATTTCTGGTGGGGATCAAAGCTAACCACGGTTCTTAACCTCAGGCCGGCCTGAGGTCCAGAACCGTGGTTAGATTGGCCACAATCCGGGATAGGCCAAAAGTTACGTCTGTTACCATGCCCCATCATGGATCGTGGCCCCAACCACAGTACGGTATTGGCCACAGTGGCCACGTTGGCTGCTGCACCCGCCCATCTCCCTGAGGGCGGCCAGCCATGGGAGCACGGGGGTGTGTGTGGGATGTGTAGCTGAACGCCGTGCTCTGCAACCCTGCACCTGCTGAGATTCCCCAGCATGATGAAGCTGGCACGTCTAAAGGGTAGCCAGCTTCATCATGGACTGGTATCTGAGAGAGATCCCAGTCCAGGATTCAGCGTGGTCAGCCAAATAGCCCGTCACATCTTAAATTACCCATGAACTTGAAAATACATTTCCATCTGTAACATTTTTATATTCCATTCGGTTTACAAGACTTTTGGCAGGAATGTATCACATACCTTTCCTGTCATCTCTTCCAAACCACAGGACAATTTAATAAAGGGACCCAATTTTATTAGCAAATGAAGTTATCCCTTTGAAGACCATTATTCAGATAAATAGCAGCACATGCAGTGCCAGTCAAACACAGGCACCTGGCATGGCAGGGGGAGGGAGGCTGTAGGAGGGATGATGTGGAGCAACCCAAAAGACTGGAAGACACAGTCACTAGCCAATTACTGCATGCTTCCAGCTTTACAGGTCCAACCATGAGTGGCTTTGAGGCGGGCATAGGGGATGGCCCTTAGTCGGGCATAGAAGGGACATAACTGGGACTTTGGGGATAGCATCCCAGCAATCAAGAGACATAGTTTACACATCCAGGCTGGCAAATAATCATCACAATCACATCCTGCAGCACTGAGACAGAGGACATTAGAGAATTTCTTTTGACTCTTTCCTAAACAGATGCTTATGACTTCCCAGAAACAAGTGGGGGAGATATGTTGGGATGGCCCCAGCACAGAATGCGGATATTTGGTTGACATTTCTGTTGGCCAATTCGCATCACAATCCAATCTTATACCACAGTGACATAAGAGAATCCCAGGCATAGGCCCCTTCTCTACAGGCATATAAAATTGGGACCCTTTATAAAATCTTTCTGATATTTGTCAGAGATGATCATAAAAGTGTAATATAGAGCCCTGCCAAATTTCATGTATACTGGTTGGATTAAAAAGATGTTATAGTGAGACATACATTTAGAAGTTAATTGCTTATACCACCAGAATCATTTTTCTAATCCTTCTGAAAGTTTTCAGAGAAAGTAAATATGGTAAGGGGTGAAAACTTGCCAAGTTTCATATACATTAAATGTGATTTGAAGAAGTTACAGCTAAAAATGTATATGCATATTTTTGCAAAATCATATAATTAAACTGCTTTTAAAATTGGATTCCTTTGTCCAATCCTTTTGTAATTTAGTAAACTTAATGCCTTCAATTAGCAGTACAAGCCCTCCATGTTTCAGCCAAATATAATGAAAAATAGAATAGGTACAGTCCAAAATGTGTTTTCCATTTAAACCACTGGAAAATGAAAACGAAAGCAAAAACAAAAATGACAATTTGATATTTATGAAAACAAAAATGACAAATTTTAATAACAAAAACTGAAAATGAAATGGGTCCCTGTTGCACACCCCTAACCTCAATCCCGATTTTTCACCTGCCAGCATGCCACACAATCTTATTAGACAAAACGTTTACCTTGTGTTCAGATAGAACACGCAAATTGTTCTTGTGATGCAATGGTGTTCATATCGCATGTTCAATGGGTGGCCAAATTGGTGTTGGGATTGTTATGGTGCTTACATACAACAGCCAAACACATGCTTAGAGGTTTTGACACCTGATCTTTGTTATATCTAAAGGTGCCTGCAGTGTGGTGTAGTGGCTAAGTGTGCAGTGCGTGGACCAGGAGGTAGGGGGAGGGCATGGTTCAAATCTTAGCCAGAAACTCACTGGGTAACCTTGAGTCAGTCACAGATCTCTCAGCCTAACCTACCTCACAGGGTAGGATTAAAAAGTTGTGGTGGTGTTTGGGAAGCACTCCAAGTGCCATGGCAGGAGGGTGCTAAACATTATTATTTATTTATTTATTTTTATTACTTCAATCTGTACCCAGTACTTTCACCTGCTCTAAGCCAGGTCGCTCCTTTGGCCTACACCCACAACCTGGCTCTGCCTTCCCTTCTGGTGATGGGATGCTACTCTTGGTCTGTATCTAGGCTCCACAATGCCTCTCCCACCCATACACCCCGGGGACCAGTGTGACCCTTCATGACACTGGGGCCACAGTCTTCCAGGCAATTTCTGCAAACAACAGAGAGGGGAAGTTGCACTCCTCCACCCAACCCTACTCTAAAGCTTCCAGTGGGCTGAGACAGACAGACAGAAAGGCCCTGTTATCTGCCCCTTGCATACCAGGAGACCTGTGGCTCCTTACTGACTTCCTCAAGAGACTAGCTACTTCTAGGGAGTTCCACTCAAAGCCAGTTCCTGGTTGGATCCTCTCTCCACTCTGCCGCACGTCTGGTGGCTCCCCAGATGAAAAACCTGATTTATCCCACATGCTTGGTCACCTGACTGGCTCATGTCTGGTCACCTGACTGATCAACCCCAACTACCCACAACTTCTAGCTCAGGGGTGAGGAACTTGAGTGGAGAAACTGGGTTGTGGAATCTACTGCCAAAGGCTGTGGTAAGGGCCAGTACTATAGCTGAGTTTAAAAGAGGTTTGGACAAGTTTCTGGAAGTTCGGTCCATTAGCAGCTATTAGCCAGACAGGATCAGGGAACATGACGGGAGCTGGGAGGGAAACAACAGGGAATGGATCCCCCATTGTGACCTGTTGGGTGTTTCTCCCGAGCCACCATGATTGGCCACTATCGGAGACAGGATGCTGGGCTAGATGGACCATTGGTCTGACCCAGTCTGGCACTTCTTATGTTCTTAACCTTTTCTGTCCTGGTGGTCACACTGAATATTAGTACAAGCTCTGAGGGCCGCATAGAGGTTGGGGTGGGGGGTGCTTAATTGGTTTATTCAAGAAAAGGAGGGCCCAGACCTTGGATCTGTGCTGTGGATCTCTCCCCTACCCTTGCGTGCATGCCCTCCTCTCTGATTCAGTATCCTGAGCTCAGATTTTCAGTGCTTGAGGGTAGAGAATGGAACCAGGGTCCAGATCCAGCCACTGGAAAGGGGCCGCATAAAATCTTGTCGAGGGCCACATTTGGCCCCCGGGCCTGAGGTTTCCCACCCATGTTCTAGCTGATCGTTAAACTGTGGACCAGGTGGGCACAGATCTGTGCGGACTTACTCACTGCATCGTGCCACAATTTCCGACCTAGCTATAACCTTCTGTTTCTGTTAAGCAGGAAATTTGGCCCTCAAAAATCAACAGATTTTTTTTTAAAAAAAAAAATTATCTTGATTTAGTTATAAAGCCATACAATGTACATTCTGAAACATTTCTTCTCACTTATTAATAAATGTTTGTTCTCACATCGTTTTGAAGTGAAAGGGAGCTACCTTCGTAGCACCAGACAAACTAAATGGAGTCATTGTTCAAAATAGTTTTCTGTATTCTTCTTGGCCCAATTTTTTCCCTTCAAGAGCCTCAATAATTGGAGCCCATGTCTTAAATGATGTAATTTCATTTGCTTTCTGCAACTAGGCAATGATCTGTAAGTAGTGCAATAGCCATGGGAATATACCGTGAGTGGGTATCAAAGATTACCGTCTTCTTTGGGTTGTTTGCTTTGTGGATTATCCAGACATTTTGGGGTTGCCTTGCTTCTGCAAGGGTTTAATGCTCTCCTCCAATGAGAGTTTTCACCAGGCACTTTATGGTCCTAATGATTGTGGTTCTGGAACAATGCCATGAGAGGTGGTTTGAGGAGATAGAAGGCTTGTGTGAGGGCTGTTGTATCCCGGACGCAGGTACAGTGGATTGCTTATTGGCAGGTATTTCACACATGCAAGCCTACTGTCTAAATCCAGTNGTGCCGCCCAAATATGCATGGTGATCGGCCAGTCTGATAGTCCCCCTTCCCCCCATGCGGCTTTGCCAGGAAAGCCGCACAGGGATGGAGAGCTTGATTTCCTGTTCTGCATCCCTGTGCAACTCTGCTGGCAAAGCCGCGCCGGGGGGGGAGGGGGGGCAGCCGATTCGACCGGCCGATCCCCACGCATATTTGGGCTGCGCATTCTCCCCATCACCTGAATATGCTCAGGGAGGCAATGTCTGAAAGTGGCCTAACGTGCATTGCTAAAGCTTCCAAATTTTTGTAGGAACAAGCTCTGCTGAGATTCTCTGGGCACAGACCCGTCATCCTGTAGAATGTACTGAATTTAATATTTTTTTTAATTCCATTATTAGTTCTGTTAATAAAAATGTCTACTTAAGACTTCCACTAAAAACTCGACTATATTAATTTCATGGAAACGTTCCAGAAGAACTCTATTAGTTTTCCTCCGATGAGGTAACATTATGGACTTTTAATGAAGCTTTCTGGTATAAACGGTTTTTATTGACCTAATTATTAAATGAATTAAAATAACGTTCAGCTTCTTTAGAATTATGTGAAATATCTTGGGGGGGAAATGGGGGTGTTGTTACTGCAAAAATATTCTGAGTGCCAACTTTGGTTCTTTTTCCCTCTCCTAGAAACTTGATCCACAAGACGTCTAGTTTGGATATAATTTGCATGTGACTTTGCACATCAAAAAGCAATCCTTTGGTGTTAATATTCATTCATCTTGCAGTAAAATAGAGAAATTGATTCTGACACACTCTCATATGCAACGAAATCCTAGAACAGAATGTGCTAATTACAAAGATAATAGCTATCATATGAGGTCAAACCAATGGCCCATCTAGGCCAGCATCCTATTTTTGATAGTGGACAACTTCAGTCATTTCGGACAAAGGAAAGTACTTGATAGGAGAAATCAGAGTGCAATTATGAATTGATCCATCCTCTCTGTCACTCCCAATTTCTAGCAATGTTAGAAGTTTATAAGTATCCTGAATATGAGATTGTACCCTTTAACCATGCCAACTTGCTGTCAAGGGTCCTGTCATCCAGTTTTTATTTTGTACTCCACCAGAATACAAACTATATTTGCATGTTGCTGGGTTTTTTCACCCAGTGGGTAACCAATACAGCTGCTAAATTATTTGTTTGTTTTCTTTTTCTTAAAAAATTAAAAGATATCATATTTTCATTGTGAAATGCCCAGAAAAAGAATTTTTTGCTTCTCAAGTTTTATTGGGGGATTGTGGTTGCGAAAATGATGTTTAGTTCATTTTGTTTTCAAAAACTTTTAGTTAACCAGATCTCTCTCTCTTTTTTCCCCATCCCCAAATAGCGAAAAAGAAAGAAAAGATTTCCGACGACATTGATCTATTGGAAATTTAGCATACTTGCCCTTTCAAACTGGCCGTTTTGTTTTTTGATACGTTTTTTAGTAACCTAAAAAAGAAAAGTAAGTCAAAAGGGCCAATCCCATGCCTCATGGACCACTGTGCAGAACACACGCAGGGCATGTGCACGTGCACAACCCTATGGCACCGACACAAACCATGTGGCATGCATATGCGCCCTGTGCCCAGACATGGGATCAGCCCCAAAGTGTTTTTTAAAATGCTATTCTCTCCCCCCCAACTCTAGGTTAATGGAGATGTATTGCGTCTTGATCTAGATAAGGAGAATACTGATCCCTGATCGTGAATGTTTAAGGTGTCTAGTGTGCACACACCCAGTTAAAAAGATCAGGGCTTTTTAGTGTATTAATCATTTCCTGGAAGCACAGGGTCAAAGTTCTGTAGTATATCCTGTGTCAGGGCAAGTGTGCATTCTGGGTAGGCTGGAAATGGGCATCAGGAAACCTCTATTCTGTCCAGATCTCCAGACATGCAGACTCGCTCTAACAGCCAGCCAGAGCTGTGTATGAGTGCATAATCCTCTCCGTACTGATCCTGGGAGTCCCAAGCAGACTATAAGGAAAGTGAGCGAGCACCAGGTTGCTCTGTCTCCAGCCCATTGAAGACTCCCAAAGTCAGAAGTAGAATCTCACACTCACACTTTTCTGCCCTGCTGTCTGCTCTGACTCTCCGCTTCTGAGGGGAGGGGTGGAAACTGGAGACAGACACCCCTGGTGCTTGTTTCATCTGAGCACCAGTTCCATTCCTGTATGTTTAAGAAGAATTTCTGATTATATCCAGGTTTTTTTTTTTCACCAGGCCAGGAAAATTGACTTCAGCAGACTCGGCTGTATCTGTGTCAGGCTCCGGCCTGCCCGACCACAAGAACACGCCCCCAGCCCGCTCCACAAACCTCGGGGCCCAAAAAGCTCAGCGTCGCAAACCGATCCTGAGCCCCCACCCAGACAACCCGCGGCTGTCAGGAAGCAGAAGAAGGGCGGCCTGGGCGCCGCAAGCAAGGCTCTCGCCGACACAGGCACTTCCAGCAACACTCCAGCCGAAGCACCTGCAGCTGCAACGCCAGCCACGCCCCCTGTGGCCACGCCGCGCCGATCAGAGCGTCTCCGGCTCCGCCCCCCTCAGACCTCATATTAGGCAGAGCTCTGCAAGCCTTCACCGCTGGTGAACAGTGCTCTGCCTGGGAGACCGGCCCCCCGTTTTGTGTGCCTAGTGATTGTGCCTTGCAACAGATTCGAAGTACTATAGTGTGTGTGACTGAACGAGTGTTGGTGTTGGGAACGAGTGTGTGTGCGTGGGCAACTGAGACCAGAGTGCAGCAGGTAAGCCTGACCCTTCCCTTTCGCACGGCGGTGCTCCTGGAACCCTGGTGTGAGTGTCCTAGCCTGACCCTCTTCCTCATCCCTAGGGACTCTCACTCCCCTTCCCGCACCACCATCCCTTGCGCCCCTTTCCCTGGCCCTGGGACCTGGAATATCTGTGCTGAGGGAACTGGCCTGAGGCTTGTGCTAACCCAGACACCCAGTGATGATCCAGGCTGGGGTCTCTTTTCGAGCCTAAACGCCATTTACGATCCTGATGGTAGTTTTCCAGGCATCGCCTCGTGGTTGCACCCCTTGTCCGAACAGACCAGTAGACCCCCCCTTCCGGCTCTCCTACCTTTCCCCCCTTGTGAGGCGTCCCTATCCTCACAATCTGGCTGGTTGGCTCACTTCCTCTGTAGAATCTGGAGCTGGCTGCTGTCAGAGCTAGGATACTGGGCTACATAGACCACTGACCTATCCCAGCCTGGCAGCTCTAACGATCTGGTATACACCACCAGGATACGTTCTTTTGGCTGCCGTCCTCCAAGCACTTCCTCCAGAGTAGTTCCAGTGGACTGAATGGGACTTACTAGAGTAAGCATTTTGAGGACAGCAGATTAGGCATCTGAACTCAGTAGTTGTTTTAGCTGCATGTATAAGTAATCGCCCTCCCTTCTGCATCTCATAGACGGCCTGTCACTGCCGACATGAGCACTTAACACATTGTGTTGGGCTTGTTATTTACCCGCTCTTACTAATGACACCTTGCTCTCTGGCACTGAAATATTTGTCATGAAATAAGTGCTTTGCTATTAAATCCAAGGGAACTGTGCCGTGGCTGATTGGAGTGAATGACACCACCACGAATGCAACTTTGCCCGCTTCTAATTTATCCATGCTTAAAATTAAACACCTGTCAACAAGTGAAGAAGACCAGGTGTTCAGCACCTAAATCTTCCCTTGTCACCCATTCTTCTTAGTTAGCCCTGGCACCCTTCCGTGGCATCCAGGGGAGCAGCTGCTCATATAAATTCAGTTCCTTACACATCTGTTAACATGCAGATGCTCAAATCCTCTCCAACCATTCAGTCCCATTGGAAAAGATCAATGGCGGGCAACCTTTGACTACCATGAGGCCCCTTTGATCATCCTGCAACCCTCTTCATCCTAGAGCAGAGGTGAGAAACCAAACCTCCAGCCCGTGGGTCAACTCTGGCCCATGCCCATGGGCCACCCTTATCTCCAGCCTTGTTGGCTGCCACCCAGGCTATAAACTTGACTGGCAGTAACAGGACGTTTGATGGAACAGCACTTCTGGTTTCTACTTCCTGCTCCTTCTTTCTGCGTTTCTCATATGTACCCCCCTCCCCTCCACCACCACCAGCCTTACTCCCCTTCCTGCTTTCCCTAGGAACTTCCTTCTTGGACTAAGTCACCATCTTGCCCACTTGTTTTGGTTTTTGACTCATACCCTGATTCTCCCTCTAGTTTTAGTCTCTTAGACCCTGACTCCCAACCCTTATCCTGACTCCTGGTCCTGGGCCCCAAGTCTAACATCCACTCATGTCCCAGATGGGGGGTGGGCTCTCTTATTCTAGCAATCCCTGGAGATGTACTTGTCCACAGAAAATTGGTTTGTGTTTATGTTTAAAAGAAATGTGTTCCATCTACCCACTATTAAAGCTGAAGCCGGTAACTAATTTGCTACCCATGGGTAATACCCAAAATTTCAAAGAGCCTGTCAGAAGTCCAGTCGGTATGGGATTACCAAGTTGGGCACCCAATTATTTGAAATACCAGGTATTACCATCACTGAGTTACTCATTTTCCAGTTTAGTACTGACTGATTTCTGGTTTACTGATTAATTCCAAATTACCATTTCACTTTTTTTCCACCCGATTTTCCATTTTACTGATTGATTCCGACTTACTGTTTCACCTTTTTTCATGTGTTTCTGAATGTTCCTTGTTGTTTTCCTACCTTGGTACATGGAGGAAGCGGAAAATCAGTAATGGGAAACTGGAAAATCTCGGTTCTAGTTCATGTATTCTCTTTATTTCTTGTAAGAAACTAAGGTGTTTTAAAACGGGTGCCCCCCCTCCCATGTGTGCAGGGGGGAATCCATAGGAATGCTGGAGGTCACTGCCGGTGGTGGGAGGGGCGGTGGGAACACCGCCAGCAGTGGGTGGGGAGTCGTGCATGCTACCACACTCCCCCCCACCTCCAGCCATGCATGGAGCAACCAGCACCAATTCCGATTGCTCCATATGTGGAGATGGGTGTGTGTCCTTGGGAACAGGCACACACCCACCTCCACCAGCTGCTGGCGCACACTCATCCCAACATCCACCGCGGCCTGTTTGAAAAGGGTTTCGAATGCTTCTCATTTCAGCCCTAGTCAGAAACGAGAAGGCCCATATAAGGAGAACACCAACCTCACCAGTTTAAAAGCTTAACTCGTGATTCTTTGAACACTTGGAGTTGACACCTGAGAAAATGCAATTCTGATCATGTGTTAACAACAAAGCTTTCATAACGTTTTTGGCCATCATCACAAAAAACACTTAGTCTAGAGTATGTAATTTATGGATTACGGCCTTGGACAATATGGGTTTTGCTTTAACAAAGGATCACATAGTTGACTATTTTTATTCCTTTCTATTGAAGTAGCACCTAGAAGCTCCAGAAGGAGGATCTGGGGCAAGGCTTTATAAGCATAAACCTTAGAGGTCTGCAATTTGTATTGTTTTAATTATGAAAACAAATGTATCCCCGTTTGTTTGTTTTTAACTAAAGTTATGAAAACAAATAAATAATCAAACATTTGTTTGATTTGTTCGTTTTTGTTTTTCATTGTATTAAAAAGCAACGATTTTGTGCACGCGCAAAATGGCTGCTAGGGCCACTCTGCACCTGCGCATCCTTTTCCAAAATGGTGGCGGCATCGCTGACACCATTTTGGAAAAGGAATGTGCATCCGCGGAATGGACCCAACAGCCATTCGCGCATGCGCAGTGATTCTTCTATTATTATTTTTAATAAAATGAAAGGAAATGTTTTTGAAAATGATGGAATCCTTTATGAAACCCAAAAAAAACAAAGGGGGGGGTTGCAAATGAAAAGACAACTAAAATGAAAATGAATGACGTGTGTTGTGCACATCCCTAATATGTACAGTATGGGAAGTTCTTGCTTTAAAGAGCTTAGCGCCTACATAGACAGGACATGGGATGTGAGGGGAGCCAGAGATGCTGAATTTTATATTGCAGCTGTGGTTAGGAATGGAATTACAAGCATACCTTTGACTTTCTGACACTGGCCCTTTTTAAATGGACTGCAACAGAGGGGGCAGTCCATGGTCATGCCGCCACTGCTGGGGCGGTGCGGGGTGTGTGTGCAGATGGGCGCACACCAATCCCCCCCCTCCGCATCCCATATGTGGGGGATGCATGGGGATGCGTGCATCATGGGAGTGCACCCCCACATTTATATGGGATGCTTCCCCACGTGGGCGACGGGTGTCCATGCAGGAGAGAAACTCGTATAAAAAGGGCCATATCAGCACTGTATGCTTGTATGCTTTGGTACGAGACATATCATCCAATCGGTTTCATTCAGACACAGGAACTGGGGACAGACTGCAACATGCAGAGGGGTCTGTCTAAGTCAGGGATTGGGAATTTCTAGCCCAGGGATTCAATCCTGCACCCGATTTTTACTTTTTTATTTGACTCCTTTCCAATTCCTGGATCTGACCCATGAATCCAGTCCCTCCCCTCAAGCTCAGAAAGTGTAAGCTATGGGGAAGGAAATGGAGATGAGGCATGTGTTTGAGGGCAGAGAGAGGATGGATTCACAGCACAGACCCTCCTCTGCTTTCCCCCATTCTGAGCTACCCCATGTACTGAAATGAAATACCATGTTTTGGCTCAATTTGAGGACTTCCGGTACCAATTTTTGGACTTACTATCATGATTCCTTTATAGATTTATCAATTTATCAAATGATAACTATTGGTAAACTAATAATTCACTCACAGTACTACCTGGTGTTTTTTGGTATTCAGCTGCCAGATTGCTACTTGTTTCAGCTCTAGCCCCCACCCACTCTGAACATTTTCTAGTCACACTCAGGCAGCTTGCAAGGGACCCTGCCAAGAAATGTTCAGAGTGCAGCGGTGGAGTGCTGGCCCCACCATCTCTTTAAACTTCCTTCCTGAGGGGAATGCTGCCACCATGGGGAGACTCACTGTACGGCTGAAATAGACATTTTGACCCAATTCTGTTTTGGAATTTTGATTCCAAAATTTGGACTTTTGATTGAGATTCAGAACAATCAACATTCAACTGAATTCCATTTGGAACAATCAAAAAAAAAGAAAAAGAAAAAAAAGAAAAGAAAGTATTGTTTTCACGTGTGAAAAATGGCCACTGGGCCGTTCGGAACAGGTGCAAATGGCACTGCTTACCTTCAAAATGGCGACAGTGGTGTCACTGCTATTTCTGGTGTGAGGAGTGTCACGCTGTGCATGCTCAGAATATGCTGCCCATACTCAAAATGATGGCAGTGGCATTTTGCACCTGATCAGAATGGCCCGGTGGCCATTTTGCACAAGTTCAAATGACCAGGTTTTCTTTTTAAAAAAAATGACTATAGCTATTCCAACCAAACATGTGCTTGATCGGGAAACCAATTAAAAAGACTAGCCTTCCTTCCTCAACCTTTGTGGTGGAAGGCTGAGGTTGACTTTTTTATCTTGGGAGGATTTCCACTTAGGAAGATCCTGACGCCTTCCCTCAATTGGACATGAATCCCGGCCCACCAAGCTATGAGATTCTATTTGTAGTAGGATAATATTTTAGCCTGACAATGGGCCATGGGAGTGTCTGCTCTAACATTATGTGCATTGATCTTTGCCTAGAAATTCCCATGGTCATCTCTGGATCAACTCAGTAGTGCTTTCAGAAGGCTCCTCCCAGCCTTCGATCAATGTCCATCCCAAGCTTCCCCTCACTCTGCTCTCCCATTCTCCTCTGCTTATCTAACCTTTCTTTGTCATTCTGAGTCATTTACCCTCTCTTTTATTGACCTTCTGTCTTGATACTTTAATTTATTCAGCATGCAATGTCTTCACAACACTGGTTTCCATAATTTATGCCCTGTAATGTCTGCTGCCTTGTATTATTTAATCCTGCTAACTGTTTTGGGATATCGTTGGCATGAAACATGGTGTGCGATAAAAAGTTGTGTTATATTGTGCAGAAGTACAGCAACAGCTGTGACTACATGTGTATAGACAACAATGGCTAAATTAAAAGTAGAGAAATTATGCAAAAACTTTACAGAAATTTCCCCAATCAAACTGGCTAGAAGTTTTATCTCCTAGACTGAAACCTAGTGTAAACAGGGATCATAAATAGTTTAAATATTAGGGATGTGTGAACAGAACCGAGTTCGGAAATTCGGTTCGGTTCGAAAATCTAGTTCATTTTGAAGGTTCGGTTCGGTCGACTGAACTATTCGAGTTTGGTCGAATTCTGAACTTCTGAACCGAGTTTGTACATTCAAAACTGGGGTTTGGGGCCTTCTTAACTGGTTCGGATTTGACCAAACAGTTTGGTCGAATTTGAGTTCGGTTCGAAAGTTCAGTTCGGTCGACCAAACTATTCGAGTTCGGTCTGAACTCCGAACTTCTGAATCGCGTTGGCACATCCCTATTAAATATCCTAGCAGAGCAAAGTTCAGTCATCATGCCCTTGAATTTAAGGATTCATGACCAGGGCTGAAACGGATAGCAAAAAAAATGAACCATGGTTAATATCCAGTATTTATTTACATTATTTTTACCGCACCTCTCCTGCTCATGCAGCTCAAAGCAGCTTACAAACATAATATAGTTTAAAATATCACTAAAAATCATAAATATAACACATATATAAAATCCAAAAAACAAATAAAAAGGGAGATAGTATAAAATATAAAAAAATCTACCTCCCTGCTCCACACCCCACCCCATGCAACCTTTACCCATCTCCCTCACCAAAAGCCTGGTGGAACAGTCAGGTCTTGTACTGTTGTCGAAACAAGGTGAGGTCTGGAGTCACACAGGCCTCCATCAGAAGGGATTTCCACAGCCTAGGCATAGCTATCGAGAACACCCTCTCCATAGCCCCCTGGACCACCCGGGGGACATCAAGAAGGGCGCTTCTGGCAGACCACAGGGGTCGATCCAGGACACAGAGAGTCTCCTATAGAGATCCTGCAGATATGCAGGGCCTAGACCATGTAGGGCTTTATAAGTAAGTACCAACACCTTGAATCAGGTCCAGAATACTATAGGCAGTGAAGAGCACAGAACACTAGTGTAATGTGCTCATGGCAACCCATTCCCATAAGGAGGTGGGCCTCTGCATTCTGCACAAACTGCAGTCTCTGGACCATCACCAAGGCATTGCAATAGTCCAGTCTTACGGTGATGAAGGCATGGATGATGGTGGCCAGGTCAGAGTTCAAGACATAAGGCTGAAGCCACTGCACCAGAT
>QEPC01014177.1:2726273-2742308 GCA_003113815.1 Sphenodon punctatus | reverse complement strand
GGGCTAGAGTGGCAGCTTCTAGATACATATTGGCCACAGCCCTTTCTGGCAGTAATGTAGGCCCCAGAACCCTGATGGTGGGCTAGAGTGTCTAATTGGTGGGCTAGAGTGTCTAATATATATATATATATATATAACATAAAAGAATTAGACACTCTAGCCCACCATCAGGGTTCTGGGGCCTACATTACTGCCAGAAAGGGCATTCAATGTCATTCAAACGCACCAAGAGACAACCACTCCATACCCCAGTACCCACCGTCGGGGTTCTGGGGCCAAGCTACAGGCAGGGAGGGATGTGGCCAATATGTACCTAGAAGCTGCCACTCTAGCCCAAGCACCCGCCGTCATGGGTCTGGGGCCATCATTCGTCGCACAGAGAGCTGATTTTCCAAAGCATCAAGAAACAGCCACTCCAGCCGCAGGAACCACCACCAGGATTCTGGGGCCAACTTACAGACAGGGAGGGCTGTGGCCAATATCCAGAAGTTCCATTCTAGCCCCAGGACCCACCATCATGGGTCTGGGGACATCATTCCTTGTATAGAGAGCCAATTTTTCAAAGCATCAAGAAACAGCCACTCCAGCCCCAGGACCCGCTGCCAGGGTTCTGGGGCCAAGTTACAGGCAGGGAGGGCTGTGTCCAATACCTAGAAGCTGCCACTCTAGCCCCAGGACCCACCATCATGGGTCTGGGGCCATCATTTCTTGCACGGAGACGATGTCATTCCACCACATCAAGAAACAGCCACTCCATCCCCAGCACCCACCATCAGGGTTTTGGGGCCAAGTTACTGGCAGGGAGGACTGTGGTCAATACATTGAAGCTGCCACTCTAGTAGGCCCAGGAACCACCATCAGGGGTCTGGGGCCATCATTCCTCGCACGGAGACAATGTCATTCCACTACATCAAGTAACAGCCACTCCAGTCCCAGGACCCACCATCAGGGTTCTGGGGCCAAGTTACTGGCAGGGAGGGCTGTGGACAATACCTAGAAGCAGCCATTCTAGCCCCAGGACCCACCATCATGGGTCTAGGGCCATCATTCCTTGCACAGAGAGCCTTTTTCCAAATGCCCAAACCGAACCGAACAGGACCAAACGGAACAGCCGAACCCAAATGCAGCGAACGAACTGAACAGGCAAACCGAATGGGCAAACCACACTAAACCGAATAGCCGAACCCAAACCATGATCTGTTCGGCCATTCCTAGTAGCCCCACGTAGAGCATGTTGCAGTAGTCCTATCTTGTGGTGATAAAAGCATGGATGATAATGGCTAGGTCAGAGTCTGAGACATACGGCCGAAGCCATCGCATCAGATATAATTGGCAGAATGCTCCCTTCACCACAGCAGCCACCTGGGCATCCAAGTGGAGCTGTGAGTCAAGAAGCAACCCCAGCCTCTGAACCGGAGGGACCAAAGGGGAGCGGACCCCAACAATGGGTTGGGATCCCTCTCCCTGAGCCCCTTCCACCAACATCACCTCTGTCTTGTTGTGATTCAGCTTCAGACTACTCGTTCTTATCCAATCCCCCACAGCTGTCAGACACAGGGTAAGCACCGAGACTGCCGGGCCTGGGTCAGCTGAAAAGGAGAGGTAAAGTTGGGTGTTATCAGTATACTGATGACACCGCACACCAAAGCCTCTGATGACCTTGCCCAAAGGCTGCATAGACACATTGAACAGAACAGGGGACAAAATAGAACCTTGTGGGACTCTGCATGTGAGGCCCCGGGGAGATGCTGAACAATCACCCAGTATCACACGTTGAGTTCTCTGGCCAGGAAGGAACAGAACCATTCAAGAACAGTCCTGCTGACCCTGGCGTGGTTCCACAAGAGGGCTGCCAACATCTCATGGTCAACAGTGTCAAATGCAGTCGAGAGATCTAACAAGATTAACAGGGTCAAACGACAAAATATTTGGGAAAACCTTGTGCTGTAAAAACTATTGGGCAATGGAATAAGCTTCCCATGGAGATTGTGGAATCTCCTTTCTTGGATGTTTTAAAAACCCGGCTGGAGGAGCATCTGTCCATGATGCTGTACGCAGAGGAGATCCTGCCTTGGAACATAGGGTTCAACTAGATGACTCCTGAGTTGCCTTTCAATCCTACAATTCTATAATTTTATGGAATTAGTAAGTGTCTGCTGTTGCAAAAACAGCCCCAATTCTAAACTCAGGCACATGCAAATTGATGGTGATTTGTGTGCATGCTACATTTCCTGTACAAGGGATGCACGCAGGTTACGCATGGATTCCTTGAATGTCACACAGGCACCCTTTCCTACAGTGCACAGGGTTCAGGATTAGGCCCAGTAGCTTAAAATCCTACTATGATCAGGGTTTATAAACAGGCAAGTGAGGGGTACATAGTAGGGGTGATGGCACCGGTCGCTGCTAGCAATTTCTACAAACTCTTAGTACACACAGACTCACCTCAAACACCAGGAAACCACTTCTGCCACCTTTCTTTAATTTCCAATTACTTCTCCGACTCTCTGTTCATATCTCACACCTTAGATACACCTGCTCTGTGCATGGAAAATTTAAATGTCCTCAGTTGCATTTGTCCAGTTTTATGACGATTATCTCTTATTTTCCTATCCTTACTTGGCAACTCCCTTGGCTGGGTCATATTGACCTGACATTTTCTCTGACATGTTCTTTTCTCATGTTCTGGACCTTTGTCTACTTAAACCAATCTTCTCCTGTCAATGTGTTTGTTCTTATCTTCAGCTCTGGCTTTCATCCCTCTAGTTCTTAGCAGGCCTATTATAGTAATGTTTGTGATAATAGCTGAGGATTGACTGCCAAGCCTCCCAAATGGGATAATGTTATACTTTCTAGTCAGCCAGTCTGCTTTAGTTGCCTGCGTAGGGCGCTATGTGCTTGGGCCTCCAGTCCTGTTCACAAGCCAACACCACTCTGCCCACTGAGGACCCACTCTGATCTGGTCTACTTTCCTCTGAACCTGATCCAAAGTAATAGGAGTTGTGCTTGGAGAACCAAAATGAAGGCGTGACAGATGGAGAAATGGAAATCTTTTGTCAGGCTTTCCCTAGCTCATCATGAGTGAAATTGCATTCTTGCATCCTCTCCCCCCACGGGGGCGGGGGGCCCCTCACTCAGAATCTCTCCCCCGTAACTATGGCCCTTTTCAAACAGGTCAGGGTGGGGGGAGATGGGTGTGCGCTGCGGTGGGTATGCGGTGCGTGGGTGGCCATCACACGGACACACACCCTTCTCCACCAATCTCCACGCATGGAGTCATCCCTGTTTTGGCCGACGGCTCCATGCGTGGGCTATGGGTGGAGGTGGGCGAAGATGGATGGAGTGCAGGAGCACGCTGCCACCCCCACCCACCTGCCGTGGTGGTCACACGGGACTCCCCCACACATGCAGATGCAGGCAGCACCCACGTGTGCATTGCGTGGGGGTGTGTTGTGTGAAAAGAGCCTAAGTGAAGCACATGCAACTGCAACTTTTCAACTTCATGAATGGATCATTGTCTCTCCCGATGTTCAACTCTTCCCTTGTATCCCCCTCCCTTGTCTCTCTTAAATTGTAAAGCCCTTGTGGTAGGGACCCGTCTATAATTATTGAGTGTACAGTGCCAGGCACACTGCTGGCACTAAATAAATAATTTTCAGGGAGCACGTTGGGTACCCGATGGGTTACCCTAGAAAGGGCTCCCAGATACCCCAAAATCTGGTAATTTTTACTAATTACTCTTACTAATTGGCAAGAGTAATTGATTACTGATCAATCAGCTTTTCTGGTATATTTCATCAGAAAACCAGGATGGAAATTTTAAAAAATCAGGAACAGAAGTTGATTTTCTGGGACCAGAAGACAATATTCTAGGATGGAAAACTAATAAATAGGTATCAGAAGTCGGTAAAAAAAGTCAAAAAATCAATACCAGAAGTCAACATTTCGGAACCGGAAGTCGACATTCCAGGACATCCGGTACCAGAATTGGATTGCAATCAGATACTGATCGGTACTCAATGTTGTCAGGCATATTCAGGTACCGGAAATTTGATGGGTATACCCATTTTCTGTGTAGCCTCTTTCAGGTCTTCCAATAACGGAAATACTGAAATGCTGACAACCGGTATACCGAAATACCAATTTTATTCCAATTTCATTTCCGATTTGGGGAATATCGGGGTTGTTATTTGGGGGGGGGCATTTGGAAAATTTTCTGCAGTTGAAAATCCACTGACCGAGATTTTGGTTAACTGAGTACACTAATGGTATTTGGGTACTGATTCGGATTTCCAATACAGTTCCTTGGAGTGCATTAATGATGCCTGTGCTCTGTCCTGCCACAAGTCTAGATTAGCCATTAAGGGTGTGCATTTGTATCATTTTCTTTATTAAAATTAATGTAACCCCCATTCATTATCATAAACAAGGATATGGAAACAGATAAATAAGCAAACAATTATCATTTGCTTTCATTTGTTTTCATTTCAAAAATTCAAGATTAAAAGTGATAGGTTTTTTTATATATATATATATATATAAACTGTGCATGTGCAAAATAAATACTAGGGCCGTTCTACACATGTGGAACCCTTCTCCAAAATGCTGCAGGCAGAGTCTGTGCCGTTTTGGGAAAGGGCATCCATTTTGTCCATGTGCAGACTAGCTGCCCTTTTCAAAATAGCGTTCATGCCTCCGGTCACATTTCAGAAAAGAGTGTGCATGTGCAGAATAGTCCAGTGGCCATTCTGTTCTTGCACAGTGATTTTTGTTTTTTAATTTTTTTTATTTTACAAATTAAAACATATCACTGCGCATGCTCAAAATGGCCACCGGACCATTCTATGCATGCACACCTCTTTCTAAAATGGTGGCCATTTTGCTGCTTTAAAGCAAATACCTACATTTCAAAATTATTTTGGCATTTTCAAATTAAACATTTGAATTTTTGATGAAATTTCATTTCCATCGAATTCTTGAATATTTTTAGCTTAGTGAAATTGTGAGAAAAACGGTGGTCTATATCACCTTTTTGTCGGGATAAAAAAATAATTCATTCTTTAAATGACAGTGTCTTAAATGTCTGTCACTGCTCTGTCAGAAATTGCAATACAGCTCAAGGAAAGCAATTTAGAGCCCTGATTAATTTTAAAAGTATTTAACTTACTCTTGTTCCAATTTTTTTTCCTTTTCTTATTTTTTACTGCTACTTTTAAGCAATGAGTTTCCAGGCTTTGGGGCATTTGTCCTTGACAAAGACTGTCTGTTTGGAATGACAGGAGGGTAGCGGAATATCAATAGAGTCTTAATGTTACTTGTCTTCTAGAATTTCTTTCATTTCTCAAAGCCAGAGTAAATGTCATTCATATTGGCAGACTATAATGGCAACACTGAGGTACTAATTTTTAAAAATATACAAAGGCTCCTTTTTCTATAATCTTGCTCTCCCTGTATTGTGTCCTCCGTATGTCAGTAGCAATTACAAGGTTAGACATCCCTTAAGATGCTGGTAAAGGTCACAGTATCTCTCTTTAGCCCAGTGCCTCTTTACAATATTCATGGTATTACTCAAGTATTGGAATTCGATTTAATGTTTCAGTGCATTTGCCATCTGCTTTTTTGGGTTTGTTTGTTTATGTTTTTGGTGAATTTCTGATGTGTTGTCCCCCCCCCCCAAGCCCGGTTTAAAAAAAAAAAAAAAAGCACAAGGCAGTGATGCAGATGCAGGTATCAGAGCAGATTCAAAACACAGAAATTATCTTTGAATTCACAAAAACAGGAAAGTTTGTTTGCTAGGTTTTTTGTGGGTTTTTTGTCTTTTAATGTTCAGTCTGTTTGATGAAAGTAAGTACGGCTCTGCATGGAGATCAAGTGTGTATTTGTGTGTATCTTTATCTGTACTTGTAGTTTAATATTTGTTTTGCTCTGTGTTTCATCCCCTCCCCCCCCTTTTTGTTGCTGTGTTTTCTCCATCATTGGTGAACACACGTGCCTGTGTACTGAATTGTTTTGGCATAGAAGTTCACTGAAGCTCTGTGTCAATTTGACAGGCCTACAACAAAAGGAAAATGCAGTTGAAACTGCTGCTAAGTCCACTTCCAATTTTAAAAGGGGGAAACTGGTTTGTAGGGGTGTGCAACACTTACTGCTTTCATTTTCATTTTCTGTGTCCTTTGGGGGGTTAAAAACCCATTCATTTTGGGAGGTTTCATGAAAAACCCTGTTCACTTTAGTTCATATTTTTGTTTTATTTTAATTTTTAAAAAACGGTTAAAAATTTGTAAACATCACCGTTCCTGTGCAACGTGGCAGCAGGGGCCATTCTGTGCATGCGCCCCATTTTCCATAGCCCCACACAGCCCCACACAGTCCAGGACCTGCCTACCTGTGGGAGTGCCTCACCCCACAGATTCTGGATCAGCCCCTGCTGTCGACTGAGGCTGTTTTTAGACGAGCGCGGCGGTGCCCGCGCTTGTTTTCAAAAAATCCAGCAACCCATTCCACACGTGACGTTGCCGCTGAATACGCGCATGTGCGGGTGATGCGCTTCCATTTCCGACCACGTATGACCAGCCTCGATCGCCGACCCGGTCAGTTTGCGCCTGGAAATGGATGTGCATTGGTCTCGCATGCGAGTATTCGGCACCAGCGTCACGTGTGGAACAGGCTGCCGGCTTTTTTGAGAAACAAGCACGGGCGGTGCCGCGAAAATCTAGAAACAGCCTGGGAGCACCCTTCTCGAGGTCCCCATGGTTTCTCGTGTGGCGACCATGGAGAGGGTGCTCTCAGTGGCCACTTCAAGGCTGTGGATCTCCCTTCTTGTAGCAGTTTGTTTGGCTCCAGACCTTTCCTCCTTCCAACGACTGTGTAAGACCTGGCTATTCTGCCAGGCCTTCGATCGGGAAGATGGGTAGTGGGAGGGGCGGTTGGTTGGTGGGAGGGGTATATTAGCTCCATCTGTTTATGTTTTTATGTTGTTTAAATTTTATATTGTATTTTATGGTTTTATATTGCTATTTGTAAGCCACCCCAAGCTGCCGTTTGGCAGGAGGGGGCAGGATATCAAGTGCTGAAAAAAATATATAAATGAACTTTACGTTCAGTTGTGTTTTACTGAAACCTGAATGCACAGCCTAAAAGATGAGTGTCCGTTCAAAAGGCAGTGTAGCCTAGTGACTAAAGTGTTGGTTTTGGACCTAGGAGGCTGGGCTCAACTCTCAGCTTAGCCATGAACTCACTGAGTGACCTTGGACAATTAACTTTCAGTCTCCGTTCTCCATTTATAAAATGGGAATAATCATGTGCTATTTCCCTCCAAGACTATTGTGAACTTGCTCGTACAAGCAGGGCATAAATGGTAGTAACCACTCAACTCACTACCTCCTTGCTTTAGTTCACATAAGCAGAAGGGTTGTACTGAAGCAAAACGGGGAAGTGTTTATTATCATTATCTTTCTGAACAATTGTGGGTTCTCCGGGTATGGCGATTAACTAAGAGTGGTGATGTCCGAACAAGAGTTCCATCTCATCATTAACAGCCTTTTGCCCCCGTTTTTGAGAAGAAAGCCTAAGCCATATTAAAAGGGTCTATCTCTCTATATTGTGAGGCAAGCTTTTTATCCTGATGAGAAAGGTCTGGAAGGATATGAGAGCACGGGCCTAGAGTTGAAACAGTTAGCACATTTGCTTCCCATGGTAATCTACACAGTTTTTGTCAGACTGTTGGTTGCCCAATCAGTATCCTGCTACTGAATTTCTGGGACCTTGTTCACATGTTCAGAGACCCTCAAAAGCCCACACACCCTCCCTGTGATGGGTGGCTTGGGCCTCAACTTGACCAGGCCACATGTGCAGAGACTTGTTCACTTGTGCAGAGACCTTCAAAAGCCCACACACCCTCCCTGGGATGAGTGGCTTGGGCCTCAACTTGACCAGGCCAGCCCCGAGAGAGCTGCTGCCTCTGCCTGCCACCCATTGCTGCCGTCACTGTCAGGACAAGCGTAAATGAAAGCGCCTGTCCTTCCTTAACTGATTGGCTAACCAGTGGCCAATCAGGTAGTAGGAGGATAACCTGCCATTAACTACAGTTGGTGTCTTTAGACATAACATCGATGGGGGTCTGAATGTGTGTTTTGACCTTGATGTGAACACTGGTTTGGCCCTGCGTTCATCATGTGGCGCTGCTTAGACACTAGGAATGGGTCACCGCGGATAATATCGGATACCGGATGTACCGGTATTGGATCTCCCTGGTACCAGATTTACTGGTATCGGCATACCAGATTTTTAACATTGGTCGCGGTACCAGATTTTTTACATTGCGGCTATTGACTTCAATGGCCGCAATGTAAAAAATCCAGTACCGCAGCTAATGTTAAAAATCCGGTATGCTGATACAGGTAAATATCAGATTTATCGGATTAAGCTGATACACCCAAATACTAGTAATGTCGTATTTTGGGAGAACCAGAATTCCCACCCAAATCAGTGTTTTGCTCACCACCTGATCTCAGTACGCAAGTGCTGTCACCTCGTTCCCCATTTCATACCTGCTAACACACCACATGATATCATTAGACACAATGTTGGCCAGATGTTCAGCCAGAATACGCAAATTGTCCTCCTGATGCAATGGTGTTCACATCATGTGTTCAATGAATGGCCAAATTGGTGTTGGGATTGTTATGTTGCTTACACACAATGACCAAACACAAGCTTAGGGGATTTGACACTCAATCTTTGTTACGTCTAAACATTCCCAGTGCAATCCAGTACCATTGCAATCCAATACCAGTGGTTAGCAAATCAAATCACTGTTTATACTTTAAGCTGAATCTTTGGTTTTACAACTTCATCCTATTGCTGGTCCCTTTGGTGGCCATGGTGAACAACAGATCTCTGTCCTCTTGCTAACAACCTTTTACACTGATGTTCATTAGGGATGAGACTTTCAGTTTCTGAACAAAAAAGAATCGAAATTTCTGATTAATCTGAAATGGCCATTATCGGGTACTTTCGGTTCTTTTTTGTTATCAATTGTTTCAGATCTTTTACATTGATTTTTATTTTGGATTTTTAACATTGCAGTTTTTCCATAGGTTTTGACATGGACATGTGGTTTTGACTGAAAATGTGATTCCTCTGACTTGTTACCTGCGTGAGGAAGGGCTCTGTGATGCCTGGAAGCATGCATAATCTCACTACCTTGTGTCCATTGAAGTCATTGGGGACAAACAGAAAGGTTAAAAATCCAAAAGAAAAATCAATGCAAAAGATCTGAAATAACGGATACTGAAATAAGAATCAAAATACATGAGAACCGAAACCAAAATTTTGTCCAGAATCCCACCTCTGATGTTAGTGCTGAAATGAGAATCAAATTGATTCTCGCAATGATTTTGCACGAATCGAGAATTGCTCCTCAGATTTAGCAGTTTTTTCTAATTCCAATCAAGACCTCGGATGAAACTCGATTTATCGGTTACCACAATTTACTGATAATCATTTACTGTTTTTACCAATTACCGTAGATTTTTGTCATTTATCTATTTATTGGTATTGCAATTTACCATGTACCATGTTTACAGGTTACTGTGATTTGCCATTTACCATGTTTAATGGTTATTGGTTACCTGTTTATCGGTTATTGGTTTATTACCATGTTTATTGGCTATTACCTTTGCTTTTTTATTAGTTATTGGTTTTTATTGATTATTGTTTATTAGTTAATGGTTTATTGGTTTATTACCATGTTTACTGGTTATTGGTTTATTGGATATTGGTTTTTGGTTAAGAACATAAGAAGTGCCATACTGGGTCAGACCAATGATTCATCTAGTCCAGCATCCTGTCTCCGACAGTGGCCAATCATGGTGGCTTGGGAGAAGCACCCAACAGGTTACAATGGGGAATCCATTCCCTGTTGTTCTCCCCCAGCTCCCGTCATGTTCCCTGATCCTGTCTGTCTAATAGCTTCTAATGGACCTATCTTCCAGAAACTTGTCCAAACCTCTTTTAAACTCAGCTCTAGTACTGGCCCTTACCACAGCCTCTGGCACCAGATTCCACAACCCAATTATACGCTGAGTGAAAGAATATTTTCTTTTATCTGTGATAAACTTCCCACCCATGAGTTTCATGGCGTGTCCTCTAGTTCTAGTACTACCTGAGAGGGTAAGTAACTGCTCCTTGTTTATTAGTTCCACCCCGCTCATGATTTTATAGATCTCTATTGTATCTCCTCTCAGTCGTCTCTTCTCCAAACTAAAGAGTCCCAACCTACCAAGCCTCTCCTCATACGGGAGCCCTTCCATGCTCTTGATCATTTTGGTTGCCCTTCTCTGTACCTTTTCTAGTTCAGGTTTGTCTTTTTTGAGATGAGTTGACTAGAACAGCAGACAATATTTATACAATATTTTTAATATTACATTTTTATCCCGACCCTCCTGCCCTTTCAGTGCAGCCTGGGGTGGCAAACAACAATATAAAAACAATTTAAAACAGTTAAAAATTCATAAAATGCAGGGGGAAAAAAAACCCAAAATACCCCCTGCCCCCGCTCTCCCCCTCCCCCTTGCCAAAGGCCTGGCAGAACAGCCAGGTCTTACATTGAAATGACAGGAGAGTGGAGGCCAACCAAGCCTCCTCCAGGAGCGAATTCCACAGCACATGCCCAGCCACTGGAAAAGATCTAACATCAGAGGCCACCCACCTCGCCTAGGAAATGTCCAAAAAGGCTCCCACGGACGATCTCAAGGGTCACACGGGCACATGGGGAGTGAGGTGGTCCCTCAGATAAGCAGGGCCCAGGCCGTGAAGGGGCGGTCCAGGGGCGGTCCCAGGCCCAGGGGCGGTCTCACCATTGATTTGTATAGAGGCATTATGACATCCTTAGTTTTATTCTCTATCCCCTTCCCAATAATTCCTAAAATTCTGTTTGCTTTTTTGACTGTTGCTGCGCACTGCGCTGTGGATTTCATTGTATTGTCCACAACCATCCCCAGATCCTTTTCCTGAGTGGTAACTCCTAGCTTAGTACCCAGCATTGGGTTCGCATAGTTTTGGATTATTTTTCCCTACATGCATCACTTTGTACTTGTCCAAATTAAATCGCATTTGCCATTTAGATGCCCAGGCACCCAGTGTCGTAAGATCCTGTTGCAGTTCCTCACAGTCTGCGCGTGTTTTAACTACCTTGAATAACTTGGTGTCATCTGCAAATTTGATCACCTCACTCTTAACACCCTTTCCCAAATCATGAATGAATACATTAAACAGCACCGGTCCCAATACAGATCCCTTAGGCACACCACTTTTTACATCTCTCCCTTTTGAAAACTGATCATTTAGTCCTACCCTATGCTTTTTATCTTTTAACCAGTTATTGATCCATAGGGATGGGTGAACGCGGTTCAGAAGTTCGGTGTTCGGTCCGAACTCAGCCTGTTCGGACTACCAAACGTGAACATGAACCCGAACACAAACATACCGAACAGAACACCGAACGGCAAAATGGCCAAACATACCAAACAGAACCGAACAGCGAAATGGCCGAACAGTTCAGTCAGTTTGGATCACATTTGGTTGTGTTCGGGTGGCTAAAACGTGGTCTACTGTCCCAGCTAGAACTAGGGAGATGGGAGTTAGATGGGGAGAGCTCAGCTAGGTATATCCTGGCTGCCACCAGCCAGAACCTGGAAGAACTCCCATCTGTGCTGCGCCCATTAATGCACATCGCCCACATCCAGCACACAGCAAACCTACCAAAATGAGATGGAATAAAAACCTACAACATATATTATATGTGCCTGCCTGCCTGCCTGTGCTTGCCTGTGTGCGTCCTTAACTGCTGCCCTGCTACCACCTAGTGTGGCGCACCTGATCAAATGAAGTGTGCCCCATAGGCTTTAGGCTGTCATTCCACTATCCCCGATGCCCGCCCGTCCCAGGGACCATCAACAAGATTATGGGACCATCATTACAGCCACTGGGGGCTGCATTCCATTCCATTGCATCCAGAAGCCCGGTGCCCGGCCGCATTCCAGCCTGCCCCCCTCCCCAAAAGCCTACTCCTCTGCACCCACCCGGAGATGCCCGCTGAATCTGGCTGCTGAAACTAAAAGCCCCTCTGACCACCAGTGCCCGCCTCCTCCTGCCCGCTGCCGAGGAGCCTGTCTCTCTCTCTGTCACACCCACCCACACAAACACCAGCCCTGCACCTCCTGGGGGATTTCTGCTAGTTGAGACCCTGCTGCTGGCACTGCACATCTTTGGGTTACTACGCTACTTGAGGTGGCATGTGCTGCTGGAAGGGATCTAGTAGCTGTATGAGATTCTGCCACCTGCCAGCCAGAACTTCAGCACATAGGGAGGGATAAAATAGAGGACGAAAACGAAGCTCGTAACAATAAATTTGAAAACTTTAATTAAACCTATTTACAAATTCAATACAGGAAAACAACAACAACAGCAACGACATTTAATAAAACAAAAGCAAACATGTAAAGGAAACTTATAAACATAAACAACCTAAGCATCAGTGTCTCTGCCACTGGGCCTGTCCACCCGAATTTGGGAGTAAGGTAACAGGCCTTGGGATGGCTCACATTCTGGAGGGCAAGCGGCCACCATGGAGGGGTCCACCATGCCGTTGTCCACAGCGTACTCCACCACCTCTGTTAGGTCGTTGTGCCACCTGGAGAGTGCCTGGTGGTAGAGCTGCACGAGGCGCAGCTCGGCGTACACATACTGGCCATATGCCACCACCCTCTGCCGCTCCGCCTGCAGCACCTGCATCTTCACCACCAGGCACTTCTCCAGGTCGGCGGAGGAGCACTGGACCTCCTCCACGTGGCCCTGGGTGGAGTGATGCAACCTGGCCCTAAGGGCCTTGATCTCGGCATTCTCCGGGATCCCTGGGGTCTCCACGTTAATGCTGGAGGTGGGGGGAGGGGAAGGGCTTATATGCCTATTTTTCCTGGAGGCCTCCCCCCCTTTGCATGCACTGCAGCTCCTTGGGCGCAGCTGCAGTGGAGTCCTCCTCACCTGCCCGCCTCACCCGCATTTCGTGGGTCCGCTCAATGTGGCTAAGAAGCCCCGATGTTGTCCCCTCCCTCTGCCGGTGGAACACTTTTTTGCAGATCTAGAAAAAGCAGAAAAAGAAAGGAACATTAGAAGTGCCATACTGTGTCAGACCAATGGTCTGTCAAGCCCTGCCTGAATTCTGTCTCCACGAGTGGGTGGACTGGGTGGCCATCCAATCTCTCTCTGCAGGGGAATTCCATTCCTAACAGGTCAGAGGGTAATTCATGCCCTGTTGTTCCAGTCCCCATGACATACCTTGCATGTGGCAGTTCTGTCGCCCTGGATGTAAAACTGCCAGACATCCGATGACTGGTGCCGAATGTCTGGGGGTGAAGCTAGCGAGCTCCGCCTTGGGGTCCGGCAGCAATGAGTTGTCGTCCTAGGCCTGGAAGCAGGGCTGGGCCCGGGGCCAGAAGAATCCAATTCCTCTCTGAAATGGGAACACATAAGAACACCAAGTAAATATCATGCATTTATGATGATGTCTCTAATCCTCCCTCCTTGTGGGTGCTAGGGACGGCAACTAAAAAACCCATAAAGCACGTGCAAATCCTACCCTCCCAGGGGTGATAGGGGATGCTAGATATTGCAACTAGAAAGCCCCTGACTGGCATGTGCAAATCCTGCTGTGCTCCTTGGGGTGCTAGGGATGGCGACACGAGATGTGACCCTGGCTGGAGGAATGAGACTGCCCTTATTTGGGGATGCGTAGGGAATGGGTTGACAACTGGAGAGTGGAGACCCTTGATAGCCTGGCACATGTTTGGGTGGGGGATTGCTCCGTGCTCGTGCCTGACTGCTGGAAGAGCCCCCCCCCACACTACAGTACCCTCTCTCTCTGTGGCAGACATCCACTGCCACCCGCTGTTGGCCACTGTTTGTGCCTGACTGATGCCCACCACCCACGCACCCACCCGCACGCCAGTGAGCTGAGCTCGCTCGCTCTGATACAGCCTTTCTTGTCTTAAAAGTAAAAAAAAGGTTTACAAACCTGGCAGGAATGGCAGTAGAGCCCACCGCTTCCTCCTCATCCGAGGAGGCAGCCAGTGCCACCGGTGCCATGGGAGGTGTATCAGGGGCAGAGGCCTACACTGGTTCCTCCTCCTCCTCCTCCACCGGCAAATGTGCCCCCAGCCGGAGGATGCGAGCAGCCTTCTTCATTTTATTTATTTTTCAAAAACCACACACAGCACAAACCAACACTCACCCACAACACACACCAACCCACCCAAACACACAGCACAGCAAACCCAAAACAATCACAGCCAAAACACACGAACCAAGCAGCCACCAACTCAAATACACACCCACTCGCCTTATAGCTCCCCACACACACGAATTTCCGGTTTCCGACGTGATTTCCGGCTTCTCGTGTGCTCGCGATATTTTTAGGCCGAACGCTGAATGTGAACTTGGCGATCCACCCGAACGGCCGAACACGAACACATGACCCGAACATGGCCGAACCGAACAGTCAAACGTGAACTCGGTGATCCACCCGAATGGCCGAACATGAACACATGAACCGAACACGGCTGAACCGAACGGCCGAACGCGAACTCGGCAATCCACCCGAACGGCCGAACACGAACACACAAACCAAACGCTGCTGAACTGAACGGCCGAACACGAACTGCAATCTATTCACCTATCCCTATTGATCCATAGTAAGACACTATCTCCTATCCGATGACTTTTTAATTTTCTCAAGAGTCTCCCATGAGGGACCTTATCAAATGCTTTCTGAAATCCAGGTACACTATACCTACTAGGTCTCCCTTGACAACATGCTTATTCACACCCTCAAAGAATTCCAACAGGTTAGTGAGGCATGACTTACCTTTACTAAATCCATGATGACTCTTCCCCATTAAGCCATGTTTGTCACTCTGGGGTGAATGCCATCTGGCCCTGGTGACTTGTTAGTATTCAGTTTGTCAATTTGCCCTAGAACATCCCCCAACATCACATTGATTTGTAATTGCTCTTCCAGTTCCTCACCCACAAAGCAAGGATCTGGCATGGGTACCACCCCAAAATCCTCCTCAGTGAAGACCAACGGAAATAACTCATTCAGCTTCTCTGCAATGTCCTTATCCTCCCTGAGCGCCCCTTTTACTCCCTTGTCATCTAATGACCCAACTGACTCCCTAGCAGACTTCTTGCTTCTGATGTATTTGAAATAGGGATGGGCGAATGCGGTTCAGAAGTTGGCAGTTCAGCCTGAACTCGGCCTGTTCGAACGACCGAACCCGAACTGACCGAACCGAACTCTATTCCGATCGCCGAAACAACCAAACAGTTTGGTCAGTTCAGATCGCGTTCAGTTGAGTTCGGGTTGCAAAAACGTGTCACAGGAAGGCAAAATGTGACAGGGTGGGGGAGTCAGCTGAAGAGCAGACTTCCAGGCAGCAGGGGTGGAGAGGCTTGGCGTAGCAGCCAGCCTGCCACAAAATCATCCATTTTCGCCTTAGACCACTGGCTTCGCAGTCTGCGATTGGCCACAGGCTAGGCTGCACGGAGCCAATGGGACTTGCAGTGGGGCTTCCTTCCTCCTTCCCCCCTCCATTGAATCCTTTCCCTCTCCCTCTCTCTATATTCCATCCCTGATTCCCTTCCCCTGTTTTTTTATTCATTTTAAGTAGCATTAGATTGATTTAGGTTTCATTTCAGTTTTGTACCCCCCTCTGTGTTCTTTGTGTTTCCCCACATCCGATAAATAGATAGAAAGTGTTTAGAGATTTAGTAGTATTTGTAGGAGTAGGCCTTTGTACTTATTAGATAATCCATTTAGTTCATAGCATTTACAATAGTTCCCTCCTCCACTGCCACGCAGGGCACTGGAAGGCCTGCAGGACTTGAGGTTGCATCTGTCTCTGCTGCTGGTGGTGCTGGAGCAGGTGCTGGGGCTGTTTGTGATGTTCCTAGAGGGCCACCAATGTCCCCCACTGT
>QEPC01014177.1:2705252-2720661 GCA_003113815.1 Sphenodon punctatus | reverse complement strand
CTCTCTCTCTCTCTCTCTCTCTCTCATACTAGATGGCCTCGGCCGCCTTATCTGACTGACCTCATGACGCAGGGTGGCATTGGAAAACAAACTGTAAGCCTGCTAGACGGCCTATGGCTACACGATCTTGGCCCACCTACGTGACACTAACTGGCTCTTGCTCTCTCGCACTGCAAACTCTTTCCTATCCTATCTGAGTGCCCTGCTGCCAATGTCCCAGCCTGCCTGCCCTACTGCCTCTCATGACACGCTGCCTGTCTGCCCGCCCAGCTTGCCGCCAAGTTCAAAGCATGCCTCAGTCCACCTTCCTGCCTCCCATGCCAAGGTCCCTGTCTGCCCACCCAGGTTGCCTAGCTAAAAGCCGGACCAAGCCCGCCTGTCCTACTGCCTCTCATTTCATGCTTCCTGCCTGCCCGCCTGCCCAGGTTGCAAAGCTCGAACCCTGCCTCAGTCTGCCTGACTTCCGCTCATGCGGATTACTTTAGGGGATTACCTGAACTTGAACTGAGAACTCCCCCCCCGCCCATCACCACTCACCTGTCGCTGGAAGCCACTGGGCACTTGAAAAGCAGACCACCTGTGGGGTTTGCTGCGTGCTCCCTGTCATCGAGTTCCCACTGCTGAAGCTACTCCAGGCTGAGTAGCCCTGCGAATGCTGCTCCTGTTGTTTTCATCCCTTTGGGAGTCCTGCTGGCTGCTGCTTACCTCTAATGGGAAAGAGGGGCTGGATGAGTGTGGGGGTTAGGGGATTACCTGAACTTGAACTGAGAACTCCCCCCCGAATCACCACTCACCTGTCACCGAAAGCTGCTGGGCGCTTGAAAAACAGACCACCTGCAACTGTGTCGCAGGCCACTAGCCGGCGTCCGCGTGCCGAAGGGCCGGGGCCAAAGGGTGCGGCCCTTTGGGGCCCTTCGGGGCCTGTCGGGGTGTTAGGGGTAGGAATCTTTACTCTGGGTCTGGTGTGGATTTTTATGACCTAGGGCTTTAATATTGGGGAGGTTGGTTCGGGAGCGGCGGATTTTTAGGTTGATTTTGATTTACATATGCAGGGGGCCTCTTTAGAGAATAGTGGGGAAGGGAGGGGTTGTCTACCTCCCTTACAACCTTTGTGGCAGCGGGGTGGCAGGGGGAATGTGGGGCGGCCTCCGGTAGTGGGAGGGGAAATTAGATTGAGGGAAGAGAGAGGGCCATTATGAGGAAGGGGGAAAGTGGAGAGGAGGCAGTTGGTAGTACCACCTCGTAATTCATGTGTTAATGGGAATAGGGGAGGTCTGAGGAGAGGATTGTCAAGGGACATAGGAAGTGATGGGGGAGGGGAATTGTTTTCCTGTAGTTCTGTATGGTCGGGGTTTGGGGAGGAGTTGGGGAATTTTGGGGAAGTATGTGATTTTTGTATGTTTTCTGATTCAGATCTGGTGGAACCACCTCCCCCTTGTGAGAGAAGGGTGGAGGTGGTTAGGTTTTCCATGGTGGCAGCAGGGGACGGAGTGACAGTTTGTGGGACCTACCCCGTTATTGCGGGGGAGGTAGTGGATTGGGATATTAGTTAAGTGAGGTGGGGGGGATATGTGATTTCTCTTGTGGTTTTTGGAAAAGTTTAAATTGTATATTATGTTAGATTATTGTTATGTGCGCTGGGTCCCCTGCATGGGAAAACACCCAGTACTGTATTTTCTCTGGTCGTAAGCCGCCTCGAGTCCGTATGGAGAGAGTGTGGGATATAAATTAAAGTGAAATGAAATGAAAATGAAATAAAAATGCCACGCCACCTGACTGCCTGCCCCGGCAACCAATGCCTGCGACTGCTAGTGCCAATGGCCCCCTTGCCTATATGTGGTCTGTGCCAAGGGTCCTGTACCTGTCAGGTCTTGGGGCCTCCCCACCAGGTCTAGGGGTCTCCCCACTAGGAGGGCATAGACACTTCCCTAGCCCACAGTCTCAGGCCCGCTCGCCGAAGCGGCAGCGGGGTCTGCACCACCACCTTCTCCAGTTGTTACAGCAACGGACACTGCTGCTGACATCATTGTGCCGCCTTCAGGAGCATCGTGGGGCGGAGCCACCCCAGCAGCACTCTGCGTGCCTTCTAGGATGCCGTGTGTGTGTGGTTCCAACTACTTAAGCCAGCGCCAGGGGTTTCCTGATGCCGGTAATCGGAGAGAGAGACTGGCCCCAAGCTAAGTGTTTTGATTCTTGCACTGGTTGCTTTGTGTGGATAGTGAGTGGTGCTTGTGTGGAATTGGGATTGGTGAGGGTTGGTTGGAGTCCTATTGTTCTCCCCCCTAGTGTGTGTGATTACTGTGTGTGGCGTACGTGAGAGAGTGAGCGCTGGAGTGTGAGCCCCGTTCCCCTTCTCTGCTGGGTACCCTTTCCCAGTCCCCAGAGTGTACATCCTTTGCATTCCTTGTTGTCTGGGGTCCCCACCCCCATCCCCTCATTGCCCTCCGCACTACCAGCCTTCCTCTTTCCCCCCCTTCTAGTGTGAGTGCATTGTGTGAATCAGTGTTGGGTTGGACGCGCTTGGGCCCCAGTTTGTGCTCTGCCCAGTTTGTGATAGGGGCCCTGTCTCTGTGAGACATATCGGGCCGCATTACTATCCTGACGGGCAATTTTCCCCAATCCCGTGGGGGCAGGGCACTGGTGTAACTGTGAGGTGTGTGAGTGAGGGTGTGGATCCGAGCCCCCGTTCCCCCTTCCCACTAACAGTACCCTGGCAACCCAATGTCTGCTGGTGCCAAAGGCCACTAGGCCAATATGCCATCTGTTGTGCCAAGGGTTCTGTACACTGGCAACCAACGTCTGCTGGTGCCAATGGCCCCCAGGCCAGGCCTATATGCTGTCTGTGCAAAGGGTTCTGTACCCTGACAACCAGAAATCCAGTGTCTAACCACCAGCACCCACTGCCTGCTGCCAAGGAGCCTGTCTATCTTTCTCTCTGGCACACCCACACAGGCACAAGCCCTGCCCTTCCTGGGGGACTTTCTGCAAGTTGAGACCCTGCTGCTGGCACATCTTGTGGTCAATGTACCTTAACCACACTACATGTGATGCCAGGTGCTTCTGGTAGGGATCGACAAGCTGTATGAGATTCTGTGCCTGCCTGCCTGCGTGCCTGTGTCCATTCCTGTACCTGATGCTACCACCTATCGCTTGATTGAATGAAGTGTGTCCAACCATGCGCTAATTCTAGGAACATAATTATCATTAAACTCACATAGACTGTCATTCCATTGTACCTGAATCAGTCAGGCCCTCCCATCCCAGGAACCATCAACAAGATTCTGGGACAATCATTCCAGTCACTAGGGGCTGCATTCCATTTCACTGCATCCAGAAGCCTGGTGCCCACATGCCAGCCAGCCAGCCACACACACCCAACGGCCTACTTCTCCGCACCCACCCGTGGATGCCCGCTGAAGCAGATGGAAATACAAGCCCATACAACCGCCAGCACCCGCCACCTGCTGCCCGCTGCCAAGGAGCCTTTCTCTCTTTCTCTCTGCCACACCCACACAGACACAAGCCCTGCCCCTCCTGGAGGGATGTCTGCAATTTGAGACCCTGCTGCTGCCTGGCACATCTTTGGGTTAATACTACCTTAACTATGCTACATGTGGAGCCAGCCAGATGCTGCTCGTAGGGAGCGACAAGCTGTATCAGATTCTGCCACCTGCCTTCCAGAACTTTAGCATTTAGGGATAAAAGATTGGACACGTCAAACGAAGCTCGTAACAACAAATATAACAACTTTTATTTAAACTATTTAAACAACAACAACAAAACAACAACAACATTATAAAACCAAAACCAAACATTTAAAGGAAACTTATAAAGGAAACTATTAGTCTCTGGGCCTGTCCCCTCGGATTTGGGTGAAAGGCAGAAGGCATTGGGGTGCAAAACAGGGCTGAGGGGTGGCCACCCAGTCCTCTTACATCTCATAGCCGTGGGAGACAGCAAAGTCCACGGCCCCTTCCACATCCCAATGCCACCTGGAGACCGCCTGGTGGTACAGTTCCAGGCGTTCCATCTCGGTGGAGACGTACTGGGCGTATGCCTCCACCTTATTTTTCTCCAACTCTAGCATCTGGAACTGTTCCATCAGGCGATTCTCCAGGCAGCATATACCCTTCATCATTTGGCGGCCAGGCCTCTCAAGTTCGTCCCAAAAGGCCTTGGCCGCAGCAGACTCTCGGGGCCCGGAGGAGGGGGAAGGGCTTACATGCTGGCACTTGTGGGTTGCCTTCCCCCCGTTCTTCTGGCGCTGAGACTGATGCTCCACAGCCACACCAGAGTCCTCCTGCCACCTCACCTTCAATCCATGGAGCTTTTCAGTATGGGCAATGAGCCGCGATGTGGTCCCCTCTTTCTGCCTCCTGATTCTTTTTCCGCAGAACTAAAGAGCATAAAAAGATAGGAACATAAGAAGTGCCATACTGTGTCAGACCAATGGTCTGTCAAGCCCTGCCTGCATTCTGTCTCAACAAGTGAACTGGGTGGCCAGCCTCTCTCTGCAGGGGACTTCCATTCCTAACAGGTCATAGGGCAATCCTTTTCCCTGTTGTTCCAGTCCCCATGCCTTACCTTGCATATGGCAATTCTGTTGCCCATCTCTTAAAACCTCCAGACATCTGACCTTCTCCGCCGAATGTCTGGGGGTGTCACTGGCGACCTCCACCTAGGGGTCCTCTTTGGCCTGGCACCAGTGCTGGGGTCGGCATCGGATTCCTCTATGAAATGGGAACACATTAAGAACACCAAAGTAATATCAAGCAGTTATGATGATGCCTCTAGTCCTCCCTCCTTGGGGGTGCTAGGGGTGACAATGGGAGATGTGACCCTGGCTGGCACATGCAAATCATGCCCTCCTTGGGGTCCTAGGGGATGCTAGGGAATGGGACGACAAATGGAGAGACCCTGGCTGGCACGTACATATCCTGCCCTTCTTTGAGTGCTAGTAGCAATGGCAACTTGAAATACCCTTGCTGGTATGTGCAAATCCTGCCCTCCTTGGGGTGCTAGGTGATGCTAGAGATTGCAACTCGAAAGGCCCTGGCTGGCATGTGCAAATCCTGGCCTCCTTGGGGTGCTAGAAGATACTAGGGATTGAATCTAGAAAGGCCCTGTCTGGCACGTACAAATCCTGCCCTTCTTTGGGTGCTAGTAGCGATGGCAACTTGAAGTACCCTTGCTGGCATGTGAAAATACTGCCCTCCTTGGGGCACTATGGGTAGCACCTGGAAAGACCCTGGTGGCTGGCACGTGCAAATCCTGCCCTTATTTGGAGGTGCGTAGGGAACGGGATGGCAACTGGAGAGTGGAGGCCCTTGATAGTCTGGCACATGTTTGGGTGGGGGTGCTGCTCATGCTCATGCCTGACTGCTGGAAGAGCCCCCCACACTACAGTACCCTCTATCTCTGTGGCAGACATCTGCTGCTACCCACTGATGCCCACCACCCACCCGCACACCAGTGAGCTTCCTCTAATGGATAGAGTCTTTCTTGTCCTCAAAGTAAAAAAAAAGTTGACAAACCTGGCAGCACCTCCTGTGTCTGCCACTTGCTCCTCATCTAAGGAGCCGGCCACCACCACCAAAGGTCCAGGGGCAGCGACCTCTTCCTCCTCGTTCTCTAAGAGCACCATGTTGGCCCCCAGTCATGGCATCAGCATGACAGACTTCTTCATTTAAAAAAAAAAAAACATGCAGCCAACCGAAACACAGTCAGTCACCCACCACACACCAACCCTCACCAACCAGCCAAACAAAACACAAACAGCCAAAACACATGAACCGAACAGCCACCCAGTCAAACACACACTCTCTTGCCACACACCTCCACATGCACTTGAATTTCCGGTTTCCGGTGTGATCACACACTCTCGCGATACTTTTTCCGAACGTCCAAACTGAACCAAACATGACCGAACTGAACGGCCGATCCCACACTCGGTGAATGACCTGAACACCCGAACCGAACCGAATGGCCATAGCCGGGATGGAACCCAGATTGAAAAGGGTCTAGGAAACCGATGCTATCTAGATGCGCCTGGAGCTGGATTGCCACCGCCCACTCAATAACCTTCCCTAAAAATGGAAGGTTAGAGACAGGTTGGTAGCTGGCGAGTGCGTCGACATCCAATGATGGTTTCTTCAGCAGGGGACGCACCACAGCCTCCTTGAGGCTGGGCGACACCCTCCCCTGCTTCAGAGATGCGCTAACCACTCTCACCAGCACCGTCCCCAACGTCTCCCTGGAGGCTTTCACCAACCAGGATGGGCAAGGATCAAGTTCACAACTAGTGGCTCGCACAGACCCCAGGACATCCACTGCATCAGCTGGCGTCACTTCCTGAAACACCACCCACAAAGCTGGACGAAACGGGGCCTCCGTCACCTTGCGCTCTCTACCTACTGCCCCCAACCCAGCGTCGAAGTTGCTCTGAATGGTTGAGGGTGGCTGAATGGTTGAGGGTGGATTCTTATTGGTTTTTCTGTTGGTGGGTAGGGGTGGGGGGGTTTAAAAGTTATTTTACCTCACTTTTGATGTCCCTTTCCCTATTGTGGGGAGGTTGTGGTTCCCTCTTTGTTTTCTGTCTTTTTCCCTATTGATACTAATTTAATATTTATTGTATATATTTTATGTTTTGTATTGTAAGCCACACTGGGCTGCCTTTGGCAGGAGGGGTGAAATAATAAGTATGTCAAATAAAAAATAAATATTTCAGACAGAGCTGAATCAGGTTGCTACCTGCAGATAACAACCGTATTTTTGGATATTCTGCTGGATGCCCAACTGGTACATGACTAGTGAGTCAGGCACCCAGTTTACCCCCAAATACCAGGTGCTATTGTTACTGAGTTCCCAAGTTGCCAATCAGAACATTTTCACTGTACGTGAGAAACTCCGTATTGTAAGATGGAAAATCAGTAGCATATGTTGGAAAAACTGGGACAGAAAATGGTAAATTGGTAACTCAGGTAGTCTGTTGGGCATTAATTGGGTACCGATTATTACCTGAAGTTAATGGGTAAGGTTGAATTCCGCAGTTCTAACAGATACGCCTGTTTTTCAGATATGTCTGAAAACTGAACCACACAAACTGAAACAAATAAAACAAACTGATGCCTTTGGAGCAGAGTTAAATAACCAGCTTGGTGATTTGGTTCGAAGCAGCTGAATTCACTGATAACAGTATTTGCATATGATATTTCTTTCACTTTTAGTCTTCATTAGATGAGTTGATAGTCCTTGGGTCCCTTTTGTGGCCATTACTTCTCCAGGCTTACGCACAACATTTCTCAAGTGTTCAGTTAGCGCTAAGTATTATGTGTTTTCATGTATCAGAATGGGAACTTCTGTTTCCCTTAGCTTCCCAGATATGCAATAAAAATAGAGTGTCTATAACAGAATAAGCTATTCGGGATAGTGATTGGACAACTCACTCTCCCTTAAAGCATGCTGGAGAAGTATCCAAATACAATATACGTTCCCTTCAGACGTATACTACGATGGGGCCAATCCCATGCCTCACATGTGCCATGTGCAGTCCACACGTGCACACGTGTTAACAAACCACGCACATGTCCATAGAGAACACATTGCACTGCCCGCAACCCACGTAGATCCTGCACAAATCCCATGCAGATTCCGTTTGGGATTGCAGCCACTGTAGATAATGTTACTCCAAGTGTTTGGCAGGATATCACATTACCCCATGGACATACTTTCAAGTAGCTCCCTTACACTGTATTTGCTTTCCAATATTTTTTTAACTCAGCTGGAGCCAAACTGGAATTCTTTCAAGATATGGGCTGGTTAAACATTCTCAAAATGCATTCTCCACGTTTAACAGATCGTAATCAACCAGCTGTGCCTCGTTTTCAACTGACCCAGGTCCTGCTGTCTCATTACTTTCCCATTGTTTGGAGGCTTTGGCGGATTGGATGCGGCAGAACAAACTGAAGCTCAATCCTGATAAGACGGAGGTAATGGTGGTGGGTAGGGCAAAGGAGGTATTGGCTCCCCTGGTAGGGGGGTCCGCCCTCCTGTAGCCCAGCAGGTTCGGAGTCTGGGAGTGGTGTTGGACTCGGGGCTCCAGCTGGATCGGCAGGTAGAGATGGTGGCTAAGGCCGCCTTCCTCCAGCTGTATATGGTACGGACGCTGTGTCCATACATTTCCAGGCCTGATCTGGCCACCCTCATTCATGCCTTCATCACCTCGAGGCTAGACTACTGCAATGCGCTGTACATGGGGCTTCCCTTGTTTCTGGTTCAGAGGCTGCAACTGGTGCAGAATGCGGTGGCCCATCTCATTATGAGGACAGGAAGGTGGGAGCACATCACACCTGTGCTCTGTACTCTGCACTGGCTGCCTATAGAGTACCGACCCTGATTCAAGGTGCTAGTGTTGATCTATAAAGCCATACATGGTCTGGGACCCTCATACCTTGGGGACTGCCTCGCCCTATGCACCTCAGAGCGATCCCTGCGGTCCGCCGGGGGCGCCTTTTTGGAGGTTCCCCGTGTAAAGTGCGGGACCACAATGGAGAGGGCGTTCTCGGTGGCCAGACCGAGGCTCTGGAATTCCCTCCCGGAGGAAGCCCATTGACCCCAGGTCTGTTCGCATTTCAGCGAGCCTGTAAGACCTGGCTGTTCACCCAGGCCTTCAGAGGAACGGTGGGGTAGGGGGGGATTGTAACTTTAAAACATTGTTTTAATGAATTTTATTGTGTGTTTTTATGCTGTAAGCTGCCCCGAGATGCCGTAGGCATGAGGGGACGGCTAACAAATATTTATAAATAAATAAAAAATATCAACCAAAAATGCTTCCTCTTCCAACCTTCCATTCAGGGTCCTTTTCTCCCCTGTAACTAAGCTCAGCACGTGCACCTATGCCTTTTCATAGGGAGAGTGAGTTGTCCACTAACTTTTCAACTTTGTGAATGCATCCCTGTCTCTCCCTTTATTTCCCTCTCCGTTGTCTCATCTAGAATGTAAACTGAAAGACTGGATAGAGCTGGAATGAGTATCTAATCTAGTACCCACAGGTACCAACCACATTTTGGGTGCTGTTTTGGGGTATCAAAATTGGTACCCAAATACCGTTTGAGTTCTGGAGGGGGAACAGAATTTCTGTACCTGGTGTTGTGGTTTTTTTAGTACCCAAAATTGACGCGAAAAAACAAAATAATACCTGAAAAATTCCAGAAATCCAAGATGATATTCAAATTAAATCAGCATTTTGTTATACCAGTTGTCACTATTTTGGTATTTCAGGTACCCAGTTGACCACTGGTTCAGGTACCACAAAGCACCCAAAATATTTGATTGGATTCAGATACCGGAAATTCCATGGCTATACCCATTTTTGTGGGCACTGATTTCAGTTATACCTTTAGAGGTGGGACCTTTCTCTAGTTAATAATTATACAGTGCCCGTTACAGTTAGACCTATGTAAATAATACATTAATAATAATAAAATACTATATTTTACACACAAGAATATTCCTAATATGCATGTTTAACAGGGTGAAGCCTTGCCCACTCTAAGTCAGGAAGGATCGGAGTCCAAGCATCAGTCTCAGTCAGGAAAGAACTCAAACTCCTTTATTTGAAACACTGCTTTTACACATGAGAAAAATATTTATTAGTTACATTATAATGGGTTCTTATAAGTGCTCGAGATAATACTAGGTGTTATAAATGCTGGAATCCCCAGAAGTCCAAGGTCATGATGCTGGGTACTCGTAAGGCACCGTTTAAATGGAGGGTTGGTCAGAAACCACTCCAAGTAGCCCAAAGGTTCACTTACCTAGGTGTGACTTTTTCAGCAAATGGATCTTGGGCAAAACATATCCAGGGGCAGGAAGCAAGAGAATCCCAAATGGCAGGACTCATAGGTAGGGCAGCTAGAAGATCTAAGGGGGTTCCCCTTGCCACTTTTTTGGCAGCATATCGGTCCAAGACCCTCTCTTCAGTGATCTTTGGATTTGACATCATTCCCTTCCCGTTGTTCGAACCTCTGGAGAGGGCGCAGAACAAGTTTCTGCGCTGAATGCTCCAGGTAGGAAATTATGTCCCAGGCCTGGTGCTGAGGGCAGAGACTGGTATGCAATCTTTTCAAACAAGTGCCAAAATTGCCTTCTTTCAGTATTGGCTGAAACTACTGGCTGCACAGGAGGAGTCCCTTCCCCGCCTGTGTCTCCAGGAGGAGTTATAGTATGTAGGTCCTGGGGGATATGGGTGGCTTAGGTATTTGGGAACCCTATGCCAGGAATCTGGTTTCTCTTTTGGTTATTTTACCGGCAACACTCTGGGGGAGATTAAAGAAGAAGTTCAGTCATGCCTAGGTGACATTAACCACCAGGAGGACCTGGCGGCTTTGGGGGCTTGGAGGGTAGCCCCATGGTTACATCAAATTAAGTCAATATGGGGCCTAGAAGTATATCTGAACGCGCTTGAAAATCGAAACCTTTGGAGAAGCTATATGCTTCTCCGTTTCCAGCAGGTGCAGACGGCTGTGCTGGAGGGGAGATACAAGGGGATTGGATATGCACAGCGTATATGCTCATGCTCCTTAGGGGAAGTAGAGGATGTAGAGCATTTCTTGCTGGCTTGTCCCCATTATGCCATGCTTAGATCAGCTTGGATACATCCCCTAGTGGGAAGTCTGGAAAGTTTTGAACCAGGGCAGGGGTATAAGCGGCTCCTGCTGAAATCAAATCGGGAGGACAGAAAGGCCTTGGCAATTTTTGTCTGGTTGGCATCTAAGAGGAGGAAACAGCTATACTCAGACCCTTGTATTTCAGTATGACCTTACTAGGATAAGCAACGGAGCCCAGATACGATAGCTGGTACTACATTAGGGAAGTTGCCTAAATGGGCGGGTTTCTATCAGGAATAGGGATTGGAGCGGGGTATCCAACTAGGGATTTTATTATTTACTACTTATTATTTATTACTCATTAGTATTATTATGTCTATTTATCATGTCAGCTGGATTCTGAACTTGTATTCTGAGTTTTATATAGTTTTATATAGTTATTGTGTTGGTATTATTATGCTTTGTTATGCTATGTGTTGTTCGTGTGTTGTACCTTTCTGGTTGTATGTTTTGGTGTTGCTGTGATGGGCCATGGCGTGAGCCAGTGCCGTAATAAATAAATAAATAAATAAATAAATGCTGGAATTTTGTAATGTGTGGATGCGCTAGTCCTCTTTTATGCAGTGAGATCTCTCAGCCTTGTTAGAGTCACATCTGGTAGGTATTACAAAGCTGTGAGATCTTGCTGGATAAAAGGGCAATAGTGCATTCACTAAGGATGGGTGAATGCAGTTCGGAGTTTGGACTGGGCTCGACCAGTTAGTTTGGTCGACCGAACCGAACTTCCGAACTGAACTCGATTTTCGAACCGAACTGAATTTTCGAACTCGACTCTGTTCGTCCATCCCTAAAAGATAAAATTCCATTTATTTCAATGGGGTTTCAATTTCCGAACTTTGTTCGGAAGTTCGGAGTTTGGACCGAACTTGAATAGTTCAGTCGACCGAAACGAACTTCCGAACCAAACCGAATTTCCGAACTGAACTGAACCGAACTGAATTTCCGAAGTTGGTTCTGTTCGCCCATCCCTAGCATTCACTATTATCTCGAGCACTTATAAGAACCCATTCTTCTCATGTGTAAAAGGCCACATTCACACCTGATGCTGTGGCGCTATAAAAATGATGCAAGGCAAAGACACGGCAGCGGGAAGGAGACTGATGCCAAAAGTAGCATTGGTGTGAACGGGGTTCTGCCATGGCTTTCCTCGCGCATGAGAGCCCTTGGCTTGCCACATATCTCAGCTGCCCATGTCAGTTTCTTCATTCTGTAGGCCAGGCTCCCCAGCTCTGACATTCCCCACAGGCTTCCAAGCCCCTTTAGCTGGGCCTAGAGCAGAGCCCTCTGTTGTGGCGCCTGCTGCTCTGTCAGCAGACACACTCACTCGGAGCCGCCCTTTGCCATTCCTTCTGAAGTGCCTCCCAGGTAGGGTGGACAGATATGTCCCCTTATGGGGACGGGCCACCAGGAGCATATTGCAGCCATGCTCCACTCTCTGCACTGGCTGTCTATAGTCCTCCATGCCAGATTCAAGGTGTTGGTACTTACCTATAAGGCTTAGCTATACCGCCTAGGCCCTACCTACCCCTACCTGTTGGAATGCTTCACTCGCTGGGCTCTGGATTGGCCCTTGTGGTCAGCCAGGAGCGCCTTTCTCAAAGTCCCCCGGGTATCCCCGGCTATGGAGAAGACATTCTCGGTGGCCACACCAAGGCTGTGGAACTCCCTTCTGGAAGAGGCCCTGGTAACAGCCTCACAGGACTCTGTCCTACTTCACTCCTTCCCCCCACAAGTAGATGGGAATTAACCGTGTTTGCCCTGCCTAGAGCTAAGGGTAGACGGGGAAGAGTCAGTAAGTTCCACTCACAATTGCATCATATACGGTTTACATACACCTATCATCATCATAGTCATAGTCACAGTATTTTTAGTCACTGGGCTCTCAGCCGTATAACACCCAGTCTGGCAGGCCCCTGTCCCGTTTTGTGGGGATTCTATCTCAGAGCCCCTTACTCTATACTCAACTGTCTTGACAGGTCCCTGTCCGGCCAGGAAGGTATCATTGCCCTATAAAGGGGGTGGGGACACACACACCCCCACAAACGTGCAAGTGAGGAAGGGAATTCTGTTTGATTTCTCTGGCAGTACTTCTTTGATTATACATGCTGTCTATTTACAGCAAATCTGCTTGACTTTCAAGTGCATGTGGATCTCACATACAGCAGTTGCTGCAAAGTCTATGCAAAGAGACTATTTGAGATAGGAGTGGAAGATCGCTGGAGTTTGTAATTGGCTAATTGAGATGGAGTGCTAGTCACTTTTGTAGATCTTTAAATCGCTGGATGGTTTTTGTTTTTTAAGAAATGTGCTCAGCAGTATCTAAATAGAAATATACTTTTTAAAATATAAAAGTATATACTTTTAAATGGAAAAAAAATTAGATACTTAAAAATGGGATGTTGCTGAATGTACAGGATTGTTTTTCATGTTTATGATTTAACTTATGAAGTATGTTATGCAACTCTCTTCTGCAGAGTGTGTTGCCACCATCCCAGCCAGTTTCCATGACTGCCCGTTATTGTCAGCCATGGCTGTCCGTCATAAAGGGAAGGGGAGGGGAAGGGCACTGGCTGCACCACAGGGGTGGAGTCAACTGGTCTTACAACTCTTCTAGCCCCTCCTCTACAGTCCAGCTAATTGGCAATCTGGGGCGACACCCCCTCCCCCCTCCCAGGGACGTGTAGCTGGAACACTGGCTGCATGGTTATTAACATCCATTGCATCGTTCCTGAAAATGAAACAGAATTCCACAGTAGGCCTGAAATGAAAACTTTGTATGAGTCCTGCTTCTGTTGGATGCAGGGCATTCACAGAGATTCAAGTGATGTGGAAACTTACTGGCTTCTTCTATGTTTTTGTCATTTTCCATTATTTTTTGCAAGTTGAATGGGGCTGCCGCGAGCCGGTCCGAAGTCCAGCGTGTGTCCTGTGTTCACCCCCGGGGGCTGTGAAGATTAAAACGTGTTGGCTAAACACCAGGGGATTGCCATAAAAGTGCTGTAAAACTGCCATAAAGCTTGTAAAATTCCTGGAAAGTGACAAAAATGACCAAAAAAATATGGTGGCAGAACAGAATCACTGGGAAATGACAAAGTATCAACAGACACTCGCGATCAATATTTCTCCTTGGAACATAAACACTTGCTCTCATCTCAGCCCTATTCTACAGGATATATCCCATTTTGAGTACTTTATTTGTGTAACTTCCTGATTACTACTTGGCAAAGTCTCAAATTGCTCTCTGGCTACTGGCTTGATAATATGAAATAATGTATAATTGACTAAGGAATTGAGTTTTGTTATAGTACAGCAGTTTGGCATAATTACTTTCCAGGGCGCTGATTTTTCTTGTTTTTAAATACTTTAGGGGTTTCCACACACTTAGGCATCAACACTCTTGATTCTTCCGGAACTAGAATTTTACTAATTAATAGAAACAGTTTTTCAAGCTTTTTTAAAATTTTGTTTCTTTCTTGGCCTGAAAACTCTACCAAAGGCTTCTGCTTCTCTTCTCCTGGTTTTGCATAAGTTGAAAGGACCATAATGTACCTGTCAGTCAAAGCAAGAGCCATTTCTAGATGTTGGATGACAGGAACCTCTTGCATTTGGAATTCCAAATTTCTCTCTGCAAAGGGCACAAAGCACAAGCTTCCCATTGCGAGTATGTCATAAAAATAATACTGTGTTTCCCTTGAGGACTGCAGCGAAAAAATTGTAACTCATCCCGCCACACTAACTGTTTTAATAAAATAACATAAAGCACAGCTGTCAGCTTTGCCGGCAACCTTTTTCTGCGAAACATGAGTGAGAAAATGAACACTTTTCACAAACAGAAATATTCAAAGAGCATCACTTTTTACAAGTAATCAAAAGTGACAGTTGGAGCTTATTGGGGGGAGAGCATTTTCTGCTTGAGGTGAAAGAAGAGGGTAATTTATCAGAAAACCCAAGAATTCAGACATCGGTAATGATCTGCTTGAAGAAGGGCATAGCTTAGAAATAGTGTGTTTACTTCCACTGCAAGGCAAGGAGATGTAGTAGGCTGGTAAACACGCATCTTGGTGCTTGAAGAATGTTGAACAAACACAGTACAGTCTGTAATTTGCCCAGTAACTGAATTGTGTAATATGTGCTGCAGAGCTGGAATGGAATTAAGCCTAGCTATTTTTTTTAGCAAGTTTTTAATAATAAAGAGAAGCAGGCTATAACTGAAAGTCTAGTTTCCCTCACTGTCACTGCTGTAATCTCCCCTTTAAGAACGTTATACCAGGGGCGGCTGGTGGGTTTGGAGGCTGGTTGGGAAGCAGGGGGGGTTGAACCTGCTGTCAGCGGCAAAGTCGTCGGCAGGCCGGTGAGCCTAGGGGCGGAGCCAGGGCAACGGTAGGCCAGTGGCGTGGCATAACCCAGCAGCAAGGAGTTCCCAAGATTTAACATTGGATGGACATTACTATAGTTAATGCTAGGAATGCTGCTGGAATGCGGAACCTTATGGCTGGCAGAACTTGAGGGAGAGGCTTGTACATTGTAGGCTGAACCTCCAAAAATCCAGCAACAAAGAGTTTTCAGCATTAAGATGTGATGGGCAGAACATTAGTTTATACTGGGAACTCCTTGCTGCTGAGTAAAACCCTACCACTTGGAGACTGAGAGAACCCTCCTACTAGCATCTCATCCAGTAAGTGGATGGGACTCCAGTAGGACAACTCGCTCTCTCTCCATCAGTGGTAGTGCCATAGCAGAAT
>QEPC01014177.1:2675639-2704590 GCA_003113815.1 Sphenodon punctatus | reverse complement strand
CACACTGCATGCTGGGGGGGAGGGAAGGGGGTGGGGGCAGGCTGGGAGTGGGGGCAAGCTTGGAGGGGGGTGGGGGCAGACTGGGGGGTAAGGGGAATGGGGAAGGCCGAGGGTGGGACAGGAGGGAAGGGGAATGGGGCACACTTCAGGCTGGGGGGGCAGGAGGGAAGGGGGCATGGGGGCAGGTAGGGGGCACACGCCACTAACCTGAGACCCCCATTGCGCAGCAGTGGCATTGCTCCTCCAGGGACTTGCGCGCTACCTCCCTGCGCCCGCAAACCCAGTCCCTGCAGAGTCCGCACAGGGACTGGGTTTGCAGGCCCACAGGGAGGCAGCGCGAGTCCCTGGAGCAACGCCGCCTCCGCAGAGAGTCTGTGGGCAGTTGGTTTTTTAAAATTGCCCATGCCGCATCCTAGCCCAGCCAGGGAGGGAGAGGAGGCAAGCTGCCAAGCTGCATCCTAGCCTGGCCGGGGAGGGAGAGAAGGTGAGCTGCAGTGCTGATCCTAGCCCAGCCAGGGAGGGAGAGAAGATGAGCTGCAGCACTGCACTGCTTTCCCTTCCGGGGGGGCAGGACCCGGAGTGGGCAATATAAAAGAAAAAAGAAGTTCCCTTACCGCCTGCTGCTTGCTTCCCCCCCTCTGCAGCTCCTAGAGTGGTGAGGCGAGCAGCTTACCTTGCCAAGCTGCCGGGGGAGGAGGGGGAAGCAGCAGGCAGCAACTGAAAGGGTGGCCGGTGGCAGTGGGTGGGCCCCCATTGACCCCCACAGGCACGTGCCCGGGTGCAACTGAGCCCCCCTGCACCACGGTAGCTACGCCCTTGCTACTGGGGTCCCGTCCACTCTCTCTTTCCCATCGGGTCCAAATTAACCATAGTAGGTTAAAAAAAATAGATCTTGTTGCCATCGCCTATCTTTATTCTGAAACCTTGAATCCTCAATTTTCCTGGCATCCTTGGCCACCTGTAGTCTTCTGAAGATGTAGGCTTTGGGAGAACCAGGAGGACTGAGTTAGCTCCCTGTCCTGTTACAAGCCAAATTAGAAGAGAATGAAAGGGAAGAGAAGGAAAGGACAGAGGAGAAGAAGGAGGGAAAGGGTTTGGTTTTGGTGCACGAGAAGAGGAAGGTGAAGAAATGGGTTCAGTGGGGGACAGGGGAATGGGGTCTCCTTGTTGTCTACACCCTTCTCTTCTGCCATGCTCCTACCTACTTTCTCCTCTGTTCACAAAGAGAACAGTTGCAGGTGTGGATTGTAAGCAAACCAGGCCCATCCAGACCAGCATCCCTATTAGCTACACGCTATCCTCGACAGCCAAATGCCTATCCAAGCACACAGGCTTTTTACATTTATTTTGCCGGTTTCAGGGCTGCATTGCCACCAAACCAAGCACATCCAGACCAGCATCCCTAGTAGCTACACCCTACCCCCGGCAATCAAACACCTGTCCAAGCACAGGCCTTTTTAAAAAATGTGGCCAGTTTCAGGGCTCTATCCCCAGCAGTCAAATGCCTGTCCAAGCACACTGGAATTTTTAAATTGGCCAGTTTCAGGGCTGCATTGAAAGCAAACCAGGCCCATCCAGTCCAGCATCCCTAGTAGCTACACCCTATCCTCGACAGCAAAATGCCTGTCTAGGCAAACAGACCTTTTTTAAAAGGTTTGCCCTTTTGCAGGCTGGCACTGCAAGCAAAACTAGCCCAGCGAGACCAGCATCCCTAGTAGCTACGCTCTATCCCGGGCAGCCAAATGCCTGTCCAAGCACACAAGTCTTTTAATATTTTTTTTCCAGTTTCAGGGCTTCATTGCAAGCAAACCAGGCCCTTCAAGACCAGCATCCCTAGTAGCTACACCCTATCCCGACAACCAAACGCCTGTCCAAGGAAACACTGAAACAGGATAGAGGATAGGGGGTAACCCAGAAAATGCCCATGGCCTCTGCACATGCCTGGGGGAAGATGGGGGAAACCAGCAGTGCACCGGCAAATGCACAACAAGGCAGCAAAAGCAAACCACAACTTAACCCGGAACATAAGCCAAACATATTATTTTCATTTTATTTTTTTAAAGTTTATATCCCGCCCCTCTTGCCCACAGGGCAGCCCGGGGCAGCAAACAACAATCAATAAAACAATTTTAAAAGAATTAAAACAATTTAAAAATACAATAGGAGGGGAACCTCCCCCCCCTCACCAAAAGCCTGATGGAACAGCCAGGTCTTACATACACACCAAAATAGCAGGAGAGTGGGAGTCAACCGAGCCTCCTCTGGGAGAGAATTCCACAGCACAGGATTGGTCACCGAAAAAGATCTAACATCGGTGGTCACCCGCCTTGCCTGGGCAGCCTCCGAAAAGGCTCCCACGGACAATCTCAATGGTCGCATGGGCACATGGGGAGTGAGGCAGTCCCTCAGATAAGCAGGGCCCAGGCTGTGAAGTGCTTTAAAGGTTAAAACCAGCACCTTGAATCTGGCCCTGTGCTTTATAGGCAGCCAGTGCAGAGCCCGGAGCACTGGTGTCATGTGCTCCCTGCGACCCGTCCCCGTAAGGAGACGGGCCACGGCATTCTGCACCAGCTGCAGCTTCCAAACCAGCTTCTTGGGAAGCCCCACGTACAGCGCGTTGCAGTAATCCAGCCTCGAGGTGATGAAGACATGGATGACAGTGGTGAGGTCGGAGTCTGAGAGATATGGCTGAAGCCGCTGGACAAGATGTAACTGCCGAAACGCACTCCCCACCACGGCCGCAACCTGAGATTCCAGGCTAAGCGGTGAACCAAGGAGCACACCCAGACTCTGCACTTGAGAAACCATGGGAGGGCGAACCCCCCCCAAAAAGAGGAGATTCAATCACCCCCAGGTCCCCCAAGCCCTCGCCCACCAACATCACCTCCATCTTGTCAGGATTCAATTGCAGATGGCTCGACCTCATCCAAGCCCCCACAGCTGACAGGCACTGGGAAAATAAGGAGACTGCATGGTCTGGGTCGATGGAAAAGGAGAGGTAGAGCTNACTCTGCACTTGAGAAACCATGGGAGGGCGAACCCCCCCCAAAAAGAGGAGATTCAACCACCCCCAGGTCCCCCAAGCCCTCGCCCACCAACATCACCTCCATCTTGTCAGGATTCAATTGCAGATGGCTCGACCTCATCCAAGCCCCCACAGCTGACAGGCACTGGGAAAATAAGGAGACTACATGGTCTGGGTCAATGGAGAAGGAGAGGCAGAGCTGAGTGTCATCAGCATACTGATGACACTGCATGCCCTGAAACCCCCTCATGATCTCCCCTAACAGTTGCATATAGATGTTAAACAAGAGGGAGACAGAATGGCACCCTGCGCGACTCCACACGTGAGTTCCCAGGGGGAAGACGTACACTCCCGCAAGACCACCCGGTGAGTTCTCCCGGCCAGGCATGAACAAAACCAGTCCAAGACCGTTCCATCAATTCTGGCACCGTCACGCAGGCGAGTCGCTAACACCTCATGATCAACTGTGTGGAATGCAGCCGAAAGGTCTAGCAGGACCAGTAAGATCTGCCGACCCTGGTCCAACGCCAGATGGAGATAGTCAACCAAGGCCAACAGTGCTGTCTCCGTACCACACCCAGACCGAAACCCAGACTGGGAGGGATCAAGGAAACCGGTGCGATCCAGATGTTCCTGGAGCTGCCGTGCCATAGCCTGTTCAATAACCTTCCCCAAAAGGGAAGGTTAGAGACTGGCTGATAACTGACAGGAGCATCAGCGTCAAGAGATGGTTTCTTGAGAAGGGGTCTAACCACAGCCTCCTTCAGGCAGTCAGGCACCCTGCCCTCCTGAAGGGAGGCACTAACCACCCCAGCCAGCAACGGCCGTAATGTCTCCTGGCTAGCTTTCACCAACCAGGATGGGCATGGATCTTGCTCACAAGTAGTGGCATGAACAGATCCCCAAAAGGATTCCACATCGGCAGGCACCACCATCTGAAACTGATCCCAGAAAACAGGACAGGACGGGGCATCCATAGCCCCAAGATGATCCTCTCTAATAACTGTGGTACCGAAATCGTGGCAGATGCAAGCGATCTTATCTACAAAGTACTCAATAAACCGGTCACAGAGGTCACTGGATTGCTCCAGGTCCAAGTGGAGGCAGGCAGGACTGACCAATGTTAGGGGTGGGACTTGGGGCAAAAAACCGGTTACCAGATTAAAAACGGTATACTGGTACCGGGATTTTTTTCGTTGATTTCAATGTGGAACTGTCCCCATTGAAATCAATGGAAAAAAACCCCATACCTCCCCCTCCCAGGCTGTGCCGGTGGAGGAGGGAACAACACCCACCCACCCTGCACAGTCTGTTTTTTAAAAAAAAAATTATCCTGAAGTCCGGATGCTAGTGTGGGCTCCGGGCCGCTGCCACACTGGCGGCAGCAACGCAGAGCCCATACCAGCAGGTAGTAGATGATCCCTGGGGTGGGGGGTGGTTTAACACCACCCCACCCCAGGGATCACCGTACCCCCCAGATCACCTTACTTGTCCTCCGGGTGGTGGCGGTGGCGGCGGTAGACGCACGGCACGGATCCCAGCAGCTTCAGCGCTAGTGACTGGCTTCCCTTCAGCACATCACTAGGCCTTCCGGGGAAACCTGGAAGTTCCCTGGAAGGCCTAGTGAATGACCGAAGGGAAGGCAGACACTAGCGCTGAAGCCACGCAGACCCATGTCGTGCTGCTGCCGCTGCCGCCTGGGGAACAAGTAAGGTGGTCTGGGGGGGGATAGAGAGATCCCTGGGATGGGGGGTGTTAAACCACCCCCACCCCAGGGATCACCCTGGCGGCTGCTGGTGCGGACTCAAGGTCACCGCCAGACTTCGGGTTAATTTTTTTTTTTAAATCCAGACTAGGCAGGGTGGGTGGGTGGTGTTCCCCCTTTTACCCACACAGCCTGGATGGGAGAGGGAAAGTGAGTGGGGTTTTTTGTTGTTTTTTACATTGCGGCCATTCATTATCTGGCACGGGGAATTGGTACCGGTACCCCAGATTACTGGGTTAATCCAAAACTGCTAGTACAACAAAATACCGGCAGTTTCGGATATAGGGGGAACTGAAATTCCTACCCCTACTGACCATGCCTTTCACTACGTGGAAAAGCTCCACTGGATGTGACTTTGCAGATGCAATAAGAGCAGCAAAGAAGTGCTTCTTTGCTGTCTGGGAACCACTCTGTCAATGGTCTCAGCCAACAAGGTGTTCCAGAAGGTTATGAGGTTATCAACAGAGTGGGTGTCATGGTCCAGGGAAAACTCCCCCAGAGCATTCCAGAACTGATCTGATTCCATATGTCTCCGGGTGTGGATTGATCTAATAGGTCCTGCACCTTGTCAGGGGCTAACATGCACCAGGATGCATGCCTTAAGAAGGTAATGGTCAGACCATGACAAAGGCTCTACCCCCTTAATTCGTACTAACTGACACCCTGCCTCAAGTCCAGTATATGTCCCTCTTCATGTGTGGGGCCACAGATGATTTGAGACAGCCCCATGGTTGTTATGGAGGCCATGAACTCATGCCTCACTCCTCCAAGATTGGTGTCAGTGTGGATATTAAAGTCCCCCAGGACCCCTAATCTAGGGGTCCGGAGGATCACATCAGACACCAGATCAGCAAGAGCATGTAGGGATGCCGCCGGGCAGTTGGATGCACGGTACACCAGCAGCACCCCTAATCTGTCCCCAGCCAAGTGCAACACAAGATGGAGGCACTCAACGCCTGGTGGAACCTGCACCGGATAAGTCCTAAAAGACAATGCATGCTTGATAACAATGGTTACTCCCCTCCCCGGTCCCTCCAGCCGAGGCTGATGCTGCACAGAGGACCCAGCTGGAACAAGATCAGCCAAGATAGGACCTGATTCATTGTTCAGCCAGGTTTCTGTAATACACATGAGGTCGGCATCCCACTCCAGGATTGACTACCGGATGGTAGATGATTTATTGTCAACCAACCTCGCGTTCAGCAGCACCAGACCAAGGCCTGGGTTCTCCCGGGCCTCGACCTACAACCTACTCGCGTGGGGGGTTCAGAGGAGAACGGGCACAAGGCACCGGTCCCTCCTCACTGATGGAACACACCTCCCCATTGGACCATATCTCCCCCGACCTTTAACAACCCCAACAGCTGTGGAACCCCTCCCCTCCTCAGAGAACCCCGTTAGACACCCACCTTTCATAGGATTCCCCGACAGGCCGGCGAGAGGGACCCCACCCCCCCGAATCCCCCTACCCACCTCTGCCACCGGCGGGCAATCCTCCCCCCCGGAGGGTCGCCCCTGCTCACACCAGGGGTTCCCCTCCACACTACCCCCTGTCCTCCCTCTCCTGCCACCAGAAGGAGGTCAACAACCCACACACCACACCCCAACCCCCAAAATTCTACCCCTTCCATATCACAACTCAATACACAATACACACAGGACCCCACCCCTCTGTCCATCAGTATCTTCACCCCCCGCCACTCTCACCCACGTAGGGGGAGGTGGCGAGACAGTGTCCCAGCCTCTGTCACCATGCAGGGGTGCTCTGCAGAGCAGGTATAGTGTCCATGGTAGCTGCCTCCACTGCCTCTGTTCGCAAACTGCCCGCCAATGGTACTTGGTCATTTGGCGGCAGCCTTCAGTCGCTGCCTAGAAGGTGCCACCCTCAGGGGCAGCTCCCCTTTTTTTACAGACTGGTTACCGGAAGCGGGAGGGACAGCAGAGCGGTTACAGGTGGGGAGGATTCCTAGGGCCTTGGTCAGGGAGCCAACACCCCACCCTCCTTCCCAGTCCTTGCACGCCCTCAGGGGCAGCTCCCCTTTTGTACACGCTGGTTACCTGCACACCTCAACACACCATAAAAGCAGCAGCGAGGAGTTCCACTTGTCCCCCAAAACATGGTTCCCTTCACATCTGTTGCACCCCCTCGCCATGCATCTCCCAGTCCACCCCTCCTCATTTGTCTCCCACAGCATCCCCCTCCCCAACTCCATTCTCTAGCCAGACTCCCCAAGTTCCCCCTCCCTATTGTCTCCAAGTGCACCCCTCCTCATTGTCTCCTAGTCCACTCCCTCCCCTCATTCCCGTCACTGTGTCTCCCAGTCCACTCCTCCTCCACTCCACCACAACCCCCATTCAGCCTCCATCCCCCCAACCTCAGCCCCTTTCTGGGCCCAGTGGCTGTCTCCCAGTCCACCTCCCCCCCTCCCCCCCAGCTTTCCCTCTTTCCCCCAGTCTCACATCCCCCCTTTCCCCCCTCACAATTTAATACTCATCCCACTTCACTCAGCAGGAATCCAGATACTGGTCTGATCCAATGCAAGAGTCCCCTCCAACCATGACAGGACACTCGCACTCCACAAAATAGCACTGACACCAATGCATGCAGTTCAGCAGAGCATGCGTGTCATCACAAAAAAACTGCTGCCTGCCTGCCCCAGCCAATTGCCAAATCCTGGATCCAGCACACAAGCGCACAATCGCCTGAAAGCTGGCCCCCTGGTGGCTGTAATAGGAAATTGCACTTTCCCATTACACACGCTTGGACGGCTCCCCTAAGCTGCCTAAGCACATTTCTGTTATGTTTGTCCCTTATGGGACTCCATCAGCAGCTCGATCCAGTCCCTCCTCCAGGTTGGGGGGGGGTGTCTGGGAGAGAGCGAGCTGCTCAGAGTCAGCTGAGCTCAGGTAACTGCCCCGGTTCAGTCAGCTTATCACAGACAGCTGAGCTGACAAATGTAAACAGAGGAGCCCTCTCCTTCCTGAAAATGAGCAGCGGTAGCTGCTGGGGCCCCCGAAAGGAGTTCTTGTGACCCATGGAGGGTCAAAGTGCGTATGGAAGCAGCACTATGACTCAGTTCAAGGCACTGACTGCAGGTAAGGCTGTGTGTGCAGGGGGCGCGGGGAAGAGGGCACCTAATTTGATTTAGGTTAAAATGATATGCATGCTCTCTCTTCCTTCTTCCATAATACTTGCATTACTTACATGTTTCCCTCTTTGCTAGACATCCAAAGACACTCACACTTTTCAGGTGGTCAGTTTTGTAAGTGTACAGAAAATTCATCCAGGAGGTGCCATTAGTAACCCTTTTATTGAAACAGATCTTCTTCTTCTTCTCTGTGAAATGTATGAGATACTTGTTAAGGGGTGTGCAGTTTGTTTGTTTGTTTTAATACCAAAAACAAAGCCGCATTTGTTTTAGGAATTAAAACATGAAGAACGAATGAACGAGCAGATGATTGTCTGCGTTCATCTGTTTTTGCTTAAAAATACTGCTCAGTTTGTTCCAGCAACCCTCATCCCCAGAGTGTGCCCCCTCTCCTGATGCTGCTTGGAGCCCCAGTGTGACCCTAGTTAATTTGGGGGTGGGTGTTAGAAATAGCAATACTGATGGGCAGGAAGCCCGTTGGGTGCCGCGAGATCAATCATTGGTATTTGTTCTCACTCTGGCAAGTTCAAGTTCCATGGATTCAATTGGTTTCCTTGGATGCCTGTCTCAGCCCTAGGTAGGGTTGACTTTTGGAAAACCAATAGTGAAGTGTTAAAGGGACATCTCTAATGGACCTTCTTTTTTGAGACAAGAATCTGTGATTGTTTTAAAGAAAGGTTTTGCCAGTCCATGGTGTGGAAATGGTTAGGGTGGTTCTTCACTGAATCCAGAGGAGTAAAAAAATATATCTCATTCTCGGCAGTCTCTGTTTGTGCCAGATGCAGGGCTCTACTTCCCTGTGTTCTAGATGCAGCTCCATTTGGTTGGTCCTATAACTGGATGAGTATGGAACGCACTTTCTATGTTGTTTGTTTGGGAAAGTGATCCAAAGAGTTATGGAGTCTGTATCTCAGTGTTCTGATCAGACAGAGAGGCTGTGCTTATTATTTATTTTATTTATTTATTTATTTATTTAGAGTGAAATGAGTACCCACAACAATGAGCTTAGTCACCATATTTCCAGTACCCGGATTGAAATGTTTGGGTATCAGTCGGTAACTGATTAGCAGGGTTCCTAGTTTCCTGAGACTACTTGTAGAGGTGCGCGGCACACACCTGGCATAAAATCACACCACATGTAAAAATCCTATCCGCGGGATTTAGTTGCAACGTTTTGCACATTAAAGCCGGTTGCACGTTCTTTTAAAGCCGTGAATTAAGTACCTCGAATCCACCTCCTGTCCCCTCTTCTCAAGGTCCAGAAGACCTAACCGACTCAATTCATGTTCTCCTGCCCCACATCACAGAAGGTCTGTAGAGCCCCACCAAATGCAGTGTCCCTACCCCTCCACAGCACATGCCTTCAGGTTGCTTCCCTTCAGCTCCACTCAGCATCCTTGCTGCCCCACGCTTGCTGTGTCGTCCTCCAAAACTTGTTTTTCCCATTTTTCTAAAAAATTCTCTGGGAAAAGGCAAAATCTCTGTTTTTCGGTCTCTGTCAGTGGGAGGAGGAAGGGAAAGGGAGAAAAAGCCACCCACGCACCCCACTTGCACACAAGGGGCTCTGCTCTCGTTCAGCGGAGGGAAAACAGCCCATCAGGATGGTGTGTGGGTCGGTCCGGGTGCTTGCGCACGTGGAGCTTAGACCCCTATCATCATAGGGCACAGAGCGGTATTGCAAGGAAGGGAACCCACTCGCTTGGTGCTCACATGGGGGGGGGCAGGCACGGGAATTCTGTGAGGGGGTGTAGGGTCAACAGGGGAAAGGGCCCTGGTCCAGGAAGGCAAGGATCACGGGACTTCCACACACGGAGACAAGGAAGGGGGGACCCCAAGGGGGGAAAAAGGGGGGAAACACCCACACGAGCCCACAGGCTCCCTCACTCACCCTTGCACCCAGGGAATCATAGGGGGAGGGAGTTCACATGAACTCAAACAGGCTAGGGGACTGCAGTCACTCGAGGCAGCACAGGTCAGGGTAGGATCAAGGGCTAGGGGGGAATAACACACACCAACAGGCTCAGTCAATGATAAACATGAATCAGGCACTTAGCTTGCAAAAGGGGGCCAGTGTCTCCAGGCGTATCGCTCTGTTCACCGGCGCTGTTGCTTCATCAGCACCGGCCTTTTAAACCCTAGCTCCACCCCCTGTGCACGCCTGGAGGCGCGCAGAGCGTTGCAATGGTGGGCGTGGCTCTGCAAGGTCCTGGGGGGTTCGGGGCCGCCCGCCGCACCGCCTGCATCCTTGGAATCCCTGGCGGCTGCGTGCGGGGCCGGCGTCTGTGCCTCAAGCCTCTCACTGGTCATGGGGGCGGGAACCTGCCGCTCCGGAGGCAGCCTCCGGGCCGAGAAGCGGCCCCGGAGACTGACAGTGCCCCCTCCCGAAGGCCCCCCTGCCTGGCACCCGAACGGGGTTTAGCAGGGTGGCGGCGGTGGAAGAGGCAGACGAGGCGGGGAGCAGAAAGGTTTGTTGCTGGTTCCCAGGAACGCTCTTCAGGACCAAAGCCCCGCCAATCGATAATATAATATAAATAACCTCGATATATCTTGGCATCCAGGATAGCACGGACTTCGTAGTCAGGGCCAGCTATTCCAGCTTCAATATCCACGTCATTGCTCGAGGAGCTGGCTCCGACAGGAGTAACTGCTGGTTTAAGGAGAGATACACGAAAGGTGGGGTGAATATGTAGTCTAGGAGGCAGTTGTAGGGTGTAAGTGACAGGATTAACCTGTCAGAGGACCGGAAAGGTCCAATATATTTGTAGTCAAGCTTTTTTGATAGTCTTTTAGATGGATAATGTTGCCGGCTGAGCCACACTAGATCCCCAGGTTGGTAGTGTGGTGCAGGTCTACGATGACGGTCGGCATAATCCTTATATTGTTGTCGGATTTCACTAGCGTGGTTTTGGCAAGGGAGTGGACTTGCTGGAGTTGCTGCACTAAGGCTCCTGCTGCTGGTACTGTGGTTACTGGGAGAGTCAGAAAGGTCATTTGAGGGTGGTAGCCATATGTAGTGAAGAAGGGGGAATTTCCCAAGGAGGCATTTGGTGCATTGTTATATGAAAACTCTGCCAGGGGCAACCAGGAGTACCAATCATCTTGAAGATAATCAACGTAACAGCGAAGGTATTGTTCGAGGTTTTGATTGACTCGTTCTACTTGTCCGTTTGCTTGCGGATGGTAGGCCGTTGAGGGTTTTAGTTGTATTTGTAGGGTTTTAAACAAGGTGGTCCAGAAGCGCGACACGAATTGTGTTCCACGATCACTCACTATCTCAGTGGGCCATCCATGCAATTTTACCACATACCGTATGAAGAGGAGGGCAGTCTGCTGTGCTGTCGGAAGTCCTTTGCATGCAATGAAATGGCCCAATTTTGTGAAATGATCGACCACAACGAAGATCGTGTTATACCCTCACGATGGGGGTAATTCAACAATAAAGTCTAACCTGATGGTCCTCCAGGGCCCTGATGGAATGGCGGAAGGTTGTAGAAGACCCACTGGGGCCTGTTTTGGTACCTTGGTGCGAGTGCATGTAGCACAGGCCTGTACATATTGCTGGACATCTTTTGCCATGGATAGCCACCAGTATTGGCACTGAAGGAGAGCCAAGGTGCGTGCTACGCCAGGGTGTCCTGCCAGCGGTGCATCATGATGTGCCCATAAGATCAAGGTTTGACAGGATGGGGGTACTACCACACATTGATTCTTTTTTAGAAGCCTGTCTTCCTGCGTATAGGCAGGGTCCGTGGGGGTCGTTAGTTCTCGCGCAGAGGCTTGCTGTAACTGGGCGAGGGAAGGAATGGTGGCGGCGAATACCCGTTGCTCCAAAATGGGTCCACGTAGGGGCGATTCTATCTCCTTTCCTTCATGGTACCGGGAGAGGGCATCTGCCAAAAGGTTCATTTTCCCCGGCCGATACTGGATGGTGAACAGAAACCGGGTGAAAAACAGAGCCCAGCGGGTATGTCGGGGATTAGTAATTTGAGCAGTTTGCAAAAAGGTTAGGTTTTTGTGGTCTGTGGTAACCGTGACAGGGTGTGTTGCCCCTTCTAAGTAATGTCTCCATGTGTCAAAAGCAGCCTTGATTGCTAATAGCTCTCGGTCCAGAATGGAGTAGTTTCTTTCTGCCGACGACAACTGGCGGGAGGAATAGGCGCACGGCCGTATTTCCTTCTTTTCTGTTTGTTGCAATAGTACCGCCCCGATGGCAAGACTGGATGCATCCGCCTCAACATAGAAGGACTTGGAGAAGTCAGGATGCTGTAGAAGGGGGGCCTTCATGAATGCCCCCTTTAAGAACTGGAAACTGTGTTCCTGTTCACGATCCCAGACATACGGGCGATTCTTTTTAAGGAGTTGGGTGAGTGCGGTTGTGATTTCAGCGTAGTGTGGAACGTACTGGCGATAGTAGTTAATACTGCCAAGAAACCTTTGGAGGGCCTTGACCGTCTTCGGGGGAGGCCATTGTTGGATGGCCTGTACCTTCTTTTGGTCCATCTGAATTCCAGCTGGGCTGATCACAAATCCCCAAAACTCAATAGTGGTTAAATGGAACACGCATTTTTCTTGTTTGCAGTACAAATGATGTTGTTGCAATCGTTGTAGTACTTGTCAGACATGACCGACGTGCTGTTTGTATGAGGGGGAGAATATGAGGATATCGTTCAAATAGGCAATGACAAAAGTATCCAAGAATTTGCGCAAGACATCGTTTATGAGGTGTTGGAAGGTGGCCGGAGCGTTAGCCAGGCCGAATGGCATTACTAAATATTCAAAGTGCCCATATCGAGTACGAAAGGCTGTCTTCCATTCATCTCCTTGTCTAACTCGTAATAGATTAAAGGCACCGCGAAGGTCCAACTTCGTAAAGAGCCGTGCTCCTTGGAGCTGATTCAGCAGTTCCGGAATCAAAGGTAAAGATAGCGATTCTTGATCGTTACGCTGTTGAGGCCTTGACAATCTATGCAAGGTCTAAACCCCCCATCTTTTGGGGGCACAAAAAATATGGGTGCCCCTGCTGGCGAAGTAGAGTGTCGGATAAACCCGTTGCGCAACGCCTCATCAAGGAAGGTCTGGAGTTCCGCGAGCTCAGGCTTTGAAAGGGCATAGATGCATCTGAAAGGGGGTTCGGCCCCTGGAAGTAAGTCTATGGTGCAGTCATACGAGTGGTGCGGTGGCAACTGAGCTGCCCATACCTTACTAAAGACCTCCTGGAACTCCTGGTATTCCCTGGGGAGAGTAGAGGAGGATGGCGTGGCCACTACGCCGATGGTTGTTGATGCCAGGCTGGGGGGAGTCGGTATTATGCAGTTTTGGATACAATAGGGGGCCTTAAAGTGCAGCTGTCATTTTGCCCATTGGACTTGGGACTCATGCAGCATCAGCCAGGGGAGGCCCAGAACAACAAGGAACAAGGGGGTGCAGACCACATCAAATGTAAGGAGTTCTTGATGGTGTCCTATAGCACAGGGCAATGGGAGGGTCTGTTGTACGATGGGCCCTGAGATGACTGGCGAGCCGTCTATAGTGTGGATGGCCTCCGGGCATTCCTTAGGTTGTACTGGCACAGCATGGTCGTGGACTAAGTTTGCGTCCATAAAGTTTGCAGACACCCCGGAGTTTAATAAGGCCCATACTACCAAGGAACGACATGGGGCGAGGGACAAGGTGAGTGGTACTTGCAGCTGCAGTGGATTCTGGGAAGACAGTGAGGGGGCGACCTTTATAGTCAGGCGGTCCCCTGCTCGTCCCGACCCCTGGCATTTCCCTGTTGATGATGGGAAGGTGGTAGCGCAGGGCATTCTTGGATGAAGTGGCCTGCTTCACCACAATAGAAGCAGGTTCAGGAACGACAACGGCGGTCCCGCTCTTCTTGGGTCAGGGGTCCCCGCGAGGCCCCTAGTTGCATGGGCTCAGGATCTGGTTGGGACGATCCACTGACAGACAGGCTGGGAGGAGGCCCGGATATTGGTCTACCCAGGAGACCCCTATAGTCCTGTCGCTTCTCTTTTCATCTTTCCGTCAAGCGGGCATCAACCTGGAGAGCCAGGGCCGCTACCCCAGTCCATGTTTCTGGAAGTGCCACATATGCCAGCTGATCTTTTAAGTCGTCCGTAAGGCCTCTCCGAAAATGGGCTCGAAGTGCCCCCTCCGACCACTGTAGTTCCAAGGCCAGCTGTTGAAATAACATAACATATTCCAGGAGAGGCATGCGCCCTTGACGTAGGGACAGAATGGATGCTTCGGCATCCCGACGACGGTGATGGTGGTCGAATAGGAAACAAAATTCCTGAATAAACCCTTCATAGTAAGTCAGGAGGGGGCTCTAACTGGTTAATAAATTAGTGGCCCACTCTAGGGCCACCCCTCCTAAGTTCCCAATGACAACTGCCACTTTCAGGGCCGGAGTATCGTATGTGGCTGGCTGTGTAGAAAAGGTGAGATCGCAAAGGGCCAAAAACTCGCGACAAGCCTTCTGGTCTCCCTGAAATTTGTCTATCCGGGGGCCCCGGGGTTCCCCGTGGGCCATGGGCGGTACTGGTGCTGGCGGGGGCGGTGGCACCGCCACGGTTGCTGCTCCAGCCCCTACTACCACTGGCGCTGGACCGGGGGGAGCCAACAACATAGCCGCAGGAGGAGCATCAGCCTGCTGTTGGGCCACCGTTGCCGCCAAGTCCGTATGCCGGTCCTGCAGGTCCTTGATCTGCATGGCCAAGGACTGCACCGCGTGTACCAACTTTTCAATTTCCTGGGCAACTTCCATAGGGAAGAGGTGGGGGTGGCGAGGCTGGTGAATCTGTCAGTGGGAGGGGGAAGGGAAAGGGAGGAAAGCCACCCACGCACCCCACTAGCACACAAGGGGCTCTGCTCTCATTCAGCGGAGGGAAAACGGCCCATCAGGATACTGTGTGGGTCGGTCCGGGTGCTTGCGCACGTGGAGCTTAGACCCCTATCATCATAGGGCACAGAGCGGTATTGCAAGGAAGGGAACCCACTCGCTTGGTGCTCACATGGGGGGGGGCAGGCACGGGAATTCTGTGAGGGGGTGTAGGGTCAACAGGGGAAAGGGCCCTGGTCCAGGAAGGCAAGGATCACGGGACTTCCACACACGGAGACAAGGAAGGGGGGACCCCAAGGGGGGAAAAAGGGGGGAAACACCCACACGAGCCCACAGGCTCCCTCACTCACCCTTGCACCCAGGGAATCATAGGGGGAGGGAGTTCACATGAACTCAAACAGGCTAGGGGACTGCAGTCACTCGAGGCAGCACAGGTCAGGGTAGGATCAAGGGCTAGGGGGGAATAACACACACCAACAGGCTCAGTCAATGATAAACATGAATCAGGCACTTAGCTTGCAAAAGGGGACCAGTCTCTCCAGGCGTATCGCTCTGTTCACCGGCGCTGTTGCTTCATCAGCGCCGGCCTTTTAAACCCTAGCTCCACCCCCTGTGCACGCCTGGAGGCGCGCAGAGCGTTGCAATGGTGGGCGTGGCTCTGCAAGGTCCCGGGGGGTTCAGGGCCACCCGCCACACCGCCTGCATCCTTGGAATCCCTGGCGGCTGCGTGCGGGGCCGGCGTCTGTGCCTCAAGCCTCTCACTGGTCATGGGGCGGGGCCCTGCCGCTCCAGAGGCAGCCGCCGGCCTGAGAAGCGGAACCAGCGACTGACAGTCACAAAGAGAAAACTAGGAACCCTGCTGATTAGTGCCTAGTTTGGGTACCCTATGTCCCGGAATACCAGCTTCCAGTCCTGAGTTTTCAAGGTGCTGTATGGACTTACTGATCAGTAACCAGAATGTCAGTAAGGGAAATTACCATTTTTTCAGGTGCTTAGGTACCTGATGGCTGATCAGGTAGCTTGTTGAGTACCCAGGATGGTACTAAAAATGTGGGTATTACCCCTGGCTACTAAAATAAGGTACCTTTTTATATAAGTTTGCTGCCAGAGCCAGAATCAGAGAAGCTTTGGTTCTAAGTTTCGAAGTTTTCTAAGTGTCGAGGTCAATGCCGAAAAATCAGGATGGAAATTCAAAAAATTAGGACAGGAAGTCAATATGAAATTTTCCTGAAATTGGTGGTGATGGTGGTGGTAATAATAATAATTAATAATAATACCAGATAGTGGTTATTAAGCTCTTTGATGGACTGAAGGAGAGAAATTCAGTTAATAAAATATTTGAAGTGAATATTCATTTCAGGTCTACGGTGGTGTACCTAGTTTCCTGTACATTTCCCATTCATGAGTTTGAACCAGAGGCGAAATGAGTACCCGCAAAACTGGATATACCCATTGAATTTAAGGTACCCAAATCAACCCAAAAATTTCAGGTACCAATTGGTACCCTATTGGTGCCTAATCCACATTACCTGATATTCGATAATATCATCAAATCGTTGAATTGCAAGTCACCTCAGAGGTCATCTGTTCCAGCCACCTGTTTAAGGCAGGAAATCCACAGCTGCAGCTTCTCCGACAGATATGCCGTCCAGCCTCTGTTTGAAAACCTCCAGCAAAGCACAGCCCACCACCTCCTTAGGCAATTTACTCCACTCTCCAACAGCTCTTACTATTAGGAAGTTCTTCTTCCTAGTGTTTAACTGAAATCTGCTTTCTTGTAATTTGAGCCCATTTTTTTCTAGTCTTGCCTTCAGGGGCAAGACAGAACAAGCCTTTGTCATTCTCTCTGACAGCCCTTCCGGCAGTGGAAGACTGAAATCATGTCTCCCCTTAGTCTCTTCTCTTCTCTAGGCTAAACATACCCAGCGTCTTCAACCTTTCTTCATAGGACTCAGTTTACAGATTCCTGACTATCTTCGTCGCCCTCCTCTGAACCCATGCCAATTTGTCGATGTCCTTAAAGTGCGGTGCCCAGAACTGGACACAGTACACCAGGTGAGATCTGACCAGTGCAGAATAGAGTGGAGCTATTACTTCTCGTGACCTGGACACTCGGCTTCTGTTAATGCAGCCTAAAATTGCATTCACTTTTTTTCCGGCTGCATCACACTGCTGTGCTGACTCATGTTCAGTTTGTGATCAACTACAAACCCCAGATCCTTTTCACATATTTTGCTGCCGAGTCCAGTGGCCGCTGTGATATGAGTACTTCGTGGATACGATTGCTCGCATCCATCACACCATCATCGCCGCATTTGATGCAGGGGGTAAATTGGGGGTAATGAATGCCTTGCCTGTTCCTGTTTCGTGGGATTAAATTTCAGATGGTGTTGGTCATTGATGCATCATGCTGGGGATATGCTGGGGGCTATTAGAGCCGTCCCAATCCTGGCTGGTGAAAGACAGTCAGGAGACATTAGGGCGGTTGTTGGCTGTGGTAGCCAGTGCCTCCCTTAGGGAAGGCAGGGTCCCAGAGTGCCTGGAGGAGGCTGTGGTACGGCCCCTGCACAAGAAGTCTACTTTGGATGCTGACTCCTAGATCCTTCGCAGACCAGCTTTCAACTGGGTTATAGCACAGAGACCGCTCTTGTGACCTTGGTCAATGATCTCCACCTGGATATTGACCAGGGTCGTCAGATGCTGCTGATCCTTTTAGATCTATCAGATGCATTTGATACTGTTAACCACGAGATATTTCTGACCCGCCTGAGGGACTGTGCGGAGGTGAGTGGAATGGTCTTAGACTGGTTCTACTCCTTCCTGGGAGAATTCACCGGGTGGTCTTGGGGGAGTACACTTCATCCCCCCCCCCAGGCTCTCTCATGTGGGGTCCTGCAGGGTTCCATTCTGTGCCCCCTCCTGTTTAATGTGTACATGAAGCCTCTGGGGGAGATCGTGAGAGGGTTTGAGGGGGTGAGGTGTCATCAGTATACTGAAGAAACCCTACTCTACCTCTCTTTTATATCGAACACCGGTCCGGCGGTCTCCTTGCTCTGCCAGTGTTTGGCGGCTGTGGGGGACTGGATGAGGGTCCCCCCCACCTGAACCTGAAACTCAACAAGATAGAGGTGATGTTGGTGGGCAAGGATTTGGGGGGCATCGGAGTGCTGGAGTTCCCCACAGGCTGCCGATAGTCTTCTGTGCCAAATTCAAGGTGCTGGTATTGACCTATAAAGCCTTTCCGTGCCTGGGCACCACCTACCTGCAGGACCGCCTCACTCCCCATGCCTCTGATTGGCCCCTCTGAACATCCAGAGGGGGCCTTTCTGGAGGTCCCACGGACAAGATGGGTGAAACTTTTTCGGTGGTCACCCCTGTGCTGCGAAACTCCCTCCCAATGGGGGTTTGTCTGCCCCCAACCTTCTGTCTTTTAGACGTACTTTTAGACCTGGTTGTTCCGTCAGGTGTTTGGTGAGGGGTAGGCGTAGGGAGGAGGTTGGGCATGGGTTGTGGTGGGTGGGACTGGGAGGGGATATTTTATTTTAGTTTTAATTGATGGTGTATTTTTATAATGTATTTATATATTTTATATTTTTGTTGTTAGCCACCCCGTGTCTCCAGAGGCGAGGAAGGCAGGGTATTAGATATAAATAAATAAAATAAAATAAGTCAAGTATCCCCCATCCTGTATTTGTACAATGGATTTTTCTTACCTAAATGCAGAACTTTACATTTATTTATGTTGAACTTAATTTTGTTAGTTTCATCCCAGTTTTCCATCCTGTCAAGATCATTTTGAATTTTATATCTGTCTTCTAAGGTGTTAGCTATCCCTCCCGGTTTTGTGTCATCTGCAGATTTAATAGTATCCTCCCTGCTACTCCCTCATCCAAGTCATTAATAAAGATGTTGAACAGTACTGGACCCAGGACAGAGCCCTGCGGCACCCCGAACAACACCTCCCTCCAGATTAATGAAGGGCCATTGATGAGCAGTCTTTGAGTATGGTTGTCTTGTTTAACCAGCTGTAAATCCACCTAATGGTGTTATCATCTAGCTCACATTTTAACAGCTTGTCAACAAGGATATCATGGTGGACTTTGCCAAATGCTTTGCTGAAATCAGGATATATTATATCTATGGTGTTCCCATGATCCACTAAACTAGTAACTCGATCAAAAAGAGGAGAAAAAATTAATCTGGTACTTGATAAATCCATACTGGCTTCTAGTAATCATTACATTGTTTTCTAGATGCTTACATTGCTTGCTTTGTAATCTGTCCTAGTATCTTTCCAGTCATCAGTGTCAGGCTGAGAGGTCTATAGTTTCCCGAATCCTCCTTTCCCCCTCTTTTGAAGTTAGTGACAACATTTGACCATCTCCAGTCTTCTGACACCTCACCCATTCTCCAAGAGTTCTCAAAGATGATAGACAGAGGTTCTGAGAGAACATCAAAAAGTCAGCCAGTATCTTGGAATGTAATTCATCTGACCCCAAAGACTTGAACTCGTTTAGAGTAGCTAGATATTCTTTGACCAACTCTCTACCTTTCCTGAGCGTCAATCCTTCCCCTCATGATTCATGCTACTTTTGCCAGGTTGGACATAGGACAATTTTAGACGTGCATTCCCCATGACCTGGGATCCGTTTCGGATCCTGGTGAGGAATCGGACCGGCAGTCCTTGAGACGTATCGGCCTGATTTCCTGTGGGGGTCGGGGAAGTGTCAGGGCTGTGTGGTGCGATGTGCGGCTGCAAAGCCCCACCCCCCCAACCTCCTGTCCTCCAGGAGATGGGCAGGTGCAGTAGTCAATGCAGCCGCTGCGCCTGATACTGTCCTGGGGTCTGGGCCAAGGATCCGGAATCGGCCAAGGAAACAGATGTTACCTTTGGCCAATTCCAGACCGTGGTCCAGCTAACCACGCTTTCGGAAAGCGTGGTTAAAGAGATTCTTGCTGGGGGTTCACTGGACCATGTGCCGATAGCTCGGCATGCTATCAGCAACCAGTACAGACTCCGGAGCACAGGTGTAATGTGTTCCCAGTGACCCGTCCCCCTAAGGAGGCAGGCCGCCCCATTCTGCACTAGCTGCAGTCTCCGAACCAGGCACAAGGGAAGCCCCACGTAGAGCACGTTGCAGTAGTCCAGCCTCGAGGTGATGAAGGCATGAATGAGTGAGGCCAGGTCCGGGACTGAGATGTATGGACGCAGCCTCTGCCTGCACCAGGTGCAACTTGCGGAAGTCCGCCTTTACGACTACCTCCATCTGCTGCTCCAGGTGGAGATCCGCATCCAGCACCACCCCCAGACTCCAGACCTGCTGAGCTATAGGAGGGCGAGCCCCCCCCCACTACCTCCCTCGCTCTCCCCACCAACATCACCTTCGTCTTTTCAGGGTTGAGCTTCAGTCTGCTCTACCACATCCATTCTGCCACGGCCTCCAAACACTGGGATAGCAATGAGACAGCAGGATCTGGGTCAGTTGAAAAAGAGAGGTACAGCTGAGTACCATCAGCATATTGGGGACATCGCACCCCGTACCCTCTCATGACCTCCCCCAAGGGCTGCATATATACATTAAATAATAATGGAGACAGAATAGAACCCTGCGGAACGCCGCATGATAAAGTGCGGGGGCAAGATGTCTCCTCCCCCAGCACTACCCACTGGCTTCTCCCTGAGAGGAATGAATGAAACCATTCAAGAACAGTCCTATCTAGACCCCCCAGGTCACGCAGCCATCTCAACAGCAACTCATGGTCTACGGTATCAAAAGTGGCTGATAGATCTAGCAGGATGAGAAATGTTTAACATCCTGCATCCATCTCCCGGCGGAGGTCGTCGACCAAGGCCACCGAAGCCGTCACAGTGCCATAGCCGGGGCGGAACCCATATTGACAAGGGTCCAGGAAACCGATGCTATCTAGATGCCCCTGGCGTGCCACCACCCGCTCAATAACCTTCCCTAAAAAGGGAAGGTTAGAGACAGGTCGGTAACTGATGAGCGCATCCACGTCCATAGATGGTTTCTTCATCAGGGGGCGCACTACAGCCTCCTTGAGGCAGGGCGACAACCTCCCCTGCTGCAAGGACGCGTTCACCACCCTCACCAGCACCATTCCTAATGTCTCCCTGGAGGCTTTCACCAACCAGGATGGGCATGGATCGAGTTCACAACAGGTGGTCCTCACAGACCACGACACAAACTCTCACATCCACCGCATCGGCCCTCACAGGCCCTCACATCCACCGCATCGGCTGGCGTCACTTCCTGTAACTCCCCCCACAAAGCTGCACTGGATGGGGTCTCCATCACCTCACGCTCTCCCCCTACTGCCCCTAATCCAGCGTCAAAGTCGCTCTGAATCCGAGAGATCTTGTCTGCGAAGTAGTTGACAAACTCCTCACAGCGGGCCTGGGACAAGTCCCCATCCAGGTGGAGGGAGGCCAGACTGACAAGTCCCCGCACCACCTGAAACAGCTCCACTGACTTCGCAGATGCTATGACAGAAATTCCTTCCTTGCTGTCCTCACAGCCTCAACATAGGACCGCAAATGGGTCCTACGGAGAAGTCAGTCGGAATCAGATCGAGTCTGATGCCAGCATCACTCCAGCCTCCTGCCTACTCATTTCATACACCATAAACCAAGGAGCCCTGTGGTGACCAGACCGAGGCAGAGGGCATCTCGGAGCCACCCTGTCAATGGCCTCCTCCAGCAAGTTATTCCAACGCTGGACCAGGTCATCGACCGAGTGACAATCCAGGTCCAAGGTTAACTCCCTCAGGACCTCTTGGAACCACTGGGGTTCCATCAGCCTCCGAGGGCGGACCATCCTAACTGGTCCTTTCCCCTTCTGGAGGGGGTGCGCTGAGAGACTGGCCTGAAGGAGATAATGGTCCATCCATGAAAAGGGCACTGCTGTAACCTCCCCCACCACTGGACCCCCCCACCTCAAGGCCATAACCGAAGATCAGGTCGAGGGTATGCCCCTCCACGTTGGTCGGGCAGGTGACCTCCTGGGACAAATCCATGGTTGCCATGGCGGCCATGAATTCTCACTCCGCCCCGACAAGACCAACATCGACGTGAACGTTGAAGTCCCCCAGGACCAAAGTCCTTGAGGAGTCCAGCACCACCTCCGAGGCCAGCTCTGCTAGAGCAGTAAGGGATGCCGCCAAACAGGAAGGGGCCCGGTATATCAGAAGCACCCCTAGCTTTCCCCCAGCCAAATCAAACACCTCATGAATGGCCTCAATACCCACCATCTACTGGACTGGATACCTCCTAACAGGCCAGTTATCTCTAAAAATAATCACTACACCACCTCCCCGGCCATCCATGCAGGGCTGATGCTGCACGGAATACCTGGTCAGAACGATATAGGCCAAAATTGGACCAGTCAACTCATCCAGCCAGGTGTCCGTAATACATGTGAGGTCCATGGCCCCATCTGAGATTATATCCCAGACAATTGGGGCCTTGTTCACAACAGACCTTGCGTTTAGCAACATCAGCCCCCCATGTGTGGACCTTGGACCTGGCTCCTTCCTCACCCCCAGCAGGTGGATGGCAACATGCACCTCCTTCAGGCACCTCAGTCCCCTCGGGGCACGCGCCATCCGACCCCATGGACCATACCGTCCTTGCCCAAGAACCACCCCTATCGCTGCACCCTCCCCCTGTCCAACAAACCCTGGGCCCCCCAAACCTGGCTGCTCGCCCTGAAGCCTTCCCCCCCCACTTCCCCCCAAAACCTCTCCCCCACCAAGGGCTGGTAGGGGCCACCACCCCCACCTGACTTCTCTCTCTCACTGGGGTCAGACTCCTCCCCCCTCCCCCAAAATAACCCTGCTGCCACCAGGGTCAGTCACTGGGACAGCCCCCACCCCCTCCCTCTAACCACCCCTCCTACACCCCCACCCTACCTCCCTAGCCCTGAACAAAAGGAACCCCACAAAAATGTCTCCCCCCCGCCTCCCCAGACATCCTACTGCCACCAAGGGCTGGTAGCGGCCATACCCCCCTCGTCACCCCTCTCTCACGGGACCCGAGACCCCCCCCAATCCTCCCAGTGCTCCCCGTGCTGCCACCAGGTTGATGGAGATGATGTTTGTGGGTGATGGCCTGAGTGGCCAGGGACTGGTTGAATTTCCTCTGGGAGGAGGGAGGGGGAGTTTGCCCTCCCATGGTTCTGCAGGTACGGAGTCTGGGTGTGCTCCTCGATTCACGGCTCAGCCTGGAATCTCAGGTTGTGGCCATGGCGGGGAGTGCATTTCACCAGTTACATCTTGTTCAGTGGCTTCGGCCGTATCTCTCAGACTCTGACCTTGCCACTGTAATCCATGCCTTCATCACCTGGAGGCTGGATTACTGTAACGCGCTCTACGTGCGGCTTCCCGAGAAGCTGGTCCGGAGGCTGCAGTTGGTGCAGAATGCTGCGGCCCATCTCCGTACTGGGGCGGGCCGCAGGGAGCACATGACACCTGTACTCCGGGCTCTGCATTGGCTGCCTATAAAGGACCGGGCTAGGTTCAAGGTGCTGGTTTTGACCTTTAAAGCCCTTCACAGCCTGGGCCCTGCCTATCTGCGGGATCGCCTCACTCCCCATGTGCCCGTGTGACCCCTGAGATCATCCGTGGGGGTCTTTTTGGAGGTTCCCCAGACGAGATGGGTGGCCAGTGATGTGAGATCTTTTTCGGTGGCTGCCCCTGTGCTGTGGAATTCACTCCTGGAGGAGGCTCGGTTGGCCCCCACCCTCCTGTTGTTTCAACGTTTGTGTATTATTATTAACAAACATTTATATAGCACTAGCAGTGAACCTGGCACTTTACAAAGTAATAAAATAGACATGGTCCCTGCCCCTAGGGCTTACAATCTGAGAGACAGGAGCTGGGGGAGAGACATAGGAAGGGGAACAGAGGGAGAGACAAGGGGTCTAACATTCATGAAGATGNTCAACATCAGAGCGTCCTTGACCACCAGGTGGAGGGTGTGTGCGGCGCAAGGGATGCTTGTGAAGCCCCCATCATGGACTGCCTTGAGTATATTGGCCGCATTATCGGTCACCACACACCCCGGGGTGAACGGTGCACCTGGTGTGACCCACTCCTCCACCACAGCGTTCAGGGGTGCCTCTATGTTCCTGGCAGTGTGGGGGCAGTCCATGACTTCCACCTGAACCAGGGCCCACCTATACCCTGCTTCAGGACCCCTCATGCCACTATCAAATGCCAACTCTGGGTCCTGCCACCAGTGCGCCGTCACCGCCAGGTACGCATGCTGGACATTCCGGCTGGACCACAGGTCAGTGGTGAAGTGGACAGTGGCACCCCCAGCCCCTGCCAGCTGCTCCTTCACCCACTACTTCAAAGCCCCGTACAGGCTGGCACCACCATACGACTCAGGGTGGTGTGGGACGGCAGCTTAAACTGTGCGGTCAGGCAGCTGTCAATGCCATCAGCCAGTTAAACCCGGTGTCCCCGAGAATGGAGAAGGGCTGGCCATCGACAGCGATCATCTCACCCAACAGGAGCGTGGCTTTCTCTTGAAAGCCACGTCACCCTCTGGCCTTAGAAGCTGCCCCCATCCCAGCTTCTCCATTGTGGGGTGACGCTGTTGGTGACACTGCTGCTCCTGCTGCTCCCCCCTAGCAGCGATACTGCTCCTGCTGCTAGACGCAGGTGCAGGACAGTTGCCCAATGAAGGAGCCGGATGCCTAGCCGCTTGGGTGGGGAACAAACTATGATCCACTGACCCTGCCTCCCTGCTTAGCAGTGCAGCACTGCCCATGCTTCACCACCTTATTGCACAAAGTGCACTGCACCTCCCGTGGATCATCTGCCTCCACCTTAAAATGCTCCCAGACCCATGATTTTTTAGCCCCTCTTGCCTTCTGGCCCGCACCAGGTGACGCACTCCTGGGAAGGCAGGACATGGTGGCACTGGCGACACAGCTTGTTGAGGGACAGCCATCAGCTCATCAGCACCAGATACAGAGACCTCCTCCACAGAAATCTCTGCATCGCTGTCCCCTACCCCAAACAGAGTGACAGAGGCTACTGGACTCCCCATGCTGCTCCCACTCTGAGCAGCACTCTTCCCCCGCCCCCTATAGCTACTGTAGCTGCTGCTACGCTCCCGTCTTCCATTGCCAGGGGATTGAACCCTGCCTCTAGCAGCCGGGATGAGATCCATCAGCCCTGGACTGCTTTGGGGGATTGCCTCTATAATTATGGGGGAGTTGGGGGGAAATTGTGACCCCTGAGGAGCTTCAGGCACTGAGTCGCCTGCAGCTGAAGGATTAGGCAGCCTCAGTCACCTGCAATGCAGATATTACAGTGCCCTGCATGGCAGTGGAGGATGCTGCCAGGAGGCGACGCCTAACCCCCTGGCCCCTAGTGCCACTGGGAACACTATTGCCACTAGTGCTGGGAGAGGAAGACCCATAATCAGGCCTGCACAGCTTGGGGCGTGGTGATGGGCTGCTGCTTCTGCCTGCTGGCACTCTGCTGGCACGGCCCCTGCCAGCTCTGCCACGTGCCTCATTGCTTGGCTTGTGGGCAGCAGACCGGCCTCGCCCTCTCCTACCTCCCTTCTCCATTTCTCCCACCAAAAGAATGCACAAATATTTTATAAAAACAATTTTTAATTTTTGTACAATTTTTTTTAATCTAATATATATATCTGTATTATAAATCTAACTGCTATTAACTATCTAACTATTATAAAACCAATGGAACTAAATAATGGAATATCTAACACCTAGTCCTACAAACACACTCTAAAACTGAATCACTGATCTCTATAAACTATAACTAAGTTAACTTAACTAACTAATAACTAACTCCTACTTAACTCCTATAATCTCTCTCTCTATATAAATATACAATATTACACAGGGATGGGGGGAGGGGCGCAGACAGCTGACAACAACACAGGGAGGGGTACAAAAACTGAAATAAAACCTAAATCAATCTAATCCTACTCTAATAAATAAAAAAACAGGGGAAGGGAATGAGGGATGGAATACGGAGGGAGAGGGAAAGGGAAAGGAATGGATTCAATGGAGGGTAGGGAGAGAGAGAACACAGGAATGGGTAAAAAATAAAAATAACAGCTAAATCTATCTAATATAATCTAAATAAATGAAAATATGAAGGTAAATGGGTTGGATAGGTGAAATAGGAGGAAGGATGGCAATGGACTGAGGAGAACAAAACTGTTGCGAGAGGGAGCCTTCTGAAACGCCTGCTGTTCCGGAACAGTGACTAGCTAGAAGGTGTTGGGAAGGGGGGAGGCAATCAGTTTTGTTTCTTGCTGTGCCCGCCTCACTGCAAGCCCCATTGTCTCTGTGCAGCCTAGCCCATGGCCAATCGCAGACTGCGAAGCCAGTGGTCTGAGGTGAAAAGGGATGGTGATTGGGCAGGCTGGCTGCTACTCCAAGCCTCTCTACCCCTGGTGCCTGGAGGTCTGCTCCTCAGCTGACTCCCCTTCCCTGTCACGTTTGACCTTCCAGTGACACTTTTTTTGCCACACAAACTCACCCGAACGCGATCCGTACTGACTGAACTGTTTGATCATTTCGACATTCGGATCTAGTTCGGTTCGGTCAGTTCATGTTTGGATTTGGGTTCAGGTTCGGTCGTCCAAACAGACCGAGTTCGGTCCGAACTCCGAACTTCCGAACTGCATTCGCACATCCCTACTCTTTGAGTAATTTCAGACGTTACGCTACCGCGTTCACCACAGCGGGTGCACTGTGGTTGACTGTGGTATCGTAATGTCTGAAATTACCCATAGTTTCCCTTTTGGGAGAAGACGGAGGCAAAATAGGAGTTGAGTAGTTCAGTCTTCTCTTTGTCACTTTTCATGTTCTGGTCCCAGAATATTTACTTATGGTCCCACTTTGTTTTTAGTTTCCATCGTGATTTTTCGCTTTTCTGTCCTAATTTATGATTTGCTAACTGGAAAATCAGTAACAGAAATTACCAATTTGGGGGTATTCAGGTACTCATCATGGTACCTGAAAATGTGGGTATACACATTAGTACTTATTTGGCTACCCGTTTTAGCACTAGTCTGAACCTGCGTAGAGGTGAGGCAGGAACAACTGTTTTCCTTCCGTCAGGAAATACGTACCTTTCAGGAGCACTCATGAATGTTCATTTGTATTTCCTTACTATCCACTGAATCTTTACTTCTGCTGTTGTCGAGACCTGTAATTTATCAGGAATCTTTGTTGTTTTTCAGTATTTTTTTTTAAAAAATGTTTATTTTTCAATAATTTAGGTAATTTTTGGTAAATTTCTGTATTTTCTGCCACTTACTTTCTGGTATTTTTGTCAGTTTCCGGCATTTTACAACCATTTCTGGCATCAGAATAGAGAAAACAAGGGCTAGCCCTTGAAATACACCAATCATAACACAGTTTACAAGGAGTCAAAGCAAGAACCAATAACGGAAATTCTGAAAGTTACGCAGTGGACTTGCAATCATTCACATACAAACCTAAATAGCATTTAAGGAATGTTACATGATATGTGACTGTTCCCACCTAGGAAGAATTACCAGAAATGCCAAACAATGGTAATTGTCGGACAGGAACTAGCGAAAATGGTGAAAAGGCTGATTTCCTCATAATATGAGCACTGGTGAATGGTGTGTTTCCGTTGGAAACAGCTTTCGCTGTGATTCCTTAATTCAGCACTACTCCATTATAAGTTCTCAGAACAGCTGCTACATCTAACAGAGATTAATGCTGGGCACGCTTCTGAAGACTGTATTTTTCCTTCTTGTATTCATAACTGCACCATTCCATCTGCAATTACACATATGTAACCGGGGTTGCCGAATGGGAAAATTCAACTCAGATGGTTTTGCTTAGAGGGTTACACTAGTGCAGTGTGGGAAATCTGAGCCAGGTCGTTCTATTCCATGTATAATATTTTGTACACAGGGAGGATCCATTTGTGAAAGAATGTGGCTGAGACAGGCCTCTTGAAGCCAATGGAAGTCAAGGCTTTTAAGTGGGGTTGGCAATGAATAGGACCTGGTTTGAGAATCCATTACTGCCTCATTCAGTCGTCTTAACCTAGTGTCAAAGATTGATTATTTTTAAAGGTTAACAGTTGTGCAGCTAAAAAAAATAAATAACTCTCTTGCTTTTGTCAGCTTTGAGAAATGTTCTTGGGCTTAGGTTTCCATTTAGAAATCACTTTTAAAAAAATGTAAACACACACACACACACACACACATACACACACAAAAAAGCCATTTTCATTGTTTCTGTTTGTGGGTTCCTGATATTTATTATACTTGGGGTATAGAACAGAGTTCTGGGAACTGGAAACCTTATGCAAATATACTTCCATTCATTTTGTTAATCCAAGTTTAAAGCAAGTCAGCACAGCTCAGGATAATTCCATGGAGCTTAGCCTGCAGTTACCAGAATCTAAACTCTCCCCATAACCTCTGGCTAGAAGTAGCATACTGGGCTCAAAGAGAGCTGCAAACCGCTTGCTAGAACACTGTCACTTCTATCAAATCAGATCTACAGAAAGCAAATCCTAATTCAGTAAAGGGCAACATTCTCGAATGTAACTGCTTTAGGCCCATTAGAAAATTATTCTTCAAAGAAAACAAATGTGGTCTTCTGCAAGTTCTTGTTCCTCATTGGGTGCTCCATATCACCAGCGCTGGCCTTATGATGGGGAGACCCAAGATGGCAACCCTAGACCCTGCTATTTTCCCTACTTCCAAGGGGCCCCGCAATGACTCCTGTTTTCACCAGATTAGACTGAGGCATTACCACTTCCTCCCAGCGGGGCCCCAAACCCAACCATCTCTAGAGCCTCACAGCTCAGTAGTCTTCCTCTGCCATGCAAACCTTCCCCCATGTTAAAGGGGCGGGGCCATGGGAAGCAGATGGGACCACAGGGGACCTCACATTTTATCGCTGTCCTGGACATTACAAAGTCTAAGACCGGTCCTCCATAGCCCTCATCTTCAATTATTTATTTATATTTATTTATTTTACAAATTTATATCCCGCCCCCTCCTGCAATGCAGCTCGGGGCGGCTAACAACAACAATAAAAACAATTAAAATTCACTTAAAATATAAATATAAAATACATCAATAAAACAGGGCTAGAAAACAATAAATAAAT